>JAZAYU010000030.1:1877868-2397868 GCA_038501625.1 Corbicula japonica | reverse complement strand
GAGCAAATTTATTAGATCAGTCCCTCTTCGTAGTATGGTTATTAATTAATATATCAATTACCATAAATATGGAGGCTATCAGGCAATGTAGTGACGTATAATGTACAGAAATTCCTGGAAATTGAAATATCTTGAATAGTTAAGGAATTTCTTTTCACGGTATTTTGATTATTTTTTCCGCAGATATATTACTCGTATCAGCAAGTTAAATATGCCGCTTGGAACAGTTTGTAAATCTAACTTACAAACCTCAAAAGTGACCATATTTGAGATACGTGGTACCGCTGGTAAAAAAAACCCCAACAAGATGTGTTCCAAAGTTTAGCATTATAGCTTCTCAAGTTAAAAAAATCAGGCGAGACGAAACAGAGCTTCTATTTAGCATTAAGTGCTTCAACTTTAATTTAGGTAATAAATGCCTGTTTTTACCTAACTAACCGCACTTTGTGCCAACTACAAAGGGCCGCAATTTCAAAGTTGTGGAGTTGGTTACCTATTTATACATGTAATTTATTTTAGACCAGGTATTGATGTTCGAGAATAAATTAAAAATCTGAAATAAATCATTATTTAAGTTCACTGTAAATTATCATTAAGTAGACATCTAATGATTTTCAAATTTTCTGCCGTTGACGGTATATTTTCATTTCATCGGAACGTAAATTGAACTTAATCCCGTAAAGAGGTAGGAAAGCCCCTTAATCCGATCGAAAAGCGAGCGAACAAAAGAACTAATTCCAACCTTATAGAAATGTTAAATAACTATCTTTACTTTGCCACATTGAAAGCCGACGTGTTTCTTTACGGATTATTGATTTTAGACCAGCGAGTATCGGGTGGGAATTCCACAGTGGATCGGGAAAATGTGACACCGGGGCACTGGACGACTGTGAGAACTTTCTCAGGTAGCAAGGGGTCAGCAACACCTAGATTAACATACGGGGTGACAGAATTTACAAGTTATACATCAAAGCTTTATTTTCAACTACTAGACCTTGGCAGCCTTTTGAAAAGAACACAATTCCATGGCTCCCGGAAAACACGATTTACAACACGGCCAGCCCTACCCTACTCAAACACCCGTCCCGTACCTGAGCTTACCTAATTATAAAATAAACTTAATAAGCAGAGGTATGAAAATGGAATATAATTGTGTTAACTTGTTTATTTCTGAAATCGTTATGACAGCTTTTCTCCTTATGACATATTGGTAACGGTGTATCCCTGACTTTTTCTGTCTCTTCGACTTAAACCCCTTTTTTGGTAATCACTATTTAATTTTCATAGGGATGCTTGCCAGAAAGTTGAAAGTGGCCATGCAAAAACCCAAAGACTGCGCCTAACGAACACCCTGTCTGGAAATGTTTGCATCCGACCCTGGAGGTGATATGATTATATCTATAATAATTTCAACCATAACGACACATGCTGAATTTATAATAAAATATTTAATTTTCATTGATCCTGTTTTCATAATGGTTTAACGACTGACACTGGGTCGGATTTATCAGTAAACCATCGCCAGCATCCTAATTGTCCGCTTCATTTCATTCAATAACGTCATGGATGCCAGACTTTTATGAGTGTTAATGAAATAATTTGGGAAAAATAAGCATACTGCGCTTTCACCTGTTACCTGACAAACCCCAAAGTCATAATTTAGAAACATATCAAAGTGAAATGAAGACGACGATTGCGTTGCTAATGATGGCACTGCTGTCATCTCTGTTACTGCGAAGGTCGACAAAATTGACATTGTTAAAAAATTCTACTTGTAAATAAGACGATGCGGTGGTATTGTACACAATAATAATGATAGTATTTTTGCTGTTCTCTTTCTGTTGGAGTTATTACCGATGATGATGGTGGTGATGGCGGTGGGGTTGTGGTGGTGCTGGAAGCAGCAGTAGTGATGGTGCTGGTGCTGAGGGCGTTGATTGTGATGATGAGATGATGGTTGTGGTGTTGGAAATGGTTGTTCCTGTGTGGAGGTGATCCTGGCGGTGGGAATGATGACAAAAATGACGACCACACTGATAGTGAGGACGATAATTACACTATGCCTTTCTATAAAATATTTCGTTACATCATCACGACATCTAGGAAGCTTTTATTTAAGACACACATCAAAGACACGAGCCAATAAAAATCTCATTACGAAGCCCTGGTCGTCTTTAACTGAATTGTCTTAATGATCACGACTCTCTGTGAGGCGTTGATTCGATAATTCCACAGTCATATTTAATTTAGAACCATTCTATTTCATCCCAGGGAAAACATGAAGCTAGAATTAATAGGGTCGCAATGCTAGAGGCATGTTAAGAGAGATTTCATAGAGCTCGCATGTATGCGCTTTGCTTTCTTGCACTTTCATGCTTTTTAAACTTGGGATAGAATGTTTTTCTCAAGTGCCTTTTTGTACGACAAATTGGAAGCAGCGGCTCCTTCAGTATTTATTTAACAATTACAAGAAATTAGGAAGTATTCGAGAGGGGCGAAGTTACAAGACTTCCCGCTGATAAAACAATAAAAGCGACAAAGCCAGGTTATCAGGGGCCCCGAAACAATCTGTCTACATGGCACGATAACGAGGGGGAAATATGAGCTCGGACAGTGGAAATATGACTTTAATGACTGGTAACAGCTTCTAGGAAATCCAGCGAGAAGGAAACATAACATTGTTGACATTTACTGCTACATGTGTCGATGCTTTGATATCAGTAAACAAATACCTTACAGCCGGTAAGACAACGAGGATTGAACCCACGTCTTTGTTACAGAAATACGGTTGGGGTTTACCTTGAAATAATGCAAATCTAACCAAAACCTAGTATTTTTAGTGTTTCCTCCATGTTCTTAGTTTCTGTTTTCTTGATAGTTAAATAAACATTAAGTTAGATTTTAGCCAGTACACATCGCAAAAAACGTAGGTAAGCATTAGCTTCATTAGTCCGGAGACACACCCAGTTAACCCTTCGGTCCTCCGTTTACCAGTATACTGTGAAGAATAGAATGGCTGGGTCAGACCCATACTGCGAAATCTGATGAGTAAAAGTTGAACATTTAAAACAAAAAATACCCATTATTTTTAAGAGCTGGATGTTTTAACAACCATTCTCGTTGTTTATATGTGAAGTCATGTTACATTTGAGTATACATGCGATGTTAAGTTATTTTTTTCTTCATACTTTACGATATAAAACCTCATTAACTAATAACCTCGTTGCTTATTCAGTGGTGTTTTTATAAATCATTATTTTGCGGGACTGTACCTTACTTTTAAGGTGTTGGAATTTAAAAACAAAAAGATGACTGCTATGGTAACGTGATTCATAATCTGGACACGCAACAAGTATTTTAATGCATATTTAAGAATGAACTTTAAAATAAATATCATTTAGTGGGTTTTCACACAGAAGTCGAATTTTGTAAATTTTGGGATAATTTTTACATGTTCGTAATAATAATTATAAACCCATAAGTCCCAGTTTGCCATTCACAGTACATATTTACACCTATAAAAATCGTCCTAAGATACACGCATAAAGAGATAAATTGTTTTCTGGGTCGCTTAAAGGAGCGGTAATTATTTGTTAGAAGACTAACTATGGTAGAAGTAAGGAAGTAACTACACTTTCATAATGGATTTATCTCAGTCAAATGTGCGATAAAACAGTTTAAATCTAAGACGAGCAACTTCGCTGACCCGAGACCTATATAGTTTCTGCTCGGGCTAATGACAACAATCGTCCATCGGAAACTGCACCCAAAGTGGTACTTTGTGATCGACAATGACAGGGGGCGAATGATAGATCATGTTTTCATGTAGGTAGGTACTTATTACCGGTCCGTGTCACGAGATTTATTGCTCAGATAGGGGTCTATCCCGAACAAACATTGGGTCAAGGGGTAAGGACTGAAGCATAGATGTTTCTGTATATCTGAAGCATCGCATTCTTGTCCTGTTCATTGGCGAGTTCGGATCCGTTTGTGCGGTTAAGTGGATGTTGTCTCTTTTGTTACCCCTGTATGCTGTTGCCCAGTACATCGACCGACAATCTAAATCGAATGCTTTGTAATTTTTATGATCAAAAAGCAAACCCGTAATAATTTTGATGTGTTGATATACGCGTTCAAGACCCGAGTCAATATATGACATACGCGGTTCAGACCTGAGTCAACCTGATGAGCAATGCTAGCATGAATCGAAAGAAGCCATTGTTCCGTAACTTTAGATACCAGTCAGTCACTAAGACTGTCACCTTCTTTAAATAACAAGTAATAGAAAATCATGTCGATAGGTGCATAAACTAACTTCATTATTCAGTATTCCATTTGATGCAAAGAAAACGTGTTTCTCTGCATAGCAGGACAGATAAAATATGTCGGCGTATGACGTCAAAAATAATCCCGAGGGACGTCTAAGTCAACGTACCGCGTCGATATAGTCATAGCACGTTTCATTAACCCTAAGGTACTATTTGTAATTATATACTATTAGTTCTGTTACACCTTATCAATTAATAAAGTAATGAATTTAAACAATTCCCCTGCTTAATGTGAAATATGCGAATTTGCAAAAAAACAATTACTGTAATTAAAGCGGCGAATCTTGCAGGTTAAATTTACACAGAGGTCGCATGGTTGTATTAATGCAAAGAAAGTTATACTGAAAACATTCGTTTTTGAACCATATTTCCCAGCGATAGCATCAATTATACATGTATAAACAACAACAAACACAAACGTTCTCTTCGATAGAAAATTACTAGTATGTATACTGGCAAGATGAGAACATTTAGTATCGTAGTTGATAACCACTACGGTGTTTTAGTAAATCATCACTACAGTATCATATTAGGGCATCCAAACTGTACTATATTGCAGCAAAGCTAAAGTACCGTTATATAGCACAGACAACGTACCATAATACAGCACCTCCAGGGTACCGTAATACAGCACTACCAACGTAATGTAATACAGCACTTCCAGGGTACCGTAATACAGCACAGCCAACGTACCGTAGTATAGCACCTCCAGGGTACCGTAATACAATACAACCAACGTACCGTAATACGGCACCTCCTGGGTACCGTAATACAGCACAGGCAACGTACCGTTATACAGCACCGCCTTATTAGTTATTACCGTTGTATCACTACAACTGTTGGTATCGTAACATAAAAACGAGTTGTCCATGTCATGAGCATTGTAAGTAAAACACACTAAGAGAGCTTAGACGTTGTAGATACTCTATATATGCCCGACACATACAGTGTGTGCCACTTTAAGCAGTGTGTCGGGTTCATATGAACCATTTTTCTTATTTTGTAAACTTAGTTCCGGAACAAAAAAACATAACAATTATTTTCGTTAGATGTAACTTCTTCAAAAAAATAAAGCTGAACATATACTAAGGGAGTCTGTAATTTATTGGCTATTTCCTTTCAAGGAGAGGCAGAAAAAAATCCCGATGCTGCAGTTAACATTGCTATAAAGCATCTAAGGATCACATTAAAGTCGAACTTTAAACGAAGCGTCCTCGATATATTGCCTCGGGATTAGAAGCTTGGTAAAACTATGTGGAGGTCGTAAACCGTTTATGGGCGACCTGAACTCATACGTGGCTCAGATATGCTTTAATCTCCGAATAACTATTACCCAAAACCTGCAATGAAAACGACTGAGCAGAATAAACGACATTACTAAAATGGACATCATACATGCATTAAAAAAAACGTTGTGTCTAGGAAAACCGGTTTATCAGAGAGAGTCTTGATGTGTCTAGTGATTTTTGCCAGTATACACACGGTAAACACGTCTAAACAACAATCAGATTCATGTTTCAAATACAAAATTAACAAGTCATCCGATAACGCATCGACTCATGTTTTCTGGGTTTCTAATCAGCTTTCCGGAAAAGACCAGTTTTTCTTCCACTTGGACCCTTGTTTTAGAGGCGGCATATACAAATTAGTATATATTCTCTTTAGTAAAACTGCGGGGAGCACCGGCGTGCCCTGTTAGGACCGACTAAGATACTCAACTACTTGATGTTATCTACAGGAATACAGACGGACATCTTGTAACATAGTACGTGCAGCCTCTAAATAATACTTTACAACTTCCTATTCTACACCAAAATGTCTGTTTCAAACATATGATAATTTTCTTGTACCTTTGACGACGTCTACAGTACATCAATGAAGTTCAAATTATTTTCTATGAAGTGTGTAAAGCAACGTATGTGGTACAAGCACCAATGAACTGGTTTAACCTCCGCCTGCTCATCGAAACTGGTTGGCAATATTTTGTAATGTTTATCAAACAACAAAAAAGATTTCTTTGCAACATGTTACAATTAGAGGCAACATAGTTTTTACAAGCTTCCACCTTTAGTTAATCATATTACTATATAACAGCTCGTTGACACGGAAACTCGGTGTCCACATGGATTTCTCCTCAAGTGCTTCAGTCTCGGCCCAATTGTCAACTACAATGGTCACCATATAATGTCTAGGGGTCAAATTACAGTCAGCATTTTACCCTTTGTCCGAACTTCGCAGGTATCCGGAATAACTACCACTGTCCTATAATGAGCTGCATTGAAAGTAATCATTAGAAAGTCACAGGTGCAAACCTGACGAAATTCACTTTCATCCTGTACATGTACGACCAAAATTAGTCAATTTATTTAGAAATTTGAACCGCATGAAGGCGGACTGTTATATAGTATGTTACGGCAGTGTTACCGTAAGGTCCAGAGGGCATCCTCTCACCTTGAAGGGCATGTATCAGGGAGCGACAAGCAAGGGTCAAGAGTTTCGGAGTGGATTATATAACAAACACCAAGACGCAGTCGGGAGGTCGACAATGTCATTGATATTTAATTAGATTGTTACAACTTGCATTCTTAAAATTTTAAGAGCTCTGAATAATTTGGTGTGCATTTTAATTTCGAGGCAAAGACAGAGCATATAGAAAACATAAAATCTTTAGGCAAATACATGATCGTCCCCCACTCCTCCCCAAAAATCTTCGCGTCCTGAAGAAATACAAAGAGAACAGTCTAAGTAGCAGCATACGCAATTACAAAATTTCGCTAATTTAGTCTAATCCATCAAACAACTTATTCGTGTACCATACATGCTCTTTCTGGGGAAGCCTGTATTCGCTTATTGTATGTTTAAATGGATTAGTTCTCCTCTTAGATTGAGCACAGTCTCCCGGGCGACGGCAACACAACAACAATTATTTTGATAAATGGCCTGTTCGTGTTTCCTTTCCTCCTAAATATCTGTATTTGTCATTTCTGACACGTCATATTTTAAGCAATTTAGACTTGGCCGTAACGCCTTCGACCGAACTGGACATTTGTGCGTGGGACCGTTTCAAGTTTTGCATTCCGACACAATGTGTGCGCAAATGTCCTCTGAAATGCAGACAGTATGCTTTGGAAAGAAAACCGCGATATCTGGATATGAAAAGTATTCTATTATCTCCGTCATCATTTATTTATCAAAATTATGACTTTATAACCTACTATGTGTTTATATTTATCAGATATTGCAAAATTCATACTTTTTAAACTACATGTATTTTAAAAAAGGAATCGCAAAAACAATTAGTATTCATCTCCATATAGGCGAGACTAAACATTAATTTGTGATTTTGTTTCGGCTGCAGGCCCCCTTTCAAGGTAAGCAGTGTAAGTTGTGATAAGGGAGCGCATACCAGTAAGATAGCCACTTACCCGAACTGGCCATGCAGAAATTATGAAATAGGGGATACTATGAAGATATTTTGACATTTATCAAGCCTAAATTAATTATAGATACAGGTTTTGTGTTTTCAAGGTATTTAGAATATATTTGTTTAATAACTGTTAGAAACCAAAAGCAGCCAGGTGATGATCAGTGTGATGCAGGGGCTTGAATTCGAAACTAGGGAAATCCTGTATAGTAATCTGTTTCCGGGTCAGAAATTCAGTTGGATGTTTTTGGATTTATTTTGCGGAAAATCGGTAGGGATGACAGCTATTGGCTATATTCTTTTCTGAATCTGCTGTTTCAGCTGGTTTGAAAGCAACCATTTCTGGGAGTTGTCGGTTGGACATTAATATTTTGCAAGATTTTAGTTTTCGTGATTTTTGCCTCTGCCGACTGTGCAAAAGTGATGCTTGGACTGTGTTTCAGTGTTCGTTGGATTTTTTGAGGAGTTCTTCATAGCCTGAATTTGTGTTGCCTGAGTAGCTTATAGCCATATGTTTACAGTAATCACTGATTTCTGTTTCAGGTTGTTGTTGTGGATTGATTTCATAGACTAGGTACAGAGTGTGTGTCGGAAACTGTGAAATTAGGACCGGTTACTGGCGTCCGCCGCCTAAAATATCTTCCCGAAGTCTGACATTGTCATGAATTTTCCTAGAAACTGATCGATGTATAAATATAACAATTTATTGTTGACCACAGTCCGCATGTCATCTCGAAAGATAACAATGGACAAGTGTATATCAACTCGGACAGAGGACACCACCTTGGGTCAGCAACATTCATTTGTCTTCCGAATTTTCCGGACAGTAGAAAAATGCTCTAAGAAAATGCTCACAGCACTTAAAAGAGCAATTTTTCATTAGGATTTAAAATCAAAGTACTGAAAGTACAGAAAACCAGCGAAGCGATTTTGCTTCTTGAGAATAACCAGTGCCATGATTCTCATACATGTATCCATTTACGAAAAAGCAAAAGAACTTAATTGTTTCACTCGCAAAGACCTTCATCTTGTCTATATGATAGTGGAAATAAGGGTTTCCATGTATTATCTGGATGAAGGCTTCTGTTAACCCTTTACTCCATAGATATACCTTCATAGCTTGGGCGAACAGTTTAGATCCATATCAGCTGGCACATCTTTGCGATCTGATTTGGATTTAAAATATTCGCTTTTAGAATCATTATTTTTTTTCTGACCAGTAATCACAAATTTTAGATCCAGATCAGATGGCACTATTGTGCCAGCTGACTGGGACCTGAACTGGTCACCTATTTGATGAAAGGCGTATATATTAAGTAAAGGGTTTTAAGCAAGAAATTATAATAGTGAAATCTGTGTACTGACATCCCAAAGACAGAATGAACACGAAAAATGATATAAAAAGTGAGACCCGATCGATGGGAATGATTATACATTTATTTGAAATAAGAAGTATATAATTGTTTCCTTCATTGTGAATAACATGTAAAGGAAATCATACAATTGAGAATCCTACATATTAAGATAAAACAACCGAGAGTCATAACATTGCCGAAAGCATTGGAATTTAATGCTAGATAACACACATGTAAAATTGAAGACGATTTCAGAGGAAAATGAATTACTATAGCTTATACCATAAATTTCCACCGTATTAAGTTGTATATAATAACGGACTCGATGGTTTTTTTCATGTAGCATATTATTAGAAAAAGGTGCCAGATTTAAGACATTCGTAAGTTTACGTATCATTGAGTTTTAGTTGTTAAGGAGATGGGATAAATGTCCATTAGCTTACAATCCGTTCATATAACATCAGTTTCAGCAGACAGATGTGTCGTTTTTAATTTTAGGCTTCATCATGGTTTGTCCTCTATATTCACACGTACGTTTACTTTTATTTGGCTTTCTTTAAAACGCGGGAAATTGTGACGTCACTGACATTTGCATATTCATTGTGTTACTGCGCCTATGATGTCATGTACTCCGAACAAAAATAATAGAAATCTCTAGCTTAATCGAAAACGTAAACCTAGTAAACGTCTTCACCTTTGGAAAAAATGTAAATTATCCATTATTCCTGAAACAAATCATAGTCCGTTCCTTGGACCACTGATGGCCTTATTGTCGACGTGTCTCCTGCCACGAACGTGATAGCCGGACACGTACCGCGCTTGCTCGTAGCATGTTTCGAATACATAGATCTGTAAATCTTACATGTCCCTATTTCTGTACGAATAATATCCGGTATACTAGTTTTAATATGTAAAATTTTACACATCTCAATAGTTTACTGTTTACTGTTCACGCTTATATGTGGAAATCCAATATATAAAAATATTCAGCAATGATGATTGCTGCATGTTCAGTGATTTACAACAATCATGAACGCCTATCATCAAATAATGAACAAATGTTCGCAATATGTCTTGAAAATTTCAAGTGAAAGCATTTGCGCATTTATTTCATAAAGTGGACAATTGAAGAAAAATATGATAAGATGGAAATTTATCATTATCGTTATTGTTAATGATAAAAAAAAGTGAAACAAACAGTTTCGCAGCGGAACAAACGTCCAATATTGAAATGGTTTTAAAATGACAAAATAAAGAAAATGTTTTCACTGTTATTTTGAGCTTCGAATTAGCAGAAAAAGATATATTAAATATTTCAGAATTAATATTAAGCTATTGTAACATCCTTACATCGGGAATATTGTTTATATCTCTACCTAAAGGTAACACATCGGTGGCTCGCTAAAGAATCCCTGGCGGCTACAACCCCTAGATAAAATTGCTTTTCTGTTGTCGATTGTGTTCTGAATTAGGGACAGCGCAGTGAAGCAGTCAAGTATTCTTTTAGCGAAACTAACGTGGCACGAGCCAACTTTAACACGTAACAGGAAACTTGGACTACTTTGCTTGCTCTGATTACTCTGAAATGCGTAAATCGCCGGTTGCCAGTGCCTCGTTTTGGTTTGATACCGATTTCAGAATTGTGATTAGTAAAACCAGCTTCGCTGGTTAAAAAACACAGGGGCTGATCCAGAGGGTGTTCAGTCGGGTTGCTTGAAAACTCATTTTGGGCAGCAATATCTCATTTTCGTCTAGGTTTTGGCCAGAAAGTTGAAAATTGACATGCAACCCTAAGACTTCCCGAAACGAACCCCTTTGTTGAGATCTTGCATCCGATCCTCAGCGCTCTAGCGAATCTTTGATTTTAATTTTAAACACGTTTTTATTATATATAACTCCAGATCTTACAGTTTTTGACGACTTATAAACCTCTTTTTATATCACTTTTTATGTCGATTTTACATATTTCCGAGACATAAATGATATTAAACTGTGCAATATGTGTAGGCCTATAAACCTGTGCTTTTAAATCTCCATTATTTGGGTTTACACATTTATCCTGATATTAATGTATGGTACTTATATAGAAATGTGTTGCCAATTCCTTTCCCAGAACACTATTTTCTATAAATAGAATTTCGGTGTGAAGTTTTGATGTTATTTTAGGCTTCGGTAGCTCATATAAACATTGTAAGCTAACCTTTAAGCTCGATCGGTTTCTCTACTCCCTCTCGTCTGGTCCTTGCTGAGTTTACTCTAGGGGGCTCTGGTCTCAGTAAGGTTATGAGTACTAACCTTTTTCTTTTATAAGTCGTCTGCTTCTTATATTTTAACCGTTTGTGTGCTTTTGTAGGCAACAATGTCAAGTTTATGGGCGGATTTGAGATACTTCACCAAGACAACTTGAATTCTTTCGTTCATATGAAAATTTGTTGAGACAAGTGTGAGGTTGGTGCACCCTAGAACCTGGTTTAAATCCCCCAGTGACAAATGGTATTGCCTCTGACAGTTCCAGTGCGATAACCGCTAATATTCCCTTTTCGTTAATTGTTTATGGTGTCTTGTTCGGAATGGTAAAGAGTATAGACAATGACAAACTGGAACTTTTACAACCAACAAAAGTCAGATGAACAATATGAATGTCCTTTTATCCTTTTTCGTTTATAAAAGACCTATTAATAGGGTGTAGAAATGTTGCCCGGAACAAAATAGACATTTAGTTAGATCTTTATTTATACTTCCCGCTATTCTGTGCTAATATTGTCCAATATTCTGTTTACTGGAGTTCCTTTAGCCCGGGGCTTGGTGGTATTGGCAGTAATATGCAAAACTATTAATGCCCATGAACAGGCACAATCAAACCGAGCCCGCAATATTTCATATTTGTCGTGTTCGGTGGCTTTCAACGTTCCCTTTTCATCTATTTTTAAATTTCTTCGAAATATTTTGTCTGAAACAAAATCGTTTAAACACTGCAAAATTGTATTTGCTGAAACAATTCTGATTTTAAATGTACATTATAACGTAGTGTGTGGTATTTGTTTCCATGGCTGGTTATTTTAAGGCATACGAATAACGATTATATGATGTTCACATTTAAACGCTGCGATGTTTTTTTTTTTGGTCGTATGGCCGGGCGCCAACGTAATGAAATTGAGACAGATAGTTGGTCCACCTGTTACTGCCACCGTATACCTTCCATTGAAGCAGATGGGCAGAGATTTAATCACTTATATGTGACCAACTGTTACCGATCAATCCATGGATGACTGTAATACACTTCTAATGCCGTTAAAAACAACTGATTACATCATGTTAATAGATTGTAGTTATGTTTTTCTATTCAATGTTGAACAAACAGTTGTAGCAAACCTTGAGAAAACATGTCGACTGGTATATATTTATGTATATATTTATGTATATTTTTATGTATTATTCCAACCCATTTTTGTACGTTTGTGTCCTGAACGATTTGCTTTTAAAGCTCCTATTTCAAACGAATGGAGTTCCCCAGTAGCTCTTATTGGTCCTCAGTTAGTTTGAACTATAAACCGTAAGTGTGACCTTTAAATTTCAGGTACGGTTATGGTTCCCGGAGCAAACCTACTTTATTAATGTTAATACTTGTGTAAAGTTTGGTTTAAATCTCTTGATGGGTTGCAAAGAAACAGTCCGTAAGAAAGATTTGTTATAAACGGTGAGACGGACGAACGGAAAACCGATCACTAAGTACACGACCCTGCGGGAGTGGGATTATGAAGATATTTTACCTGTTTCAAATTTTCTCGAAACTATTTTGCCACACGAACGTAATATATGCACTACATGTTTGCATTAGCATAAACAGTGAATTAAAATTACTATAGCTGTAAGATTTAAAACATCCTTATAAACCTTCACCTATTCAGTCTACAACACATTGCAGAATAAGCCAATAACCAGATTCCCGGAACTAAGGACATTAGCAAGCAATGCATAAACGGAGTAGCTCGTTGGATGGATGTTTTGGTGAACGACTGTACTCAACTTGGTTTTGGTAAAATATTGTTTTAAGCCAGTTGTCACATTTGTTACACACTTAGATACGTTTTGTCTTATAACCTGGGAACAGTTAAGGTGCGATTTCTGTTCTATTTGTAGGGGCTTGGATCATAGCAACTTGCTATGCTTGCTTGAAAGCCGTGGACCGCGCAGTAACCAAAACTTTGATTCTTATCAACCTGTCGTCACAATGGTTGATAAGTGATTGATTTGTGTTTGATTTATACCTGATAAATCAGCCTGGCACGGTTCCTATCCGTCTTTTTCTCAATCCTGATTACCGATCGTCATCTGACACAGAAAACGTTATGTCTCCCAACTCTCGTATCTCTTCTACGAGCATGTTTAAACCAGTGTACCTTAACATGGGCTTTTCATTCCTCAAGACATCTTCGATTATCAATCAATCAACACTAGTAAAATATGCAAATTTTGGTGCGAAAATTCCATATGACGTAAGATAACATCTAAAGTGTTGAAAGATTCTCATTAAATATTCACAAAAAATATTTTGAGGTCAAACACACATTGTAAACAATTTTTTATAGACTTACAGCATGTTTAAGCATACAAAAACAAAAATGTTAAAGCAATATAGGACAAAGTTTTCGGGTCATTAGTAAAGCTATCTTAGTCTTTTGTTTGGCTGAATATAAATAAAAGAAGTTTATAAATCATCTGCTGCGTGTAATCAACTATATCGTGAAATCGGAATAGAGTTACCGAAGATATTTAAAACTGAGGCTCGGTTGCGCATTTTATGTCATGTATAAAATTATTATATTTCATCTTTGAAGACCAAAGGTGGGCATATTAACCAAATTTATTGATACACGCTGCAACGCGTACAAAATTGCCTCTGAGTTTTAAAGTTTATATTCCGACACAAAAAGTGGACAGCTGCTGTCGAAATCAGACATAACTGTAATTTATTTCCATGGTGTTTTGTGTAAACACATCAATTAAAATAACTTGATATGAGAAACGGTGTCAATAAAAGAAATTCAAGCTGTACAGAACCCTGATAATAAAGCTGAAGAATAGTGTACCGTACTTACTTGCGACGGTGTGTTCGCGAAGTGGGGCCTCTCTGACATGGTTAAAGTCACAGGTGGGTATTGACTGGCGAGAGAAGGATGGTGTATTAGTTTGCCATGGTACCGTGGTTTCTATGGTAAATAACAGAAGATATGACTTGGCGAATCAAATATAAAACAGTGTACTTGGAGTGGACACGGATACGATTACTAACAACATTTTAAAATCCAAACAAACAATCAAACAAACGGAGATATTTAGTAAACTACTGAAAATTATTCTTGATTTAAATTAAAGAGTTAAATAAAAGAGTAAAGTCTTGAAAGAGAGTATAAAAATTTTCCTTGTATGTTTTGTATACGATTTGTATATGATTTGTTATCCGTCTCTTAACCCTTTACTCCATGGGATATAGCTGTTATCCAACATTCGTGCCGTCTGATCTGAATCTGCACTGTTCGCTTTTAGATTCGTTAGATATTCCCGACCAAGATGCAACCAGTGTAGATTCAGATTAGATGACGTCGATGTGCCGGTTGATCTGTATTTACACTAGTCGCGCATGCGAAAAAGGCGTAAATTTGGAGGAAAGTGTTAACCAGAAAACAATTTAATTTACAATCAGTTTAGCTCTAGAGCGACCTGCTCACCGGTGTGGTGTGCTTCTGGTATGTTCCCATTACACAAGAAGCAAAGGTCCAAAATTATTATGGTGTCTAATTTTTGGTCTTCAACAGATAAAGAGAATCTATCATTGGTATTCGGCGAAGATCAAGGTATCTCAACCCGAGGGTAATGCTTTCCAGACGGAAACGAGGCTGTGCCGAGTTTCCGTCTGGAAAGCATTGCCCGAGGGTTGGGATACCGCGATCTTCGCCGAATACCAATGATTGATTATTTTTCTCACTTACTTCTTGAAGATTTAAACAAAGTTCTTTAAAATTAAAAAAAAACGCGATTTTAGAGAACTATTTCTTTTGCGTAACTTCCAGTAGGAACGGTAAATCAGCCACGAATACAAAGTCCTGTCAACGTTCATCAACCCTAACATGTCGGCCTTCAACAATATCGTTACAAATAAAAGAAAGGAAAAGAATCATGTTTTCATTGAATGAAAACAGCTGGTTTATCCTTTGAAAACGGATCTGCGATTTTTAAGGTTATTCGCGATTTCGTCACAATTCAAAATTCAAAAAAATTGAATTGTACATACCAGTTGAAATATCCCGATTAAACAGCAGTATATTTTCTATTTTATTCTCCATTCACTTTCTTCATAGATCCTTATGTTTAACGAAGCTCGCAACAGCGGTATAAGAATGAAACACTCTAAAAAATCAGCATTTTCAGACTCATACCACGATAAACACTTCCAAGTTCCAGCGTTGAGAATTTAGCAACCTCCGAGTGGGTACTTTCCAAATGATTTTTGAAATAAATCCTGATAAAACAAAATCAACAGCTTGCTCTGTTTGAAAAAGTAAATATTCGTTTAATTACGTCACATAATAAACTTAAATGACGTAGTTATAAGCATCATGACGTTGGCTAAATCAATAATGAAAGTGCTCAATTAATACGGTGCGCAATAATACGAAAGTACGCGAGCACGCGGAGTGTTAGATAAGGCCATGCGAGATAAGGAAATCTCACACGGCTAAAAATAGAGATTTTTCTGTCTAGTAAGTGAGAAAATTGTGTGAAAAAAATGAAAGCAGTCCGCAAACTGACCTATCCGAAACTTGAGTGTCGTGGCTGGTATGTAATCTGTGTTTGACTATGTGTCACGCGCAATCGTTCATACAACACAAACGCAAATATAAAACGGCAAAAGAATTATCATTTCCATAAAACGGTGGAAATGCCTGGTTTCACAATGGAATATGCTGTATTCAAGTTGACCTGTCAGGCTCATCCTAACTCATCGTTTTAGACGTTTCTCATATTGTCAGCTGCAGTAATCCACTTTATTCTCTCTGATCCAATCAAATCGCTCGTTATTGACAGCGACAACCAATATGGCGGCCTAACAACTTAATTACCCCAGCGGAACTCTAATGAGCCGAAACCTAATCATTGTTTTAGCATCTTTTCATTGTCTGTATTGATTCCAATCCCTGTCAATTGGGCTGTTACACTCAAGTAGTCAGAGACAGTCTAATTACTGAGGTTACTGCTAAATTGATCTATTGTAATCAATTGGAATATGAGACTTTATTTAGAAAATACTAACCAGTGATGATCGTTGGAGATCTATGAAGTCGGCACACATTGAAATCAAGTCATCAAAAAGAACTTCAATGCTGCAGTCGGCCATCTGAAATTGAAATCCATAAAAAAATGCTGTTTAGATAATGGGTAATTATATATAAACAAATATTTAAAATATCTAAGTTTTTGTTTGCTTTGGAGTTGTACACATGAAAAGTGACTATTGCATACTGGTGTAAAGAAAAGTCAGAATAAAAAAAAACAACCTATTCACGTAGAAAAAAAAGAATTATAAGAAATGTGGAACCCCGGTACTGTATTTCGCATTTATAAAACTTCATTAAATACAACATGTTCCAAGTGATTTACATTTGCAAATATATTTATGCTATGCCAGTATAAAGCTGTATGTTGTGGTTATATGATAACAGTTTTTATTATATCATGCATTATCACAAAGACAGATATTTCATTATGTTAATATTATAATTATATTTTCCATAACAAAAGTGTTGAAATTTTCGCACAGAAAACCTGTGGTAGGAGTTGCCTCCTCGAAACGATCAGTGGTAAAACATCTTAGCTATTTGTGCTAAAACTACATTAATACCAGTAAACAAAAAAAAACTAAACTTTGCCAAGAACACTGTTGAACCAGTCGGAGAGATACTTGATGGCCGTTCGAACACTAGAATTTAAAAAAAGGATAAGGATTGAAGACTAGTTTAGACGCCACAAATCAATAAAAAATAAGTTAAGGAAGAAATTTGCCCTAGAATACGCAGTTGTCATACCTGATAAATATGAACGAAATATTATGTTATGAAGTCATTTGACTCTTTGCCAATTTGACTCTTAATATTATTTCACATTAAATCTCGTTGAATACCGGCACTCACGCATGTTCACATATGCCCACTGCTATCGCCACTTTGTATCCTTGTTTTAAGTAACGTTTGTTTTTTAAGTTGTGTTCCCCCAGAATGTATATGAAGAACTATCGCCATTAGATTTATGCTGTTTTCCATGCTATTAACACTAAATGAATAATTTGTTGTTTTTTTTTATCCAACTTAAAACGTTTTCTTTGAAATACTTTCATTTCTACATCGACACATTATGCATTTATGTCAATAGCCTTAGATTTCTGGGTCACATTTGTTTACATAGGCCAGATTCTGCTGTGTTGACCTGGTTTGACCAGAGAACATACTGAAATTTTCATTCAATTCAGTAAATCTATCTGCTGGTCACAATACGCAAACATTAGTAATTGTCCGACTATGAATAGCCTTTTATGCAGCATGACTTTATTCAGCGACATTTTCAATTGCATGATATTCATGCTTTTTATAAGTGACAATAGTTTACTATGTAACTAAACCAAGAATGGAAGGAATGTGACTTTCGTCTATTGTATTGGCGTTGTTCAATTCAATGACCTTGACCTGAATATGGAAACGATGCCTATTATGTTTCTGTGCCCAAGATCATAAAACTGAAAATAGAGACTTAAGTCTCAAATGATATCAAACCTCAAGCATCAGGATCCAATATCATAAAACTAAATTTGGAGACCAGTCTCAAATCTCATGCATCTGGAAACTAGTCTACATTTCAGCCAATCAGACGCTTAAGATTTGAGACTGGTTTCCAATCTAAGTTTTATGACCTTGGGCCCTTATAGCGTTGATATCACACCGATATTCTCTTTGGCATATAGAGCTTTCTTATCCCTTTTTTCTGCGACTTCATATCTCGAATAGCATGTTTAACTGTTATATAAATAAAAGAGACATTTTCATTTTGATGTATACAATCCCTTAAAGCCATTTTCTGTCAACTGTAGATGACAATCTCTCCTATTCTTTCCGCGCACCTGTCCTGTTGATTAAAACAATACCGCCTAAATACATTTTAATCACAGTGATACATATCTGCATGGACCGAGCTGCTAATTGCTTTCTGTTTATTGAAATGCTGGCTGGTGAAGCAGCCTGCAACACAACCGATTGCTCGGTTTCTAAATTAGATACCAGAATTATTGAAACTAAAGGATAACAAATTTTAAATAAGAACTTTATCGGTCAAAGTTTCAAGCATCGGCAATGCCCAGTTGCCGACATAGATTTCTAGAACACTATTCAGTCAGCTGACATATTTTAGACAGTGTGACATGATTTATTAAAATCTTAAACGTCATCCAAAATTGCACCTATCGTCAATAAATAATAATTATAATAATAATAATAATAATAATGATAATAATAATAATAATAATAATAATAATAATAATAATAATAATAATAATAATAATAATAATAATAAAAGTAAAGTCTTTATTAAATGTTAGAACTCATTTGGAAAATTCAGTGTACCATCTATCAGACGGCCCTCAATAACAATAAATATTTTTTACAATACATAAACAAAGCAGATGTTTTCAAAAAATCAAAACAAAAACACCATGCAGAAATTGTAATAAATATTACATTGTTTATTTCTGTAGAAGAGATACATGTATGACATTTCAAAATATGAAAAGAAAATAGAATGACAGACAAAACGCCATGTTCTGTAATTACTAAAGAATATGACTACAGATGCGTAAAATGATTTTTTTCTTCGCTTTTGTAAGATTGTGAATAGAACTTAATATAACCAAGTCTCTAACAATGATTCCCTTTTATTCAGGGCAGAAGATAATTCAAATTTTCCTTTATGCATTTAAAGAGTAATTTGAACGGAATTATGCCCAGATGCTTGTTTCAAACTTTGGTATATTTCATTTATATCAGTTCTTTTCTTCTTGTACATTTGGCTATTGTCCTGTGTCATTAGGATTCATTTCTCATTCAGTATCGACAACAATGCTTTCTATATGAACTGAATGAATTGCTTGATTTCAAAAAACGAAACTATGATCAGGATTTATGGTAACAAAAAGAAGACAGAAAAATAAAGAAGGATATACAAAACACCAAATCGGCTCTCCTTCGTTTCTTTATCACAGTTTTTGCTTGATATTTGCCTTCTGTTGCGTAGGTTAGATTTAAAATAAATGAATTATGTATGTCCCAATCATTTGTAGACGTTTATCGGAGAGGTATGGGTCTGCAGATAAAGGCGGGCTGACCAAAATCTCCGCTGGTAACACAGAGCCGTCCACGTTATCTGCCGAACAGCGCCACCTTGCGGTTGCCCTGAAGATCAATTTAATATATTTGACTGCACGTTCGTTTAAGAAGTTAAGCAATGCTGTTTTATTTACTCTGTCGTACGCATGTTTGGGTTGTGGATTAGCCGGGCAAATGTTTAACCACTTCTGTCTTCACACAGGTGTTTTCAAACATTTATTGAAAAATGCCTTCAAACATCCTATCAATTTTGCATACTGGGTGAGTTTTATTAATTAGCAATTTCCCAGCATATAGGATAGAATGAATGACTGCTCCCTCATTTCAAACACTGCCGCAGCAGTAACAACGGAACAACAACAACAAGAAGAAGAGTAAAACCAAGTCACGCCATCCCAAATTTATAGGTTTTCCATTATATAACGGCCCAATTCATAACAGATCATTTTAATGGCGAAGCGCTAGTTAATAAATTTATCTATTCTTCATTAATTACAAATTTAAAAGACAGAAAAGATATCAAAATTTATTATGTGAAAGCGGGCTCTAGTATCTCTAAATTGGGCATGCATTTGTCCAGTCTTGTCAGATGTTTGTAGAAGAACTACCTACATATCATACACCATCCAAACATTTGCTCAGAAACCCGTTACAAACTAATTTTAGAAATGGTCGCTGCACTATTCCCGGATCTGTATTACAACAATTATTCGCAAGGTTTCGAAACAATTTAGTACAGTTTTGCACCTGAATTCCTGTTGTTATAATGACGGCCAATTTTCTCTCTGGCTGTCTTAACTACGCTTAATATCGCAACTACGAGGTCAGTTGTGACAGTAGACAAATACGAACACTGATTTTTCAGCTATCAAATTTCACAGATTGAGGGACATTATTATAAATAAATACAGAACAAACAGTAGTTAGGCTACCTTAGTTTGCGTGTAGATCAGTCAAGAAAAAAAACTGCACAAAGTTAAAACAAAACTTGAGAACCTTGTGTGTCCCAGATGATTCATGATCGAAATATTTCCCAATCATGAACGACGGTGTAAGACAATTTATTTTAAATTTTGAAATGGCAGAAGTCTAAGATACTGAACTCCTCGTCGGCTTTAAGTCTAGGAAAGAACGAAAGGTCGTTCTTATGTCGGGAAGAGACCACAAGAATGCAGCTAATCATGGAGATCTGGAAGAAGGTAAACCTGGGCCCAAGATCATAAATCTAAAAGTGGAGACCAGTCTCTAATCTCAATCATCTGTTTGGCTGAAATAAAAATCTCAAGCATCTTTTTGGCTGAAATGAGACTAGTCTCTATGTCAGCCAATCAGATGCTTGAGGTTGAGAGTAGACTCCAATGACAGTTTTATGATATTGAACCCTGTTCTGCTAATTTGCTGAAAAAGACTGTTTACTGGGTTCGCCATTGTAACATTAATTAAAAGTTCAATATGCCAATAGATGATTTCTGAATTATTATAAGTTTGAATTTAGTGCTCTTTGTCAATATACTCGTTGGTACCAATGGCTAAAAACCTCTATCTAACTAGTTAGTGTTTGTAGTTTGTGGCAACAATATGTTACACTGTGGTTTCCCACTGTTCTGGCACAAGCCTAGCTGACGGTGGTCCTAGCGACCGGGTCCCTCTATGCTATGCAGTTCAACACTCTAACCTAACATCCTAACTTCTTGTCAAAGTATACACTTTTATTTACTCTTTCCTTCACAAAATTTAATAACATTAAAACAATCCCAGCACAGGTCTTTGCTATAAGCGATAACGTAAGATTTAGATAGTTTTAATGTGATTTATTCAGTCTTTGCGGGCATTATCTTAGATTTTCAGAGATTATATACTTATTAATAATCCAGCTCGGACCGTTTTATTTTAAACACTCATGAGTTTGGAATTTTTATAGACTTAAATTTAACAAGACATGCATGTTGACATGCATTAAAACAATAACACGTGCGACAAAGAGCAGATGTATTTTAAGTAATAACATGGCTTCTCCATGCACAAAGATTTGTGTATAAAAAAGTGTTAACATATTTATATATTGCAATCTGAAAGTCTCTGGTACATCATCATCATCATCATCATCATCATTATCATCGCCACCACCACCACCACCATCATCATCATCATCATCATCATCATCATCTTTACTGTTAACTAAGGTTGTAAGTAACGGTAGTTCGTGAATGTTTTGTTGAATTATATCATTTTATTAATGTGTCACACAATTTAAAGAGACAATTCCAAAATAAATATGTAACAAACGCGTTCTTTAATTTTAAATTCCACAATCATGAGAGAGAAAGAGTGAGCTACAGAACGATTCCTGGAAGTGCCCGCCCACAGACTTCTCATCCAATAACAACCAGTCATAGAGTATCGTCTGCCTTTTTGTCGTATCATAGGATTTTAATAAATATGAATAAGTATACAAAAGCCATCAGATCCGATCATCTTCTTGCTTACTTCATTTTTACAGAGGAAAAGTTATATTCTATTATTTAAATCTGACTGCATCTTTGCCATTAAAATTAAATGAATCGCTTAGTGTCAATGGTTGAGAACACATCGCTTTAGATAGAAGACTGCGTCAAGCATGAGAAGACTTTAAGATATAAAATGCACGCTGCATGTTCACGCTGATGGTTATCTTTATAGATATATATTCTAAAACAACATGTAACGTTGGTAAATCACCCACGTAACATTTCATCCGTATAACGTCTAACACACTGTACTAATATTATAGTACAATGTAGCTAACGCCCTGTTGTTGTTGTCACCAGTGATATGATCAAACTTCACAATAATAAATCATCAATGCGGATCTAAGACAAAGTTTCCCACCATGGAGTCTGTCGTTGCCACAAATACCTTGTGTCAAATGAAGATTTTCGATGAAATATTAAATTTCGCGACATTTTACGAGATGGCGAAACGCTTTTTGATTTTTAAATATGTGTGTACTCTTTACGGGTATAAAGTTTTACGCAGAAATGTTAAATAAAACGACAAGAATAGAGATCTATAACCATAAACATTATGTTTTAAAAAGTGAATATGTTTGGGTTTTTTTTGTTTTGAATAATTTTAAAATAAGAAGAAAAAATATTTCCATTAGCTTTATGGCATAAAAGTGTCAACAGGTGTAATGCAATGTTACTATCTTGAATACGAATTGTATAAAAGCATTTTATTTATGATACGTTCACAGCTGTGTTTTGACTCTTACTGTTCTTTCTCAACTTTGCAAATTGGCATTAATTTCTAACACTATAACATATTAATAAAAGCAGTTGGTAAGCATATGAACTTCTAATATAAAACGGCCTATGTATTTATAAACTTATTTGTTTGTGTGTGGGTTGGGGGAAGGACATTTTTTATTTGCTTCTGCAGGAAATATGACTATTAAAAAAGGATGTTCTGTTCTTTAAGAAACTTTTCGAACATTGCACGACCTCGAAAAAGTAATTTCTTCACATTAACATGATTTAATGGAGTGCGTTAAAGCCCCGTATTTGTTTTAATGCGGTGTAAATTAAATCTTCAGATTATTCGAGATTTCTTAAATCCCGCAGATTGCCTTGACAGATAAAAATGACCGGATATTGGTCGAAACATATCCGAAAAAACAATTGGCGCCATTTGTCGATGACAGGTTTAACGGTGCATTGTGCAATCACCTTTATTGTAATTATCACACGTCATAACATTCAGTGTGGGAACTAATTACTGCGAATTTCGCGAAAGGTGCTGATTGAATTAAAGGCAATGTGCGAAATACTGCAGTTTTATGAATTTAATGTGCGAAATGTCGCGCTTTCTTCAAAGTAAGCCGCTTTTTAAATACTTTTTAAGTCCATTACCAATCAATGTCACTTGTGACATGTGAAACAAAATCCAGTCCACTCATATCACAAAAAATACATCTAAATTTAAAAATTCAGTTATTTCTTTGCTTGTTAGAGATGGTCTGCATGAATATTAGTTGTACGAATATACCACGAATATATTAATGTTGTTATAAAAGAAACATTCAGTGATCTAATATTACTGTTTAGACTGAAGTCTTTTAATGCTATATTTGTATAAAAAAATCTAATTATTTGTATTTTAATATTTTTAATAATGTTTAAAATTGTCGTTATGTTTTACTGTTTTATTGTCGTCTGTTAATACTATTAATGCATTCCCGATCTTCCATTCTGATCCTCATTAATATTAAAACATTTGAAGATGCAAAATAATACATTAGGAATTTCGGAAATAAATTTGCATTTCTGGTTCAATCTTATTCACACGAATGTATGTGTGTGTGCTAAATAAAGTTTAACCGTTATTCCATATAATAAGGATTTTATTTCTTTTGCGATCAGTGTAGATCCAGATCAGCTGGTACTTTCGTAAATCTACTTTGGAACCTTTTTTAGCCAAATAACACCTAATGAATTAAAAGCGAACAGTGAAGATTCTAATCAAAGGGCATGGTTTGTCGGTTGATCTGGATCTACACTGTTCGCCCATGGGATAACATCCGTTTAAGGTTTCACACCAACAATTTAATACCAACGAGTAGGGAAAGAAGAGGTGCACGTGCTTCCGGCTCTATTTAAGGAATCTCTTTTATTACTTATGATTTTGATCATAAACGTTCATAGTGCGAGTCTTCCGGGTAGGATAGAAGAGCCGGTCCTACTTCCAAACTGTTTACCAGGCCGTCATCAGTCTGATAACCCGTTAGAGCGCTGATTTCAAGTAAGGGGCTCAACTTTTCTATCAATTTAAGGCCCAAGATAATAAAAAACCTAGATTGGAGACCAGTCTCAAATCTCAAGCATCCGATTGGTTGCAATGGTCGCCATTTTAGCCAATGAACTGGTCGCCATTTCAGTCAATCAGATGCTTGAGATTTGAGATTAGTCTCCACATTTAGTTTATGATCTTGGGCACAGTTCGATCCATTTATCGTTCGTCGCGCTGTTTCACAGAAATTGAAAACAACTAAATTTGTTAACTGAATAGCGAACAGTGTAGACCCAGGTCAGACTGAGCATTAGCGAACATGCTGTGCTCGGCGATAAAGGTAAAATACCAACGTCTTCATAATTAATTAAAGAAGGTAACATGGGTATAAGAGGAATATTTAATTTACAAGAGCACTAAATCTAAGGACTAAGTTCTTTCAAGAATTCTTCTGAAATAAATTTATTTTCTTAATAACTTTTGGAAAAATATACGTTGCACCATTCATTTTTACTAAAATTAAATAGACTTCCAGTATGTGTATGTATGATATGAATTGCTTACATCCAAGAACGAAGTGCTTCGCTCAGCCAGGAATCTTGGAAAATCGCAGATAGTTGCTTTAAAATTTTGAATTTCATTGAAATAAATAATAAATAAATTTAAACAAATACCAAGATCTTATAAAATTAATGCTAAATAATGAATGCTCTATAGTAAATATTAACCCAAACGGTTTAGAATTAACCATCCAAAATATTACATTTATTCTGAAGAAAGGGATTATGTTAAAGAAACTACCAACAGCAACATAAGTTACCACAATGTTGTAGCCAGTAGAAACTTTCCACCGTCAGAACTTTTTATTCAAACGGGAGCGGGCACCAGTCGTTTACTCTTTTACCGGAAACAGTAATTTACGAATCGTCAGAAATTCGTAAATAAAATAATTTTGGAGAGAAATATATACAACAGTAGCAAAATATATTCATGACATTTATTTTTCTTGTAAAAAGAACTGAAATTGATAGGAGTGTATAATATATATACATCTATGACTGAATAGTCATGTTAACAATATATAAATAATAAACGTCTATATCCTTCTAGTTTTCTTGTGGACTAAGGTTTCTCTTGTGACTATTTCAAACATGTTCTATGTGAAACAGTTTAGAAATAAGTAAAACTTTTATCATAAAATGCAACACAAATTATAAATATAATGATAGTGTAAGTTATTTTGGAGATTTGAGCCGGAAAACAATAAGTCGCCTATAAAGCTGGGCACCAACATGAGCACAAAAATAACTATTTACAATTTTGCGAATTACCCTTTCAAGTACATGAAAATAAGCGTTGAACACATTTTCAATTCAGAGAATTACTAAATCGAAAAATACTGAAATAAATCAGATATAATCAAAATGCAACAGAAAATCATACTGAAATACAGTACGAAATCAAGTGTACAATTTTTAAATGTGTCTTTCCCCAAGGCAAACATCTATAAAAACAATGGAATTACTTTACTATCGGAATATAATTTTACAGTACTAGGGAATTAATTGAATTCTAACATGAAATGTGGACATAAACGACTGCTTACCCTTAAATCAACGCCCGAGGGCACTGTTTAATACTAAGTAATTTTCTATATTATTCAATGAATGTAGCGAAAATAGAAAAACAAAAATTTAGTCATGAAATGTCATGGTTTCCTAATTTTGGATGGATGAATGATAAAATGGAAACTGAACACTCATACCTAGGTGTTAATGTACGCTACATTAACCGGCGTAGTGGGATGTTTAAACCCAGGTAACTTCACATACAACATTTAGTTAATTCGGGACCATTTGCAAATATTTAACAGTTCAACAACACATTTTCATATATATTAGCACAGGTGTCCGTTTCACCATAATCGCTCTACACTATCCCGTTCCACAACTTAACTGTAACCTAAGAACAATTAAGAAGTAAAAACACGTCTAATATGTGGAGATTGTTCACTTCTATACACCTCTTTGCGTACGCACAGACCATACACTTAATTTCACATGTTATAAATACTGATTGTATCTATGAATATTCTTGATGTAGTCACATGTGCGTTAAGGGTACAGTGTTCGAGCCCATGGACTCTGAGGACGGAACTTGGTAGTGTCCCATGGCCTGCATTTGTTGTTGTATTCTCTGTTGAGCACTTGGATCATTAGGGTCTGAGCCTGGGGGTAGGTACATACTGATCATTTCACGTAAGTCCCCTGGGGCTACACCGTTTGGTCGCCCGGAGGCGCCTTGTGGACCCCCAGCACTAGAGTGTCCTTGGGGAGTGTTCGATTCACGTTTGAGTACATGAGACTGTGGAGGCATTCCGTAAGGTGCCATCGACATTGTGTAACTTTGGCCACCGTTCATGTAGGAGCCGGAAGTAGTTCCCTGACCAACTGGCATGCCCTGTGTGGGTAAATATTGTCCATAACTACTCTGAAATGCTCCCATGTGTTGCATCTGTTGGTAAGCGTTGGGGTCCGCCATCATGGAATAACCGTTGGGCATGTAACCATTCATGTACATTCCGGTGGGGTCCCGGCCGACCTGACCCATTCCCATGCCGCCCGACCCTGGGGGCATACCGGGCAGGGCGTACTTGTCCTTCTTCATCAGGGTCTTTGTCTTCCGTCGGGGTCGGTACTTATAATCTGGATGCTCCTAAATAAACAACGAAAACATTAAATACAATCAACATATTTTATATATGTCGTAATTAAAATGTTCTTCCGTCAAAAGATTTATGTTGGTTTTTTATCCGGGAAGCAAAATATGTCTGCTGCAAAACAATGAAGTGAACAGTAAAATCCAAATTCACACTGAAAACGAAAGTATTCTATTAATGATTTAGTCGAATATCTAATAAGAAAATAATTTTTAATGTTTGAATTGAATCAAATTGAAAATGAAATTAAAGCTAATCAACGATCACAACATATACATGCAAAAAGAATTGATAAAAATAAAAGATAATAAAGAGTGCAGAGTTTATTTTGCATCCCCACCTTGACGATATTGAGAAAAAAATGTGGGTACCCAGAATGATAAACTTTTTTAAAATAAAATTTAAATATTTCTATTTATTGACTACAAGACACAATTTCTATTTCTTTGATAAAATTGGATTTATGAAAAAAATCTAAATATCAGAAACTAACAATCTAGGTAATGAATATAAATCAGACTGATAGCTATCGCATCTTTGGATTTGTTCAAGCGTGATGTTTTATTTTTTAAATACTTAGTTAAACTTTAACGAAAAGAATTTAAGATATTATGTTACAATAAATAGAATATGAAACAGTTTTCTACGGTTATATACATTGTGTTGCTACGGTAAGCTATGGGTGGGGTGCAAAATATTGAAAACTCTTACCGCTATTACCTTCATGTGAATGGCCCTCAGGCGCTTAGCTTCGTCTATGAAGGGACGTTTTTCTGTTTCGGAAAGCAGCTTCCATTCCGCTCCAAGACGTTTGCTGATCTCTGAGTTGTGCATTTTCGGGTTTTCTTGTGCCATCTTGCGTCTCTGGCCCCTGGACCAGACCATAAATGCATTCATTGGGCGCTTGACTCTGTCGGCTGCGCTGGCGTTCTTACCCCCGGGACCCGATCCCTGAGAACCTCCTCCGTTAGGGGAATCGTGGTCCCCATGATGATCCTCATTGTTATTGTTGAGCCCCTGCACCGAGCCATTCATACCCGGATGATGGCTGCCAGGAAGGTGGGTCTGTGGCGGAGCCTGCCCCTTCATGGGCATCTCCGGGCTCATCTCCGAGTAATCAATCTTGGCGGTTGGACGGAATACACACGACGAAGAAAATAGATGCTGCAGCTTGAAAACTTACACAAGTTTCCCAAGCTAATAAAAAAGTGTTCTTCCGACACAAATTGTCCACAGAGATTGTTTCAAATTGTCAATTCAGCTTCAAGAAATCACAGAATTTTTTACACCAGTTGAATACACTAATGTTCGCTTCAACAATGTTCATTGAAAACTTCTGTATAAAATCCAATTGTAAGTAATAAAGATAATCTTTCCCGCTTTTCAATAACTTCTAAATAAAATGTCGCTCTCTTCAGAAAACAGTCCTTGTTGAACGGGTAATTCTCTTTAGTGTTCTAATAGTATTGATCAGCGACAATAAATGATATTATTTCGGCCAATCAGAAATCGTTATTCTTGAGAATCTCATGCCATTGTGTAGAGCGATTGGTGAACGGGTAATACTTGATAAGGCGTGATAAACTCGTAGGCGGAGCTTACCGTGTCACCGTGTTGACAGGGATAAACAGATTTTTACCTGAGAAATTGCTTATGCAGAATTAAAAGATGTGAGTAAATATGACATGTACATTAAGTGACATACTGAGAAGTTGGATTGGATGATTGCTGAGTAACGGTTATAGAAGACAAAATAAACTCACATGTCATGAAAACAATGTCACCGCCCCCTAGCTACCCGTGTATTTTGGATACGTAAATATCTATATGAAACACAAAACTTCTTAACTAAATTCACCTAATAAGTTTCCTTGCTCATTAACATAAACAATAAGTCACAAAAAACATTAATCGTTTTATGTTTAATATTGAAAGAATATGAAGCTACGTTTCTCTATTATCTATTTATGACGAACCTTAAAAATTTGCATATACAGTATATAATACAAAATTTTACATTACTCCCTGAAAGATCCTGCATTCGAAATAAAGAGCGAAACGTTAAAACCAACTTAAGTTAAACATTAAGCTAAAAAAAATCCGTGCCACGATTAAAAAGAAATAAATATTCGAAATCTGATTTTTGTGGTAAACAAGTTTTATTCATAATGTGCAATACACATTTTTTTATAATAAAACGCAAAGATATAATTACAAAACTCTTCTTCTGTTATGTAAAGGGATGATTTCATTCTAATATCAACACGTTTACAATTTTTTTAACGTAAGTGTGGCCATTCATTATTTTCCACAATGTGGGAACATTTGTGACACATTTATTGCTAAATACACTATACTATATTGAAAATGAACAATAGAACAGTTTAATAAGTCGCATGGCCTATTTAGAATGGATTTATTTCCAAAAGAATGTTTTGCAACATTTTTGAATACAACCTTATGATCACTTGGTCTGTATTGTAGTAAAACACAATATGCATTGTAGTCGAATACAATCCACTGCATTTTACCACTATTCGGATATTTAACGCTTTTCGGATACTGTGTCAAAGTACAATACACATCTTTTTAATAATATGATAGGTTTACTAGCATTATCATTTTCACGATGCATGAAATGTTTTTCTTTAGGTGACTTTCGGTGTATTACATTGCCTTTTGTACAGCCTTCATATCAAAAGTAAATAAGAACATTAAGCGACTAACTGTAAAATTTTCATTCAAATTCGATGAAAAAAGTAACGTTTGCATATCAGGACAGCGACACAATTGAACAAGTGTGATACTTGGGTGTTTAGGAAAGATCTGGCTGATGAAAGTTTCAACATACTAACGCGTTCTTTTTATTGTCATTACAATAGCATTGTCATACATATAAAACTAGAAAAATGATAGTAAGAAAAAGAGCAAAATATTTATTACACTTTTCACAAGTGTACATGATCGCCATACATTAAACCAATAATTTTTCGATCAACAAGTAATAGTTTTACAAAATAATGCAGTTAAAAAAGGCAATGCATGTAAAAATTGAACCTTCTTTGAATTGTCCGATTTAGTAACCGGCATATAAATAAAATCATTAAATGAATCCTCTTTGATTGTTTTTACGTTTGATTCCATGGACAATCACATGAATATTTCATAAAGAAGGTTTTACAACGTGAAACTAATAACGTGCAACGTGAAATCCTCAACAATTTAGGCTTGATCCTGCATAATATAGCTCGAACATTTTGTAAACGTTGTGGTTGTAAACATACTATTTCAATTTGAGAATAATTTATACTCGTTTTGGTGTTGTTGTGTTTTTAACATTTAACAAATGCATTTATCATTTACAGAGCTTACACGGAAACATTGTCCTATTATATGGGTTCAAAGACGCTGTGAAGACTTAGAGTACACAGAAGAAAACGTTTTATGTAAAATAAGTGTAAAGTTGATGTGTTCTTTTTCTTTAAATGATTATATATATCATTAAAATATCATTAAAAAAAACATACATAAGCCAATTTACTTAATTAAGCAAATCGGACTATAGATTTATAATATCCCTGATATTTGAGTATGGTGTCTACACATTTTGTAATGTTACCCTAAACACAATAATAAAGCAATAAATCACAGAGATGCGGGCTAGCTCATGCTATAGGTTTTGATTAGCCGTAAAATCAAGCATAAATCGCCACTGGAGTAAATTTTGCAACCCCATTTGAAGTTCAGAGAGCCTGACATTTATTTTATTCCTTATGTAATATTTTTATTCGCGTTAGTACACTCTGAACAACTCATTGCGTAAGTTAACAAAGACAGCAATTACACGCCTTAATTAGTCTCCAATGCAAAACATTTGCTTCGGCAAGTCTGGAATAAATAGATCTAGTTTTTTTTCTTAAACGTTTAAGTAACTTTGTTCAGTTTAGGAATATAATTAAAGCAGCTATTATCCTTATTATAATCCGTATCACAAGTATGCATTATTTATATGTTCGTGTTAATTTTAAATGTTAAATGCTGTGGGAAAGGGGTATGAACTCAGCATATGTTGTAAGTCAGGCAGTCTACAGATTGCATCCGAGGCAAACATAAATTAGACCCGATTAGCCAAAGACTCTGGTTTGTATCCCTAAAAGTGTTCAGACTAACTTATTATTTTATTTAATGTTCCTTTTGTTCTTATTTATGAAGTACGTTTCCATTTTGAGAATTTTAAATGATGTTATAATTTTTCAAATGTCAAGTTATTTAATAGCACTTTAACGCCTTTTTGTATGGTCAGTGTGGACTCACTGTACCTATTGGTGGTAAAAATATGAAACTACCCCCCAAAAAGAGCATTTTAAAATGAAAATAAATAGATTTAGACAGCGAATGGTCGGATGCTAGACACATATGACCCAAGTTGGACTTCGTGTTCACATTAAAGGACCTCTACGACAGTATAAGACCATGTGCGACTTGTTTCACCAAATATTCTTCATATTGTCATCGATTTTACCCCACCCCTACATATTATTATGCAAGAGTTCATAAGTGCTGATGAAAATTGACCATTACGCTTTAACCATTAACCGTTATGTTTGATCTTCACAATAGAATAGAAATTACGCATACACCTGCAGGTGCCGTTTTCACGACGTCTACCGCTATTTTATCACTAGATGCTTATCGGGAGGCGATTTATTAGATTTATTAGATATATATTCAAAATGATGCTTCATAAATACAATTAAGCATGCATTCTTTATACAAAATTCTCACACCATCTTGTAAAATTTATCGGCTTGCTTTGATTCGGCCGCTTTGAAGATCACAATAATTATTTCAATTGCTATGTGCATAGCTCCACATCGCAGATACATAGAAATGTACACGTAGATCTCTTGTTTCGGCTGTTATATGGTTAATTCTGAGCGGATTCCAAAGGCTTAACATTGATACAGCTTCGAAATTAAAAGTATACTCTGTTTGTTTGCAAATAGGATAAATGTCCTGTTGCGCGCCGTGTGAAGCATACTCTGTCATTTTTCAACTGAAATATATATAAGTCTTGAGGTAAATACTACCCCTGATTTAGACTATCGCCTGTGTTGTTGTTGTTGTTTTTGTTATATGAACCTGATGATATAAACTACTTAATAACATTCACCGTTACTGTGCCCAAGGTTATAAAACTGAGCAAGGTAACCAGTCTCAAATCTCAAGCATCTGATTGGCTGAAATGGCGACCAGTCGCCATTTCAGCCAATCAGATGCTTGAGATTTGAGACTGGTTTCCAAACTCAGTTTTATAACCTTCAACCCTGATTCCATCTCTTATATATTTCATTTTGCGAAAAAAAAAACTCGATGTTATAAATTGCCTCGTAAAAATGTAATTCATAAACGCAGGCATGTGACATTTTTCTTTCCTTTTTTGGCTTCCAGTACAATGTTGAGATCGCTATCGCGGCATGACACTAAGATTTGAAGTAATGACCGTACCTCAACACAGGAAGGCTAATTTACGTTTTATTATTCAGTCCTTACCCCGGTAAAGATAGTCATGCATAAAGGATTATCTTAAAATTTAATCTTCTTCAAAACGAAACGAGAAAATACATGTCTTAAGACAACTTTGGCAAGCATTCAAATTCTAGTGATTTGATCTTTAAAATTGTACGCAAGACAAAGAAGGTTTGGGTATAGGGTCACTGACGTAGATAGGTTTACCTTCCCGTAAATTAACCAGACATAATTTCCAAAATTATTTTATAATTTATGCATGATAGATATTATATTATTATGAATATAAAATAATAACTAACAGCTGTATGCATACTCTTAACTTTAAGCGAGACGTGGGATTCGTTACATTTTCATATGTTTATTTGAATATGATCGCAAATTTCATAACATACAGGGGTTAACTGTCAATTGTTTTTAATTGTTAATTTAACGCCTATTCGTCTATATATATTTCAGTATCGTGTCCTTGTTATTCCATGATGCCTGTTTATCATCTCCACCCCACCCCCTCCTCTGAACAAATAAATATCATGGGCGTGGGGTATGACGAGAGAACCCGCACGACTCAGGCTTTTGTATGGGTACCGCGACCTATCCGCATTCCGGTGACCTTGACCTAGAGGACATCAGATTCTTATGGTGTGTAGTGTTTGAACTTACCAATCATTTTTCGTAGGCTGCTCGATATAAACAGATCACCTCGTACGTTATGTTTCGTAGGGTATGTGTTTTAGAGATAACTGATATCCACATGTTGATGACATCCGTACACAACTGATATCCATATAGAGTATACATGATTTGTAACAGTAAAATCCACTCAAAAAGAAGAAAGAGCACAAATTGTGATACATTCCATAAAATGATCAAAATTACGTCACAACATATTCACTAAGATAAACACAATTTCATCGGACGAAAACATTTGTCATGAAGTTGCCTTCACGAAAGACCACTAAAATGTATCAGAATTTGCAAATTCTCTCTTCTTTTCAATGTTTGCCCCTAAATACAAAATGTAATATGTAACGCCATAAGAAAGGACCTTTTGAAATTTCTAACAATATATTTTGTGGGCACTGATAATAGTAACAAATTCTTTTCATTTGATTCAATGGCAATGAATATAGATTTTCACGCGAATACAATGGCTACTTTAGAGAGTATGAAAAGGCCTTCTGAAAACTCGCTCTCCCATTTTTATTCTCATTCAGTTTTATATGAATTGTAATCGTTAAGCTTCGATTTAGACGTACACAGTCTATGGCGCATATTCAATGCAGAATATGAAATTTAAAGCGGGCTTAGGCGTAATCAACAGCACATACAATGCTGAGTGATTGCACTTGGGACTAATCACTCGTAATACAGTAACAAATACCACTGAAAACTTGTACAAATATCTGCAGGGAGCTCTGTCAACAGCTTTTACATTATTTACATTGGCTGAAACACTGTGTACAGAAATCGTTCTATCGGATTACCCAGTATTAGAACCGTTTTTCTATGTACTTAAAATCGCTACCGCGAAAAAGAATTTCGCTAATTGAGGCTTTTGTCAATGAGTAAGACGAAAACAACGCGTAAATTGACCACATTTAACAAACTTTAAATTTATCTTTTGAAATACAATACTTATTGCCAACCTTAGTGTTCCACATAGTATCTATTATCGTCATATCTCGTGTTACCTGAGAAGAGAATCATTTGGTAATGCCATCTAGTCATGTCGCCCTCGTCGGCGCTTATGTACTTTATTACTTTACGTGCAAAGAATCCACGATTGGGGTCGGTGGCAGTCTCCATTCTTTAAGTAGCCGATTAGCTGCATGGTGAGCATATGAGACTGGTTTCCAATCTTTTTTTAAGGATTTGGGTCTCACGAGGTTCTAAAATACCTGGACCTAGACATTGACCAAAGCCTTGTCAGATGTGATTGTTTTCCCTCAAAGAAAACGGGTGTGCATGACCAAACAAAATCATCCAGAATGACTGTAAGACGTGTAGATTTATTAAAGCAACGGCCAAAAAGCTACAAGCTCCGGTGGAAAAAAAAATACTGAAACCGCAACCAATTTAAATTTCTTATACATGATGATTTCAATATGAAAACCTCTTCCACAGCTTTTATTCAATAAAATCATTTTAATACTCATTTGAAATAATTTATTTGCATAGCATACTATAGAAATTGTTCAGTTTTTACCTATTGACCCTAATTTCGAAAAACTATTTGCTGGTCATAATGTAGTTGAAATATTCAACTGTGAAAACCTTTGAAAACCCATTATAAACAAGCGAAAAGTAGCAATTTTCTACCGGCAATTATGAAACAATATTTACACACGAAACCAAAGTTTTCTGACGTTTTATGGGTTTCGTTCGCAAGCGGAAATTTATCTCGCGATCCAATCATAGAAGTAATTCAACAATTAATGGATTCCCAATTGAAGTTGCCTATATTTTATTGACATAAACTGGTGTTCAATTTCAGAAAATGTCGTGGTGTGTTGCTAAATAGACGATAATTTGGATGTCCGCTGGACTGATTACATTCGATTACTTTTTGCAAATTGGAAGTTTCTCATGAACATAAGCATCTCTTCGAGTCCCCAGCGACCGTGAAACCGATCAAACCCAAACCAGGAGTTATTTCAGACCCTATTTTTCTCTAAATAGTTGTAATTTTTATTTTTGAAACCCCAATCCAAAACAACCACTTGCAAGTAAGGTAGGTTAACATGAATAACGTGACACGTGAATAACTCTTTCAGTTTCGGATAAGATTTTAGCAGAATAAGTTTACAGACATTTGTTGCGGTGGAACATTTTAGAAGCCAAACAAAATTTGAAAATATCATAACCAATTTTAGTTTTATGACTAACACTGATGTCAGAAATGAAAATGTATTTTACATTTGAGTTGATGCACTATTCAGTTCTAGTCAACAAACCTCCTTCTTCCCGGCCAACACAGTAAGAGAAAATAATTCATCAAGCAATCTACTAGATACTTGGAGACCCAAAATCCAATTTGCGTAGCTTACACATCGCGATTTCGGGCGGTCTGCGGGTGTCTCGTACACCGGATTACCCGAGAAGTTCAAAGGGTTTGAGCCTTCAAGCTATTTACCGAGCTAATCGTGTTTTCCACCTCAGTCACTTCTGTTGCTATGGTGATGGCGGTAAAGTTGATACAACGTCGCAAATGTACCTGTAGTTTGGGGCTGATTTAGCATTTTCTCACCATTTTAACGCTGCCTACGAATTGATTGATTGATTTAAGGGTTTTAAAACTCCAGTGTCTTTATTTGCAACAAAATAATATATAACAAGCGTATGAGTAACGAGCGACAACATATCGAGAAAGGTTTCCGCAAATAACCTGCGACATCTAGCTCAGAAATTTGCATTTCATAATAAATCAGATCATTTCGGAAGTTTTTAGTAAATAACATATGAAGAAAGAAGAACTATTCGTTTTGGCAGTCGCTTGGAGAACAATTCTGTATACCGTCGCCGGCGGCAGTTGTCAGTTCGCGGTGATAAGGAGTTAGTTCCCACAAGTACTACTTAACACGTCTGTACATTGTATCCCAATGTGCCGGAGGCACCACTTGTGCTAAATAATACACATTAGGAAAAAATACTGCTACTTGGCGAATAATAAGTGTTTAATTAACAAATAGTGCACATTCCATACTATTAACACATTTTTGCTGGTTAACAATGGAAATCAACAAAAAAGATATAGCAATTAATATAAAACATTATATTTTATCTATTCACAGATAACAGGCAATATTAATAAACTAGAATTTCAATTTATATTTGCCACATATTAAATATATCAGTACGTGTAGTAAACACATTTAATAAACATGTACAGGCATAACCTAAGACAGCACCATCTACAACAACAACAAAAACAACAACAAACAGCGCGTCAAGCTGGCACTTGTGTAGAGGTGTTAGGTGCCTAATTTATTTATCACCTGTGCAGAACTAATAAAGTGACGTGTCAAAACCCGAATAATTCTCTCAGACAGACTTTAATCCACTTATAACTTTTGTAATGCAATCAGGAAAAAATGTGACACATAAAGGCGTTGAGAACTGTCGTAATAATCTAAGTAAAATTTTACTTTTTTCGTCTACCTACAATTAAGAAACGTATACTCAAAAATCTTACAAACTTCTTGACGTTATTACGCCATTGTTTTGCCATTGCCAATTCTATGTAATGACATCACGCTGTGACACAGTTTAATTTTTTTTTCTTACGTCGTCTGGTTTTGAAAGAATAAATTGAAATGCACATCAAATGAAATTTTACAATTTAATTTCAACGGTAGGCACAGGAAATCGTATTAATTCGGCAAGGTTAAGTATTTAATGCCTGTCCCTTTGGGCGATTTCGATTATAAGTGTTAACGGCCCTCCATTGTACAGACAGGTAATATTTAGATGAAAGAGATAAAGGTGTAGAATTATACAAGATCTTTTCTCATTACGCATAGGTGTAGAAATTCAATTCCCCTGAATTTCTGGACAGTGAAGTGACAAACCCACAAATTGATTAAAAGCTCTTATTATATGCTGCCATTTTGAAAAGTCATTATGCTGATCCCCCAGGCGCTTTCCAAAGCTTCTGGTGACTTAGAGATCAGTCGAAGCAGCAGGACGCTTGAACTTGCATAACCATTATCCTTGCAAAAACATTGACACTAAATCTTACCGTATGAAAATTGAAAAAAAATAATTTGAAGAAACATATATTTGTTCCCCAACATGATGAAAAAATAACATTAATGCCAGTATTCAAGACACTTAAGATCAAGCTCTTAAAATGTCCTAACCTTGGGGTGTCAAGGTGTCATTTTATTAGTTCGAATGCGGTGTCCGTAATTATCTGTAGTAACGCATTTGCCCATCACCGGGATCGTAACGACTGTATTTTGTACATGAACACCTGGACGATACACATTTTCGTAAAAAAGCCAAACAGAATCATTCTAAAATATTGTCAAAACAGAAATCGCTCATTTGGTGTCTAAATATTAGATTGTCACAACAATTTTATTTGTTTACACATGAAGTTGTATACTGCAGTCATATAAAATTACGGGTGACATTTAAGCTTAACACTAACACCTGGTCTGTAAAATACGTTGAGCTGAACTATTTTAAAAATAGCTGTTTTGAAGGTGTTGCTTTAAGCATAGCTAGCATAGTAAAAGTTCTCAGTTAGGTCAGCGCCAACCGCCAAGTGAAACATAATTATATCCAACAGACTGTTGAAACTAAACTTGTCTTATAACTTAGTGAGGCTTTTGTCAATCCCACGCTCATCAGTGCCCAAGGTTATAAAACTGAGCATGGAAACCAGTCTCAAATCTCAAGCATCTGATTGGCTGAAATGGCGACCAGTCGCCATTTCAGCCAATCAGATGCTTGAGATTTGAGACTGGTTTCCATGCTCAGCTTTATAACCTTGGGCCCAGGTGTTTACTACTGACAATGAACACCCCTCATAGTCATGGATCCAAATGAACTAGAATCTGTTCGAGGATAACTGTGACATTGACATTTTGACACCAAACTTTTGGGGCCCTTCTACTGGCAATTGACATTCCAAGTTTAGTGATTGTATGCAAAAACATTCGTTTGTCATTGATCAGCATCCATTTTTATACTGAAGGTCACCATTAATTGATAGGAACATACATTTCATATCAATATGAAGTAAGAAGTTCGACTACGTATTTCTGCAAATGACGCTCTGGAGTTCCCCACGTTAAATTTCATGAAACTTATACAACTAAGAAGTAACGACACAAAGTTGATGCCACACTCATTGCATTTTACCCTCTCTACCTGAAAATATGCTTGCTTCCTTTGGTAAGTGCCTTCAAACTACTAAGCTTGTCTTGTCTTGAGCGGTTTCTTATCAACTCTATCTTATGTTGATCAGGGTTCTACATAAGTGGAAAAATGTAAAGAAAGGAGAGAAGAGACAAGACGGTTTATTGATATTGATTTACATCAGCGACCAATCTAGAAATGCGCACGGGTTTCTTTGATTTAGACATTTCATCTTCAATTGGATTACGATCGAAGCATCAACACTGGGTAATGCATTGTAATCCAATTACCAAGCACTCTTTCTCGGACATTATACACAGACAAGGGTCACCATAAACACAGAGCCATCCGATAATCCATTTAAATGGTAGGAAATCTACGTATCTGCAAAAGCTGACTTGAGTACTGCGCTCAGTGCCCAAGATCATAAAACTAAATCTGGAGATTAGTCTCAAACCCCAAGCATCTGATTGGCTGAAATGGCGACCAGTCGCCATTTCAGCCAATCAGATCCTTGAGATTTGAGACTGATCTCAAAATTTAGTTTTATGATCTTGGGCCCTGGTAGACTTATTTCAGCAGAACACTGTCTAACCCGTTTTAAACCGGTACCGATGTACGCCTAAAACGATATACATGACCCTTCATATATGATTAAGCGACAAACGTTTATTTTCGTGAGAGATATTGGATATTTTGTTTTCAAAATACATGGCTCAAATTGCCGTTACGGTAGAAATAAAGAAACCCGACTCTGAAAGAAAACACCAACATTTTTTTTCAAGGATTACATCAGGAGGCATCACACCAGGGGCGGATCCAGAAGAGGTTCAGTAGGTTGCTCGAACCCCGTTTTTGGGCAGCAATATTTTAGTTTCATGGGGATATTGACCAGAACGTTAAAAATATCACGTTACTACACTAACGAACCCCCTTTCTGGAAATCTTGCTACCGACCCTGCCATACTCATTTGAAGCCGTTTAACCATCCGCTAAACACTGTCGGCTGTCCTGTATGGAATTAAGAGAGCTTAGCTTCTATCTCGCCGGACTATTTGCAATGCTATGATACTTCAACTATCAAAGGTAGATTATGGGAAGTGTAAAGTGATGAAAACTTTCGGCAAACAACAGGATCGGGGATTAAGATTGCGGATTCGGAGGTGGACGAGATGGCAAAGTCTCGCAAAGTATCGCGGTGATTGAAATAATTCGAATATTAATCGCTGCTCTCTTCATATCTGTACTTTCACTTTGATCGCCGAAATCATACGGAGCTACTTTATCATTTATGCAATAGATACGTATTCAATAGATTTGCTCGCGTTTTCCTGATTAGGGCCTGAGATACGAATTTAAAACGAGGAATTTAAACATTTTAGTGTTGATTTAACAGGACTTAAGAAGCTTCGATATTTTGATTAAAATTTTAACTCTAAGTTGATAAATTCGCACACCGGAGCCTTTTCACACAGATGTGAGCTATGTTAGAAATATTTATCAAAATGAAATGTTCGCGGCAGAGGAAACTTCACGAATCAAAACCAATTTCCTTGTCTGAAAGTTCAAATTAATATACAAATTGAAATTATATACCAGAGTGTTTCCTTTGAATAAAAGAATTGTCCTCCATTGCTAACACCTGTATTGTGGAAATAATTTAGCTTATTGTGAATACTGGTGAGATCAAAGACGATTTCTCCGACACATTTTTTATATATTAAATTGACATACAAGATCTGCAAAAAGCCCAGAAAGTTGTTTAATGCACCAAGAAATATTCGATTTTATTTTAATCGTCTAATTTATAGGTTTGTTTTAGCTAATTTAAGTTCGCTGGGCGTTGATTTGTTTACATTGTTCACTTAAATTTTATATCCAAATTAACAAAAAATTCATTATAAATCAGGGAAAAAAGCGAACAGATTTTCAACCAATCGCTGCAAGATGATTTATTAATAGCGAACTAGATGGGAATCTGATCTTATTGTCTCGGTTCTCACATTTCCGCTTCATGACCACTACTTCCAGGCGCGAGTTCCGTTTCATGTGACCAGCACGTGACGCACGTGCGCCTGGTATCGGTAACGTTCTGTAGGAGAGCAGATTACGTTAAGAACCCGTGGATGTTGATTGCATTTTGACAGCTCCTGTCAATGACACTAAACATATTAAAATATTGGCTTCGATATCCATTTAAAGAAGATTTTTCACAGTATGAGGGAGCTCGTTTATGCCGTTCAATCTTACCATTTTTCGTATTGTATTTGTTGTGCTATTGGACATACTGGGGTCTGACATTACGTTATGTGTGATTAATAAATATTGAATACTTCAATGCGAAGAATTAAATTTAAAAAGAAATAAAGTTAAATGCATATCTTTTTACGTAGTCGCGCTAGACTTTTTTAATGTTCTTTGCGGTTTTTTTTTCAATCCAAACATATAGTAGAATCAATATTAATAATCATGAAATTATTTTTGAATCACATTTTGTTCTCATTTAACTAATGAAATAGATAAAGAACAATATAATCTTTGTATATAAAACAGTTTTTATCGGTAGTGTTCTGTGTTATGTCACTAGGCACCGTCTCAGTACGTGTTCGAATCCTAGCGCAGGCTTACAATAAATAAAAAAAATCAGAAACCTAATTGCAACTTTGTTATAGTTTTTTTTTCAAGCTGACTGTTTTTCTTAAAATATCTGGCGCAATATGAACCATGGATACTAATGCCTTTAAATGTCTTGTTCAGATTACACTGAACTATTATTGTCCAAACATTTAATAAAGCATTAAAATACTAAACAATGATGGAGACATATTGAAATGCTTAGTAATATCTTCCTGCTGTTTCTGAGAAAACGATACCGTAAAATCAGTTTGATAAGGGGCAGTCTTTATTTTACGCTTTTTTTAATATAGACATATACATTATATATATATGTGTAGTTATATTTAAGTAATAATTGAACGAATTTTTATTCATGGTATTTGATGTATTTGATGCCTGTAATAATTCCTCAATGAAATCTGATTTATGAGATGCCTTTGTACTTTGAATATACAGTTTCATTGTTTATATTTATTTTAGACCCCTTGACGCGTTAGGATAACATATACCGGATACCGCTTTATATATCATAAAATTTATATGCAAATGAAAACAAATTACCTTAGTATATAATTAATAATATATGACAATGCATAGATTAGATATAGGCATTGAAATATCGCTAGAATTACAATCGGTCCGCGTTGGTGAAAGTGCGACATTACGTCTGGTGTTCGTACCGGAACACCATTACACTGCACCAGTAAGGAAACTGTCAAACGCTGCGTTATGTAAACTTCAAGTCCAGAACCGCATGGTCATTTACCATCCTGAGTTGCCAACGAACTGACAGCCACACAGATAAAGGCGTTAATCAAGCTACACTGGCTCACTTTATCTCAAAGCCTCTAAACTGTACCTAAGTAGCGAAGCATTTGTTGTCGTCGGTTTGCCTTATATTTACGCTATCAATAATTGAGGGGAATGAAAGTTGACTTTAAAGAGTTCACACTAAAATCCGCACCCAAGTGCCCCATTCTATTTTTCGCTGTATTAAACACGAGTATATCATTTTAGAGACTTCTAATTTACGTTTTATTCTTATCGCAGTGAACCTACTTGTATACTAGTATTACATTTATAGCGTTAGCATAAGCAGATGGGATTTTATACAGACATCATTTAACGCTAAAATTATATCAAGGAGTTACGTTCATGTACGGTTTTAATGTTTAGAAAAAAGAATACGTGTTATTCGGATTGTGAAATGATAGGTTTAAGTCCTACTGGGCGACCTATGACTAACATGGGTCTTATGGACAATTTCATGTATTGTAACAAGAAAACTTTTTTTAATTTTTGAAAGGACAGTTTTTGATTTGAAGTTGAAAAACAAAATACTTCTTTAATATATACACTACATACAATTGAAGTAGTTTGATATGGAAGCAGACACAAAACTCCAAGCTTTGGACTGATTGCAAGTTATAAAGTGTTATGTTCTCATTTTAAACTTCTCATAGGCTTATATTATGAGTAAAATTTGCAAGAACATTTTTAATATGAAGGTGCTCTTATTTCAAATCACGGACAGAGTATTAACAATTCAGTTAAACATCAGTTTTAATTCCGCGAATTAATATGTGGCCATTGTAAAAACCATCCCAAAGGTCTATTTTTGCTTATTAAAACTTTTCCGAACAATTCTGGTCGGCTCACTGGAGACATTGAGCAACAAGCATGGTCACCAACAATGAACAATGAACAATACTGGTCGGATCCCGTATGAACATTTAACAAGAGTCCATTGGCGTCCACCAAAATCACCTTACTATACTCGTTGTTTCATTGAGACAACGATAAACTTCCGGCTCTCTTGGGAATTCGAGCAAGCATCCCGGGCTTCCGTCAATGAACCTTACAATTCCGGTGGGCTCTAAAGGGACATTTACCGGGAACACGGAGTCCCCAAACTGTACACTTAATAATACTTATCGACTACGTTGGGACATGAATATCAACCACATTCCTCAAAACAAAGTTCACAACATTGAAATGCTGTGTAGGGAAATTGAGCGGAACTGCCAGGCCTCCAACATGAAACATCGAAACATCACAATACCGGTCGGGTCTAAAAGGGGCATTGAGCAAACTTACCAGGGCCCCCAACAATAAGCCTTACAATGCTGGAGGCATTGAGTGAGAAACCTCAGGAACCCGACAATACACACTTGCTTTGCTGCGACATTGTTTGGACATTTAGCATGAACCTCTAAGCGTCCACAAAACACTTTACGATACTGGTCGGATCTGTTAGGACATTCAGCAAGATCACCTTGGAATCCGACCAGTATTGCGTTTTGTGGAGGGTTAATTCTTGCTAAATGATGTGTGACCACTATATTGAAGTGTGTAAAGAGCCCCGGGCCCCCAACCAATACATTCAGAATTCTGGTTGGCTCGATAGGGACAATGAGCAAGAGACCGGGGCTAAATATACATTACTTGTTATGTCAAGCCAAAAATGAATAGGAATCAGAGCCATCGGGCCTATAACAATAAACTTCACAGTACTGTTTGGTACTGTAAGAACACTGAGCGAGAAACTTCGGGCCTCGATACATATCACGATACTTGCTAACTTTGGAGTGTCGCTGAGCACCTGGACCACCAACAATATACTTCACCATACTGGTAGACTCTGTAAGGACATTGAGCAGAACCACTCCCTCTCTACCCCAGCCTTCAGAACAAAATATACTTTACTATTCTTGTCGTTTTTTTTCGGCACATTGAACAAGAACCACCGGGCGTCAAACAATAAACTTCACACTCTGGACGACTTTGTGAAGTCATCAGGCAAGCCTCAGCCTCAAGGAATATATATCACGATACTGATCGGCTTTGTTTGGCCACAGAGCAAGAAGAACCGGGCCACCAGCAATACATTTGACAATATAGGTCGGTTATGTAGGACAATGAGTCAGCACCTCCCCTACCAGCTCCCTTACCCCGTCTCAAATATACTTCACTATACTACCAGCTACTCCATCTCCGACGGTTTACTCTACACTTTTGGTCGGCTCTGTATAGACATTGGGCAAGACTTCCCATGCTTTCTACATTACACTTCGAAAACTGGTCGGCTCTGTTGGGACAACTGGAAATGACCCTCATGTTTTTCCACAATAGACTTCGAAAACTGGTCGGCTCTGTAGGTGGCACTGAATCAGAACTCGCAAACTTGATATACTTGGTCGCCGTTGTATACGTAATGACCAAGCACCCCAAAGTATTCAACTTCATAATAAGTCTCTGAATCGTAGAAATCAAGCTTATACGAGTAACGCAGACTTCCACATTCACATTTATATATTAGTAGATTGGAATCAACTGCGCTGTAAGACATTTTTCAAAGGACGATTATGTTGCACACCCAAGTGTAATGGCTGTTTAGCAATGACATCGTTAGGGATAGAATATCATTAAACACGAACATTGACTTCAAATTTGCTCATATATTATTTCTAACTTTGTGACAGAACATGCAAAAAACAGAAACTAGGACTTGAATTTTATGGACAGGCTGTAATATAATAGTCTTTTAGGAATTCCACTCTTGTTTTGAATATGCTTTTAAATATTAAGTACAACTATCTATCATTCAAAAAACAATTACCGCCAGACCCATCCTTTTGTTTAATTAATAGCGTTCTTTTCACGACTTGTCGCTCTGTGATTTAGTGTCGCAGAATACCTTAAAAGCTAAGCGACGTTAAACAAATCCAGGCGATTAAGGCTTTTATGTGCCTTGAAAACCGCTTTTCAACGTAATAATTGCTGCGATTACCAGAACAATATATTTTTTTAGATAGGATCTACAAATATTGAACTGGAGAAGCTAAATATCCGTCAGAGCATGGCTTGGATCATTAAGAAATTCTAGACGATGTCTGTAAATGGTGAAAACACTAGAAATTATGAGTCCCCTGGCCACAAAACCAATGCTATGGGAACTTATCGGGATTTCTGCTTAATTGAGCTAAATTAAAAGATACGGTCATTATCGTTTATGAGATATTACATGGCGATTTATTGATGTAAATCATAGTTTTTCCCTCATGTTTAACCTCTGAAGCTGGCGTTATGAAATCAGAGAAGTTTTATCATTTCTATACAACAAACAGTGAGAATAGATTAAAATCCCCTGAAAATCTCAAGTATCAACACGAAACTGTTTAATTAAATCAAAGGAATTACTATATATAGCAATTTAGATGTTTTGTTAATTTCTTGAATTTCTTTTGCAGTAACAACTTATATGACGCGTTCTAAAGTTTCTTCGGAATCATAAACGAAAAGTAATTTTCAAACAAAACAAAATAGCCTACGCGTGTTAGAGACAAATACATACTTTTTTTTTTCTACATTAAAACTGTTTGCCTGGAATTGTTGAATCTAACCACTTTTTCACCTTGTGAAACAGGGTGAAACACACAAATGTGTATCTGTTGCTTTTATAATATAACTACGTATAACTATGTATCTTATGATGTATGTTACATTCCTGCTTACAAATTATGTTCTGTTCTGTTCTGTTTCTAACATACTGGCGCCGGTTTTCCAAATTGTAGTTGTTCATGTTTACATGTTTGTTTTCAAAACAAAACATTTAGCAACCTTATTTTAATCAAATTAATCACTCTTAATTAAACATATAGTTTCTTTATTTTAATCAACAGTATCTAGCTAACAAGCTCTGGAACCATTCTTTCCTTATAAAATGGTCAAAAACTGATTTACTGAACGTTGCAAACAATGCATCTTTTTTAATCCAAGTGTAAAGATACTGGAAATGTTTGATAATTATCTGACAGATCGCCATATCTCTTTAACCCCGATCCTATGGACTAACTTAAAGGTTAAAAAAATGTCAAATGTCCAAAATTGTTTGAATCACAGAATTGATGTTGATCTGAAACTAACATGCGCATTCGTTTCATATTATTAATGCCTACAAAATGATTTCGTATGATACAGAATCTCAAGCAAAAATGATGACGAGGAATTTAATCATCATCAGCTTGGTGCTTCACGACAATGAAGTTGTGTTTTCTGTTGTTAGCTTTGCAATAAGTCAAGCTAAACTGGCGTTTAATTTTCAGCCTCTTTAAAAGGACCAAGATCCATTTCAATGCTTCTCTGAAACCAATGATAAATGAAATTTGTTGTCAAATATTTGTCTAATCTCTGAAAATAAAAAGTCATGATCATCCTTTTCAAGAATGACATTTTCATGTTGATACAGCGTCTTAATAGTGTTACGGAGCCAATGGTTTATTAGATTTTATTTTCTGCGGACCAGTCGTCAAAGAACCAATCAAACAGCTAATTGAGCGTTACTCCGAATGGTGATAATCCCGCAGAAAATTAATCTGAAATCACAATTAATCTGGCAGCAGGTTTTTTTTTTATCGAGACAGTCTGTAGAATTGACCCCGGATGATACATCAAATTAAACTGAATTCCAGTAAATGTACAATGTATTTTTTGGCATGCAATCATTGGCTGGAAAGAAGAAGGAAAACGTAAAAACTCAACAAAATATAAGTTTAACACGGAGTGTTGTTCCCAAAAATGAACCTTAGACGGATCTAATATCACATTGGCAGAGAGGATGGATTTTAGATAAAAAATATTTAATTGCATTAAATAACATAAAATACACTAACATGTGAATATAAACACTCTAAACACGCAAATGGGTTAGACCATGCATTACACAACAGCAACAGCCCTAACCATAACCATAACCATTCTCCATCTCGTTTCTATTTTATTAAGCAATATCATACGAAAAAGATACTAATATACGAGATAAATAAATGCAGGTTAATATATAAAATGGTGATAACAACAAATATTGAAGTTTTAACAAGTATGAGGAGAACATTACCAGAAGAAGAATTCGGGCCAACCAGTGTAGAAGATGCAAAAAGTAGTTAAAACACAAACACTTTGTAGTTTGTTTGGAACAAAACATAAAACGTTTACAATTAAATGTATAGTTAAAATTTAATTTTATGTAAATCGATAGTGGAACAAGTTATTAGTAATGCTCAATGTGCATTTTCTGTGTTGTAACCAGGACAGGGTTGATTAAATTGCAAAAGACTCTTATAACATGTTGGATTTCACAATACAGTCCTACACATATATCAGAAATGTGGCACACTACCCCTAAATTACGGTTCTTCTACAGATATAAATATTAATTGAAGCAATCAGGAAATACGCTTTAATGATAATTTCATAATGATCAAGTATAATAAAAGTTCAGGCTTATTCAAAGTAAAATTAAGTTAAATTAAACATAAAACCTGAACCGACACGAAAACAAGAATTGCATTACTTACGATTCCCCACATCTCATCGCCATAGTCGTAATATCCAAAACAAATTAGAACATTCTCTTATATCCAAAACTGAATATCTTACAATGTCACGCACACAATTAACACGTAAATCCATTGTAGAGGAGATTCTCCACGTGCATTTAGATCATTTCTTTTAAAATCCACTAATCCTGAAAATAAAAAAGCAAAATCACTAATAAGAGGTAAACATATAAATACGATAAATTATATAACTAAACGATCGACTTCAGTTTTAAACAAGAATCAGCCAGAAATGGGTTATGACTGACTTCCTCTAAATACGACTTTGTATTAACAAAAGAAGACTTTGTGTGTAAGTATGTTCTTACAGAATGTTGGGTGTTGGGTTGGGGGAGGGGTATAACCCCAGCAGAAAAGAACTAAGTCCTATGATTTTGACAACAGCCTTTTAACTCAAAACATACAAAACATGTTATCTTAAAGGCCGTTGATTAACGACAGAACATTTGTTTTTTAGTGGCGGGATGATGGATGGCAAGTTTTTGCTGTCTATCTCATTTTAACTTTCACTCTAATATATCGTCGTCAACCTCCTCCTCCGCCTCATCATCATCATCATCATCATCATCATCATCACCACCACCACCACCACCACCACCACCACCACCACCACCACCATCATCATCATCATCATCATCATCATCATCATCATCATCATCATCATCATCATCATCATCATCAACAACAACAACAACAACAATATGATCATTAACATCATCAACAACAACATCATCACCACTACCACCACAACAATCGACATCATCACCTTCATATAATAATAATAAGAAGAAGACGAAGAAGAAGAAAGAAGAAGAATATGACATACAAGTATGTTTACGCATCGACGAGATTGATGGAAATTAATCACATTTTTTTAAATCTCTTTATAAAACAGACAAAAATTACAGATTTTATTTGGTGTATGGAATGAAAATTCATGTTCATTATATAATAAAACCAAAATGACTCCAGCCAAGCACAAATTTTTTGCAGTATATCCTTATTCAGTTGTACATTCATTTTATCTTTTTTTTTCAATTTGGCGCGAAAAGCACTCGAAAACTTAAATTGTGGCGATTTCTATGTGTGTTTAAGCCAGAAAGTGTAATAAGTGTTTCTAAAATAGTGTTAACGAGTTCTTTCTGAAGTTGGGGAACCAGTTCAGTGTAATTAAATTCCTATAAAACTTATTATTTTGAGACCAGGGAAATTATAGGTTTTATCCTTAACATATATACAACATGTATCAATTCATGTTTCCTGACACTTTGACGGCTGAAGCAATACAGGCATTTCCTCAGAATTCGTCAGAATTTTCATAAATATTCAAATATAACGTTTTTTATATGTAACAAAATATAACATCATATAAACAAGATGCATTGAAATATAAACTAACGGTGATCGCTTTTATAAAGGGACCGGATGTACTTCTGGCTTAAAAAAGGACAACCGTTTAATTGATCTTTTAAATATTTAAGAGCAGAAGCACTACAGCTCACAATGTATGAAAGATAATTAGTTCGACGTCTTAAATGAGGAATGAATACATAATTTCACGGCCTATTATACAACAGCCAACAACGGCATCTGCCTCTTTGTTTGAAAGAATACAGCCACCAAATTTGGGTATGCGTTTTTTCAATAAACGCTGAATAAATCAGCACATTCAAATTGCGTGTATTTAAATTTCAAACAAATAGAAAGAAAACTAGAAACAAGCTACTTTTTCAGTAGAAGTTAAAGACGCAAAGATTTGCCCTCTCGACCCTAATTATGTAAAATAACAAATTTAGTTTTCAGGAAGGTCGCAAAAGTGTCAGCCCATTCATTGTGAGCACTTGATTTATACAAAATGATGGAGAATAGGAGATTGGAACTTCCTCTTCATATTTGTTGCCCAACCTTACACAAAAAACCTTAACGCATTAATGAGCGAGAATCAATCGAGAAGCAGCAGGTGCGCGTAAGATTACCCATAGTTCTCTTCGGCTGACATCAATGGCGGACAATGGCGCGCTGCACACTTATAATTACGTACTTGTAACCTGTCATCGTCCTTAACAGAAAGCAAATTTATTGGGAATAGAAGCGAATGCAATTTACGTAAAGAACTGTAATTATTGGCAACTTAAATTTGCGCCCCCTTAGAAGAGGGCGTGACAATCCGAGTTTGACATCCTCGTAGTAGAACCAAATCGGAAAATTTGGACCACAAGTGAGAAATGTTTAGAAATTTGATAGCATATTTGATTATTTTCAATTGATAATTTGATCTCTATTCACAGAGATACACCTTGCTAATAATGGCATTGTATGCAAAGGTGCAACTGTATGATTGACGTCAACAGCAAAAGCTGCACACTCATAATGAATATTAACTGTTAATACTGAATATATATTAACATTGTTGATGGAACAATAAGTATTAAAGATCCCTAACTGATGTCCTGTGATAATTCTTGTCAGACAACAAACGGAAACAAATATTTGCCACTTGTAGTCTAAAACAGGGTCAAAGCTTATCATTTACCTGCCAGGTTCAAATACAAACAGACAAAGGCACTTTGCCATAGTGCACTGACTCAGGCTCATACGCATAATGGATGAATGCAAAACTCATGAGACTAACAATATGCAAGTAATTTAAGGTAATGCAAATAGATTACAAACAAAGTGGATAGATACTCGTTGACCGGTACTCCTGGAGTTACAGAATTAAATTGGCAAGATCACAAAGACATGCAAAATTAAAGCGGTCAACCCCATTAGTTCTTTTTCATGTTTTCCTTTGATGGCTGCCACCATTTCAACAAAAGATCTAAGCAATGTACTGTAGATATGTTTAAGAGCAAACATGCATAACGCTAATGTCATGCTGGTAACCTTTCCTTTCGAAAGTACTTTTGTTTGTGTATTTAGAAACCTTGACATTGCTATTAATTATTTTGTTAAATTTGTAAATTAAATCTTCATAAAAATTAACATACTCTTTTCAAGCTGTCATAGATAATGATGGACCTGAGGGCTGTGTTGATCCAGGACCTGATTAGTCAAGGTAGTGACTATTGCATGTTTTTGCCCGACAGTTCAAGCACTTTGTCGCTGCTGAACCTGAAAGAGTCCAAGTGAGATATCTGTTAAACCTAAAAATGTTTTATGTACTTGACTTACAGAAGTCCTGGAGAATAATCTAGCGATCTTAACCAGACGAGTCCAAGCGAGGACAATGCTGCTCTAAAACCTGACAGTCCAATTGAGGACTGTGTCGCTCTTAAACCTGAAAAAAAAGAACTCCTGAAAAAAACACAGTGAGGACTATGTCGCACTTGAACCTGAAATGGACCACGTAAGGATTTTTTGTCTTGAACTGACACAGTCCAAGTGCACGTTGGAGTCTTAGACTTTGTTTGACTAAATTACTCTCCAAGTCAGGACTCTTGAACCTGAACGAGGCGAGGTGAAGACTGATGCGCTCTTGAACTGAAACAGTGAGGAATTTAGCGTTTTTGTTGATCTGAAAGTGTTTATGTGGCTGAACTCTAAAATTTTCACTTAGAATATAACATAGTCGAAGAAATCTAGATGAGAAATGTGGTGCTCAAGAATCAGATAGTGTTAGACAAATCCCACGTTGGAGCCTGAAAGTGCCTATATTTCGATGTGGTGGTCTTTAACATAGTCTAATAGAAGAACCGTATCGCTCTTTGGGAGGCTCGGACTTTAACGGCATACCGAGAGGATAACAGTGACCAGTAGGTGGTATTCGGATAGATCTGCTTGTATTTTTATAACTATTACTATCACTTTACTACGTGTTTTCTGATTGTGTATCTTCCCGCACCTGGGCTATAATAAATGCGGACAATATCTCTACCCAGCATGCCCGGCGACAATATCTCTACCCAGCATGCCCGGCGACAATATCTCTACCCAGCATGCCCGGCGACAATATCTCTACCCAGCATGCCCGGCACGTCGAATCAACCACTTCACTGATATCTCTACCCAGCATGCCCGGCACGTCGAATCAACCACTCCACTGAAGCTAAAATAACAGACTGAAATATGGAAATTTCCAAGCTACATATATCCATCATTTTCCAAGTAATTACATTTCAATAAGTGATTCCATGTCATCGAAGCAATTCTACAAATGAAAAAGGTACAATAGCAAATCTCGTAATTACCTCTGCTGAAATTTATTAGCCTCAGTAGGGAGGGTGATATAGCTCCGGGAAAATGACGATAATTGAGACAATCCTGCAGAAATATTGTCAGTAATGATGTTTTCATTATGTTTTAGATTTCTATGAAAACTCTGCCTTAAGGCAGAACGGAACGCTCCGGAACTCTTGCTTAACGTTTATGTTGAGAACATTGAAAAACCAGAAACTGACGACCCTTCTAACAATGTTGACCATATATTATCTTTAAAGCTTCCGTTGTCACATTAAAGTTTTTTTAATTATTGGATTTGTTGATGAACATTCAGGGGATTTAATTAAAAGGAACTGATTGTTTTTCCATTGACCGTTCCGAGGCGAGGTAACCCTTCGGGTGGGTTCTCATTTTTGTTAATTGTGGTGTCTATTTCGAAGTTGATCATTTTATTACCCATCCTCTGTTTTCCTCTTTACTTGGTGGCTGTGTTCTGGATCTGGCCATTCCTGATATGCATATTTCATTTTTTAAAATATACTGCCAGTCTCCATTGGCAAAACAAGACAGAATATAGTAAGTACAAATTGGCGATTCCAAATCATATCCAAAGCATATTGCCACCGTTTATATAATGTTGGCTTCGGTTGCTTTCCTGAATTGATTTTAATGTCCATAAATTGATTATGACAGGTTTATAAAGTGCAAAACATAGATTTGTATTTCAACTGCAACCAACAATGCAGAGTATAAGCGTTAAATGTCATGTTAATTGTTTCGAAAGGGATTTGGGTATGGTCTGACTCCAGATATGTCCCTAGATCTGCTTTTAGGAGTGTATATATTTCCCCCGAACAGAGAGTTGCACCAATTGTCATACTAGTTGCGTACAGCGTAAACAATCGAACAACGTTATGCACCGCCTAAACGACCAAACAAAAAGGGCGTTTTGTATACATAAGAAATGGGAGACGATCGACCAAATTTGCCTTCAAAGTATCACAGAACGATTTGGAATTGATTTATTTCTTCAGCAACATTACCATATTCCCTCTGCTAGAAACAATATGACGACCATCAACTAACGAGATAAAGTGAGTGATTATTAATTTTCATCACCATTAAATCATGGCAAATTACCATGATACATTGTCCCGGGGCAGATAACGGTCTCAGAGGAAGATCGGCAAACGATCCAAACATGGCTATTTCTCGACTTTAGGTAATTATGTGTAAGAAATATTGGCTTCTAAAATCAAATACCATCAATACGCAAAGGGTGATGCTACTTCAATATTTCATAATTGATTAATGCACCATTACTCAATGCAGAGATAAACATTTATTTTATTAACAATACGCAATTGCAGTAGATTTATAATACATGGTCATAGTCTCTAAAGAACACCAACCAATGTTTGGGTTCTAATAGTTTAAAAGAAAAGTGTTTTATTGGTTAACACGGTGACCGAATACATATATAGATAATAAAGTAACATTCCTGAAGCACGAATAATCGCTCAGCGTTTTAATACATTTAGTTTTAGATGTCTTTCACGGTTACATTAGTTATCAATCATTAGTAACACAACCAGAGGATAAAGAAAGCAGATGTTTTTTCTTGAACTCATAACTAAACCGGAAGCATTTAAATATTCAGAAAATGCATTGTTTTACTTTACTTTTTCAGTTTTCAGCGTTTGATTTGCCGATGCGATTTATGTTTTATATTTACACGTTTTCTAAACTATCATAACTGTTATATTTATCATTGTAAGGTACAATTTTCCCATCATCTTAATTTCACAGTATTGGCTGTTTCCACCAGAAAACCTGAAACACGTAAGCGGTGAAAGTTTATATTTTCACAATTATTAAAAGATTTGAAATGCACGAAAAACCATTAATTTCAGAATTACTTTCGATATAGCCAATTACCGAAGTGATAATTCTACAAAACAGCTGCGACCAGAGGTTCACACATAACCGGCACACATGGGAATTTTCCCACTTGGCGAAGAAAAAAGTGACAGAACTTGGTATCCGCTAAACGCAGGAAAGCGCTAAAATCCGGTATTCCGCTACAACTACTAATGATTAGGGAAGAGCTTGATTGGATTGTGTTAGCACTTGTTAAAGGTAATGAAATTCTCATACTTGTCGGTGTTTCTGATGAACGAAATGATAACTCTACAGTGAGGTGTAAGCATCAAACAACAATGGAATGACATATCGTACCTGATGATATGTAACAAAATAATTCAACTCCCACTCCATTCAGAACTTGAATGTCTTTTTTCACAGGGCTGTCAACAGATGAACAGTAACTGACATACAGTTCTATAGAATGTCATTAAAGCCCCCTCCTCGGAACATTTAGGTGGTTCCTTTGTAGACATTACCGTTTCAAAATTAAGGAAGACAAGTTTTCATTCTAGCCTGGGGATGGGGCATCAGAAGCTTTGCTAACTTTCTTACTCCCACAGTAAGATTTAAAAAACGTTCATAAAATCAAACATTTCGTGATATTTAAGATATTTATATTGACATTAAGAGGTGATTCTAATATAATTTTATATTTTATAATTGTGACTTCGTGTCCGGGAGGGAGCGTTTGTGTTTAATGAAATATTTTATCTAAACTTGTTTAGATCTTAAGTGATCGATTCTATATACGGGTTTTGATTTTTAATTTTAATTTCCAAAGCACTTTTAGCTTTTGTAGATAGGTCCAGCACATCGTGTCGTATCGAATACAGAGTAGATATAGAACAGATTTTGATCAAGTCACAAGGAATAATCACGTGCATATCTTAGAGATCTGCCATATCTTGATCAAGATCCCTTTCCGAGATCAACTTAAAAATCCTTTGTCTTCGTTACGTATCTTAGATTTCTGAAATTTTATGTGTTTCGATCATAAGCGTCGTAATGTGACACCTCTATATCCTAACGTTTTACAGACATAAAGTATTCCCGTTAACTTTACGACCACCTACACGAATACAATAGTCAATCAAACGCAATAAACTTTGTTGATCGACTTGAAGCTACGTGACATGATTTTTATTGTATTTTAAAGAATTATCTATTAATTAATAACCATCCACTCTAAAAAGGTCTCAAAAATGAGAATTCGTATTCAAACTATTGTGAATACGCGATTCATTATTTAACAATATGCGAAGTTCGTTATAAAATTAGAGCTAAAGTGTTGACAGCCGTATATTGTATTATTATTTACATAAAATAACAATGTAATTGAAATAATGCATCTGATTTATATATTATCAATACAAAAGCCTGCTCTTGATACCTGACGCTAATTGCAGAGTACAAACTGAGCCCATTAAAGAATTAACAGCCACTTTTTTCATGCTGGTGCCTATTTCCATGCATATATTTTATTTATTGGCCGCTTTCATCAAATCACAAAAAAATTACTTATTTTTGGCCACATTTGTCGTTTTATTTTCCTTTAAGTGGACTCTCTACACAATCACAACCCTGAGAACAGTGTATATTTTGGAGCCTCTATTTACAAGCAATTTCAAAATGAAAAAAATGAGCATCAGTTCATCTTGCGATGAAGTGGGCAAGTAAAAAATGAACTTTTGTTCTTTTGAAAACTTAATCCCATGTGTGAGGTTGTTGCATTACTGGACCTTCTTTAAATCCAGATTTACTACCGACCCTACACATTGCATTAGATCACGTTATATTACTAAATTTACTAGCATCAGGACCAAGCGTTGTTGCGGTTTGCGTAAAAGTTTATATTTTTCACCAAATCCTGTTCTGTATGTCGGCAACAACTATCTTATTTCCACCGGTGATCTATCTGGGATATTCAGCTGTATATTTTCTTTATTTATTGTACGATAAATACATTCTAACTCCGATTACACTATTTGCGTATGTCGAATGTTTTATAAAGTAATAACTGAACAAAAAGAAGCTTGTCATTCATTTTGATGTCCTTTTGCTTAAAATTCATTACGATTGTATACATTTGTTGTTTTATTTAGAAATTGACAGGGACAGGCCATTTTACATTCAATCACCGTGGAAACGAGTCTCCGAGGACACGCAGAAAACAATCTGTTTAATTCATCTGATTTCTCAGTGGTTTTGTTTCTCTGTGATTGCTGCTTCTCAGGCAGTCCACATCACGGCATCCTCGAAACATCTCCTATATTGCGTTTATTAATTCATCATATTTGAGCACTATTACAAATTTTCATTATGTTTAGTGTCGAAATTCACGGCTCTCGTGCGTTCTCGCGGGACTAATCCGAAACTCAGCCTCCCATATTTGACTCAGAATTTTCAATTTACGTTGACCCATCTATTTTTTTGTTCATTCGCTGGAGCGATGAAAGTCTTTTGAACGCGACCAATCATTGGAAAATTTCTGAATTGCGTTTTTGACGCGATTCTCATATTGAATTAAGATCGGGGATTAGATTGATCGCCGTAGTTTACAGAGAAAGAGACTTTCGGTTTTCATGTTTGCACTCGGTTCACACTGGAATTTCTGCCAGAGAATCAGCAGTAGGTATTCTAATTTAGAGCAGGATGGGCTGTTTTCTTCGGCCAGTTCTCCAATTAAACCATCAAGGGTATTAAGGACGTTCCAGGTTAAAAGTACTTCAAGTTAGAACAAGTATTAGCTTATGTATGTGTGTTTGTATCAAAACTGAATGTTAGGTAATGCTTAATGTAAGAAAGGAAACGTCTTTTCTTTTATTCAAAATTCATTATTTATTTAAAGAAACATTTATTTGTTGTCTCTTTTACTATTTACGTGTGTAGATACTGAGTTAAGCTCTGCCCGGAGCTACATAGCGTGGGCAGTTCAATGCATTTCATTTACTGGCTAATCAAACGGAGTCTGCAATGTGTTCGTATAAGTTGTGTTCTGTGGCTTTTCATTTTTATCTATTGTAATAGAGGTATTATCAATATGTTATTTCCATACAAGTTTTTAAAGGTTCGATTAAAACCCAGATTGCCATGTGGTGTACATGGATGACATCGCATCATACATAAATTTCTTTAAAGTAAAGTAAATGTTAAAGAGACAGGAAGTTTAAATAAAAAAGGTACCATCTCAAGCAATATATTTGTGCTTACAACATATATAACTGATTTGTTTGGTTTCTTATAAACCCAAGTGAACGGATGCTCGAGTATATGTGAATATTCAGTTTATAATGTACATGTAACACAAGTTATTGTAACAATATATTTACTAACTTACTTAGTTTGTAAATTATTTTCTTGCTGATGTTTCAACTGTTGCTGATAATGAACACATTTTTGGAAAATTCATTACTTTCAAAAGTTAATCAATTATTAGGAAAGAAAATGAAATATTACTTGGTGGATATCAGGCAGCCATCAGCGCTACCCGTCACCTTACCATCATTATAATGTGACAAATTAATATGTTTTCTGATAGGAAAATTACTCATGAAAGTATGACAGAACCGAAGCTAACAAGTCGTGAAACATTTTGATTAAATGAGAAAAAATATCTCTAATAATCACAACGTGTCGTTGGGCAACTCCACCTTAAAGTACATATATTTATAAAAGTAGAAGTAGCAGATAACTCTCAAAACTATTTACTTAAATATTTCAATTTTATCTGGCCAACACGACAAACTTTAATCGTATGGTCAGCATTTAAACATTTTTTATTTTCATATGTAAATTTTGATAACAGTGCAATGATGACGTTAGTTGGCGGTCAACGTGAACTATTTTATTTGCCTGAGTTTCTACAGTGTTACCTTAAGCGTTTAAACGGTACACAAACCTATAACGTATGCCTACTTGTATAAAAAAACAACAACATTATTTTAATATTTTTTGCAAAACCCAGAAAAAACTCCTAAGAAACATTATCACCATCATCATCAACATCAACAACAACAACAAAACAGACAGCAACCCGCGTGATTCTTTCATGTGACAGAAGTTCAGAAGTGAGCTACATTATATGACCAGGCATTATTTGGAATGTCACAATTCATCATGGACCGTTTTGTGTTGACAACAAAAACATGTTGGGTAAGAAAACTACAATGATTTTAGATTTGTAAAGTGAGATACGTCGAAAATTAGAAAAAAATCTATTAGAAACTATAAGATGTAATTTGAATACTTCAATAGAAAAGCTATCTGGTTCAATTAGTTGTATATACTAGATAGGAGATAATTACTTGGTTTCAAATAAAATCTTTTCTTCCTAATATTGCATATTAACGCTTGTCAAATGGAAATGTATTTCGTTTAGCATTTAAACTACCGTGTTTTAAGTATTCGAGGAGGTAGGATGTCGCTACGCTAGCTAATTTGTTTCCCGTATGCAGATAGAATCTTTTCGCGTTTCTTGGCCTCAATTTATTTTTTTGGCTGGTGAACAAGGGGATAGACTGGCAATAGTCTCAATTAAACTCGGAAACAAAATGTGTGTTTTATTGGAAAACTGAAACCAGTCTAGGTGTAACTTTTATGGCGGCAAATGCTGATGATCTAGTAGAAACACATCAGGAAACGCCACGTTCAGAAGATACATCATCTCAGGCTACACAGAAAATAAACAGATCAAAAGGAAGAGTGCATGCTTTTGTTTGATCTATTAAGCATTTCAAAAGATAAGCTGTCTGCAAGCTTACCGCATTGAAACGGTATATTTTGTGTCTAGATGTAAATAGAATTTCTAGGAAAGTTTTAGATATAGCTATTTTTCTTTAATGTTCTTACCGTATGTTAACTTAAGGATACATCAATAACATTTATTTGGGCAAAGTTTTATTGAACTGCATTTGACGTTTAACCAAATGCTGAAGATAATAATAAACTAGGAGCGGTTGGCCAAGGGCTAGAGTTAGTGATAAACTAGGAACATTTAACCAAGGAATGGAGATAGAGATCAACTAGGAACAGTTGACCAAGGGCTGGACACAGTGATCAACTATACAACTGACCAAGGTCTGGATACAGTGATGAACAAGGAACGTTAATTCAAAGGGAGGAAAAGATATCAACTAGGAACGGTTGCCCAAGGGCTGGAGTTAGTGACCATCTAAGATCCATGGGATGGAGATAGAGATCAACAATTGACCAAAGGCTAAAGAGAGTGATGAACGAGAAACAGTTAGTCAATGGCTGAATTTGATGATCAACTTGGAACGGTTGACCAAGGGCTGTAGAGAGTGATGAACGAGAAACAGTTAGTCAATGGCTGAATTTGATGATCAACTTGGAACGGTTGACCAAGGGCTGTAGAGAGTGATGAACGAGAAACAGTTAGTCAATGGCTGAATTTGATGATCAACATGGAACGGTTGACCAAGGGCTGGATACAGTTGATCAAGGAGATAAACTTAGGACGGTAAACCAAAGGCTAAAGATAGTGATGAACGAGGAACTAATAATCCATGGCTGAATTTGATGATCAATTAGGAACGGTTGACCAAGGGTTGGAAAGAGTTGATCAAAGAATGAAGATAGAGATCAACTTGGAACGGTTAACCAAAGGCTGAAGATAGTGATGAACAAGGAACTGTTAATCAATGGCTCAATTTGATGATTAACTAGAATTGGTAGACGAAGGGCTGGTGATAGTGACTAACTAGGAACGGTTGACCAAGGACAGGAGAGAGTGATCAACTAGGAACGTTTGCCCAAGGGCTGGTGATAGTGAATAACTAAGAACGGTTGACCAAGGACTGGAGAGAGTGATCAACTGGGAACGGTTGACCAAGGACTGGAGAGAGTGATCAACTAGGAACGGTTGACCAAGGACTGAAGATAGTGATTTACTAGGAACATTTGTCCAATGAATCAAGATAGTGATGAACTAGGACGGTTGACCAAGGGATTGAGTTAGTGATCAACTAAGAACGTTTATCCAAGTGATGGAGATAGAGATCAACTAGAAACAGTTAACCAAGGGCTGGATACAGTTGATCAAGGGGTGAAGATAGGGATGAATTAGGAACGGTTAACCAAAGGCCAATGATAGCGATGAACAAGGAACTGTTAGCCAAGGGCTGAATTTGTTGATCAACTAGGAACGGTTTACCAAAGCCTGGAGTTAGTGATCAACTAGGAACGGTTGACAAAGGGCTAGAGACACTGATCTACCAGGAACGGTTGACCAAGGGATAAAGTAAAGATCAAATAGGGCAATTATCATGGCTACATTATAGAGATTATAAGATGGTAAATAAGATGTACTATTCATATATTAAATAAGTTTCCCGTGATAAAATCAGACTTAAACAAACATCAATATTTAAAGTGATTTCCTGCGCTTCCAAGATAAATCGTCATACTAAAGACACTTGCAATTGGGCTTATTACAACAACATTGTTGACTACATAAAACAAACCATGTCTTTGGTTGTCAAGACATTGAAGTGACAGCAATTTCAAATTCGTGAGCCAGTCTACTCGTAAATTTGCAAGTATCTCAAAGATGATCATGATTTTTGCGAGGCCTTATCAGTTCCAGTTAGCGAACAAACACAAAGCCTGTCGAATTAGGTGATACCATCTTCGCGGTCGTATATGAGAAATTTAAAACCAAGCAAAACTTAAAACTCCATTGTGAGGTTTTGAATTCAGAAGCGGCAGAGAGCAGTGGTGTATTATAGAAAACTGTCCAACTGGTACAGATTAAAGAAGCACGGCTAGATGAACTTCAATTCGTGGATGCCTTTATTGTATAGAAAAGGATAATATTGCATTTATCATTCGAAGATTTAGGTATTGAATACTCTCTCCTTTCAAATGTAGATGAAAAGCATAACGGGTTTCACCCAACTTTCCGTTATTTCTTTTGAAAGTAAACATAAACAGAACCTTAGAAAAGAACGTTTAGTGTTAATTAAAGCAGTCACAATAAAATGATAGGCTGCGGGGTCTGAGGAAACTCGTATAATTTACACAATGATGACAAAGTGGGTATAAATGTGTAGCAAAGTTAAATAAAAAAAAGTCAAACAACGATACATTTCATTTATTTCTTTTAGATTTTCTAGCGGTCACTACAAAATCAGTATTCTAATGTGTATCATGTAAGAAATGAGATTGTGTAACTTGTTATATGAGAGAAGAGAGAGAAGAGAGAAGAGAAATGGTATTGGATGACACAACAATAAGCTTCATTTTTTTACCTCTATTTTTGAACAAAAAAACAATAACTACAAACGAAAAAGGTGAAATATGCATATCAGGAATCGCCACATTCAGAAAAAACAGCCTCACGATGAAAAAGGCTTCACGATGACAATCACCACAACATTGTTTTAACGTTAAAATCTCGTCATACTGCTGATGCTGATTGATGTTTTACCACAGCAGCAACAATATGATGAGTTTTAAGAATTAGCATTTGGTTACATATAAAAGAATATTGCCTGTTGAGGAGATCTACATCTGTACAATTATGCATTTTGTCAAATGCAGTTGTGATCATTCATGAACTGTTGAACACAATAATTTCTATGTCCGAATCATGACGGGAGTATTTTCAAGGTTAAAATAATGTGCAAAATTATGGAAGTATTAAGTGTTGATTGTTATATACAAAAACATTATCTTTATTAATCAATACACAGATAATATGTAAGATATATTAGGATAAGATACACACTATTTTACGAATTATGGGCTGCCAAATAGTTTGGCAATTACATGTTTTCAGTGTTAAGCGAGCACTTTCTGATAATTGTGACGTTTTTGAAGAAAGTGAACGTGACAACCTGATAATGAATGCATCACAAGGAAAGACAAGAATTTGAAATCTTTTGGAAAGCGGTTGCATGCATATGTCATCGCATGCCTAGGCAGCAGCGCTGGAGTATAGGGGTTACCTACCCCTTTTGCGGTATTCAAGCTGTATGCTATCGTTAGTGTACCAGAACCTTAAATGATAAAGGACACAACAGACAGAACTAAGAAATCAACATTGAAAATAGTGAAAACGTTTAACTGGGCTATTTTTCTAATCCAGAACCGAAGTAGGAACTTAACTCCGTCAGAAATGCATTATTGTAATTATATCATTACCGTTAGTGAAAGAGATATGGCTAATGATTGTGTTCTAAATACATGAAAGTAATGACTTTACACCACTTATCACTGTATAAATACACGAATTATAATAAGAGAATGGCAGGTTAAGATGTATGTTGCGTGACGCGAGGAGACTTGCTCCCTTAAATCGGTGTGTGTGGTTCACAGACAGTATGGAGATACAGCCATCTTGGGAGAGAAGAAGACATTTTACAGGTAATCTAAACCAGTAAATGTTTGTGAGCATAATAATGTAGGTGAACAAAGAGATCGTTGTCTCAGTGTGACGCTGCTGAATGGGTGCATTTCAGTATTGGAAGCCAAAGAAACCTTTACAAAATCAAGTCGCAAAGATACCACTACGAAATCTGGAACAATTGTATGCCTTTTAAGAGGGCTCTATTCTGTTTTATATGAGTTGCAAAACACAGTTGATTTTTTGACACTGTATTGCCGAACAGTGTTATCTTTTGAGAATATTACAATATGAATCAAATTTACATCTATTTCTGCTCGGCTAATGCTAGAAAATGTTCAAGGCAGTTCTGGAAATTAAATGTATAATTTTTATTTAATTGATAATATGAGTTAATTTAAAAAGCTAATGATTGATATAAATAAGATAACAACTGGCATAGTCGTTCACTTTATATTTAAGGTAATGTTATTGTCTGTAAAGCCAATATTACCGACCCTCTCCTGGTGACAATGTGTATCATTTTCAGTCACATATGTGGCTCGTGAATGAAAATTAAGTTCTGTTAAAGTCTCACACAATACGAAATAATTACAATTTGATTAACATTCGAATCCTACAATAAAACATGTTAAGATATCAATTAGTAATGAGAGCAACTTTCACGTTCTTATTTTAGCTTTTGAAATGCATATTGTTTTCTTTAAGTGAAATGCAAAAATGACAGATATTTTAAGTAAAAGATGCATTTCGACATCCTCCTTATGTTCGTAAAATGTTTTTATTGAAGATTTTATAATAAAATTATATTTAAAATTAAAACAGTCATGTGGTATGCACAGTAAAGTTACCACTATACCAAATGATGGCCTTTTTTTAAACGGCGACTTACACAAATAAAGGCAATAAACGAAGTAAAGAAGAAAATGCAACAGACTGCAAGGAGTCCTTCCAAATGACGTATTATTAACGTTTGTAAATAAACAGTATCTTTTGTGTCATGTATTATGAAAAGAAACCGAGTCAATTAGGTTGGGTTTTTAAACTTAAAATTGCTTTTTGAAGTTTGAAGTCACAGGATATTTTTCTGTTTTAAAACTTTGACAGTGCATCTGTTATTAGGTCATTCGGGCCACGACTGTTACCCAGCTGTTGGGCTCAGGTGGTCGATGGCGGGCGCATGCGCACTGTTGAAGTCTATGACCAGGCTACAATTTCCTAAAGATTAGCTCTCAAAATAATAAAAACAACACCAATCATATTTAGAAATTATGTTTTCTAAGTCACATGTGACAAGCGGGTTGATTTGACATTTACATGATAATATAAAATAATAAATAGAAAGCATAATAATGGACAATCGCTAGAACATGTTCTTTTTCTCGATAACAAGCAGGTTTCGAAACATACTAAAACAAGTAAGAAACATGTTTTATTGATCCTTTTTCTTTGTTCTTTTCTTGGACATATGCATTAATTTATTCCTTTATATTAGGCAAAAAATAAATTTCCCTGTCTGTCTCATCATTTATATCTATCATTTCGTATTCTCGTCATCGGTTGGCAGTTTGACACCGTATTAATATATCACCAGAATTATCTAACCAACAATCGAGATACCTGTATCCAATTTCAAATTAATGTAAAGTCCCGGCAGTCAAACTGCTCAATCTAGTGGGCGAGACAAACTAATGTCCTTATTCGCCATGAAATAGCACTATCTCCCGAAAATTTAACACACTGATGTGTTTTTGTTAAATATTCCATCAATTATTATATATGACGGCTTTTATGGAGGTTTTTTTTTAATTTTGGGTAAACATACCATCACACGGCCATAAGACTGAACTGATCCGCAGTATTTCAGTTGAAATTTAGACATATACATATATGATAACTAGTGATCTTAAATTAAATTTAAGACATGTAAAACATCATATAAAATCACTATTTTTCAAAGCACATCGTCTCAGAACAATAAACGTGCTTGAAAGATCATCGTCAGTGGGTTGATCATTTATTTACCATATAATTCATTAGTTGTTCGAAGGATAATGGAACCAAAGAAGTTCTTAGTTTAGAATAAATGGGAAACATGTAGTTAATGTTGGGCAAAGATCTGAGTTTCAGAGTTTAACTGAGATAAGAATGACGCTCTGATTCAAACTACCGAGCGCAGCATTCTAGTTGTCTTTTGGGTAACGTACACTTCACAACGTTTTATATTTGTAAAGGCAGAGGAACGAAATCCTTATTAATGTGAATATACTGAAGACTTTTTTCACCGTCGTTTTTACCGCATTGAAGGTTCGATATTCACAACTGTTTGTTGAAGATACACCTTAGTTTGTACCGCATTTGCATAACTGCATATAAACGGACTCAATCAATAAACCTAGTATGCTGTCGTGTTGACTTGATTTTAAAGTCCCTTTTTCATCTATTTGTCAAACACAAATTCTTTGCGGCAGAGTACACGTACTAAGTAAAGTATATGGTTAGGTTTTTTCTTTAAGTTGTACAAGTTTCGTGTTTATTCTTCATTATACGGAATTTATTTCCTTATATATTAGTTAGTCATATCATATGACTTCAGGACTAGCAATGTGGCTTTTGATTTTGTTTTGCTATTAATTAGAATTAAAACGTTTAAAGGATTTGTAAACTAAAATAGACCACGCGACGGTACTTGAAACAAATTCTGTAGAATAATCAAAACAAACATTCATCTTTTTGTCTAAATATAACTATTCAATATATATAATATATGAGTAAACTATTCTAATAATGCAGTATTATTTAGTTCTCATTATTTTGTCGCTAATGGTAAACAAATTGAAATTGAAATTATGAAAGTATTCTTATTCAGAAAGAGCGAATGTATACATTTGCAATGCACACACATTTCTTCTGTTAAAAGTCTTATCAAGTTTTAAGCCTCTGGTAATCTTGGTTAATGGGACACAATTTTGATTAATATTAAACCCGAAAAGAAAATTACATCTCTGAAAGGAAAGACGGCGATCTGAAAAACCTGTTGCTACGCCGTGCATTCATTAAGTGGCTTACCTTTTCTTAAACTGAATATGATAAACGAGGACTCGTTGTTTTAGACCGGCTACTATTATAAAGGCATTAATCAAGGTGATGGTTTTGAATTCTGGCATCGACTTAAGGAAGTAGGAGGTATCTTTGATATGGGTGACATCAAAGATACCACATGGTGGGGAGAAAAATGAAACGTGACCGCATGTATACCGATCCGAACAGAAAATGTGCACAAATCATTTTTATTTAATTTAAATAAAACATTGGATGGATATTCAGAAAATTGTCAACAAATGAAAAATAAATAAAACGTTCTTAAAGCGAGTTTAAACGTTTACAACATCATTTTGCTGACTTTGTTAATTGCACAATCGAAATTCAACATGGTCGATAAATTGTTTAGTATCTAAATTTTATTACCCCAGATTTAAAATGAAATGTCAACTCAATTCTTATGAACTAAGATTCTGAAATTTAATTCTAGATTCGAGAAGACATTTTATATTCAATACATTTTTAATTTGTTTTTCTCCCAAGTGCGCAATTTCTCCAACGTGCTCTAAAACACGTAATGCTTTATGAAGTTTATTTTAACTCTACAAGCTTCAGAATGAATGATGCCATAAAACAGTTCCAAACGATTCTCGATGAGTTCTTTAATTGAAATTCTACTCCTTAAACGTTCCAGCCATTTAGTATTCTCAGTTTTCGGTGTATTTGCAAACATCGACAAGACCCAGACTACCGTGAATTAACGTAATTAGCCGGCTTACACGTGTCTGGGTATCAGAGGCTGATCAGTTTTCCTGTGAATTGAGACTTCGGGAGCTGCTCATCTTGAAATGGAATCTTGAACCGTTTTGATGATAAATTGTCAGTTCCATGACTGCATCTGTCAGTATCGCTTTCTTCTTGTGTTTTTGTATTGTGAACATTGTTTTTTGATATGACTGTCATCGGTTGCAAGATGATAACGACGTAACATGTTGACAGGTTGTTTGTCCTTTTTGTACGTTCCTTTAAAAACGTTTAATAAGCATATCAGAAAAAGCCGTACTCAGAAACAAAGCCTACCCACGTAGCCAAACAGTAGACAGAGAGCTTGAGTTTATAATACAAATTTATATTTTACGGTAAAAACGAACTTTTAGAGTTTCCGAGTTGGCTAGGTCAGTGGCAGAACATAACTGCCTCTGGAATGTTTAACAATGTTTGAGGAAGCTCCAACTTTAAACTTGCCACGCAAAGTTATCAGAAACAAACATGTAAAAGTTGCCTTGGTTACTTTACTTCAACCTACCCACCTACAATAAAAATCGATCACCTGTCCGTTCTTTAATACGGCAAATAATATTTTTTTAAATACCTGATAAAATGTTTATTAAACTTGTTAGTTTGATTTTAAAAGACTATGATTGTTATAACGGGAGAACCATTAGCTCTGTAAGGCTGAGAGTAGTACATCCTCCATTTGGAGAATTGGTTCAAGTAAATAGAACAGACAATGAGACTAGACTTTCCGTCAAAACTGGCATCAATAACTTAAACTAAACAGGAAAGTGGTTTGATTTATCACTTGTATTAATAACTGATTCAGGAACTGAAGGCAACGTTACCTTGACTGGTGCCGGTCCATAACATAACATGGAAACCACTATTGCTTCTGGCATTTCATTTCATGACAAAAATACCTGAGAACTCTAACTGTAAATTCAAGCACACAAACTTGACAAAATGTGTTTATTTCTATGCAAAGACACAGATTAAGTGTGCTGATGTGAAATTGAGACCGAAGCAGCATTAGTTTATATTGCCACTGGGGATTTAAACTGGGTTCTAGGGTGCGCAATTTTTACACATCTGATCATCTTTCCAACGAATGCCTCAATCTGAGAAAGTAGCAAACGTAGAAGGTTAACAACATTTGGAATGAGGAAAATGAAATGTTATGCAGGAAGTTCCATTAACTTTTTTATATGCTTAGATCTCCCACTGAAGCGTTAATGTTGGTTATTTTGCCTCTACCCGTTCCAAGGCGGTAACCGTATCTTCTTGGTGTATTGTTTGTGACACTTCAAACTCTATCTATTTGAAAGTTTACTATTTTCCTCATTCATCTTTCAGAGAGATCACAACCATAAGAACAAGTGAGCCATCAGATCAACCATAATATTAAATTCCGCGATAGAACACTCTTTTTAATAACAGGGACTTTTGTAGATATTCTAAATAAGGATGTTTGTTAATATTCTTTCCTCATATACAACTTAAAGTTAAACTAAACTTTGCACTGTATACATTACGTGTTAAAATGCTATGGTGGTTAGGCATTAAGACATCCGACACCCGTGAGAACCACACGCCGTGTAACGGGGTTTAGATGTATTTTGCGATTACCTATTTTGGCGCCAAATGGCAGCATATCACAGCAAACGATTGTAACCGTACCCAAGTCTCCCGAATTCTTAAGTCTCGATGTCCGATGATGACTGCGGCAGGAAGACTTGAGATATGTTTTGCTTCACGGAAGCTTATGACATTTCCACTGCTTAGACACCGACACCGTGATCTTATTATTGTCCTTTCTGTTTAATTAAAGTACATGTATAATAAAAGCAAAACCTTGAAAACACAAAGCTAGGAAAAACCAGCAGGTTTGGAGCAGTGAAAAGTTAAATATTAAGATACGGAATAGCCATATTCAGAACACACGGCTTTTCGACACAGGTAAAAGAGAAGAGAAAAGAAAACATGTATTTATAGAATGATCAATTTCAAACCATTACACCACCAACAACACGAAAGGAGAACCCAGTGGGTTACCGCATTGAAACGGATTACGGAAAAGCCTTTGCACCGGGTATTCAAACCGGGCTCTAGGATACACAAGCTTCACACCTTTTCATCGACCATCAAAGCTCCCAAAATATAAGTTCAGAGCAAACGTATAAGGTTAACTAAATTATATGAACATCCCTTACACCGCTATACCTGACAGAACTGAAAATATTAACAGCATAAAACATTAAAGATATATCCCTGTGCCAAATTGATTCATTATGTACAAACTTTGATCAGTCATCAAAAAAGCACTGACATTAAATTTTAAAACTTAATTAAATGATTTTTTTTCCGACGTGAGTATCCTGAGAGCATTGCTTCAGTTCATTTCTCTCTTACATTTGTAGTTGGCGTTGAAGTTGATGCGACTTATGTAAACATTGTCATGGCACTGACACAATATCTTATACAACTACACATGTGAGAAAGAGCCGCGTTCAGAGTACGCTGCCTCCCTGCACAGTTAGTAAAGAAGCACTGGTTCTGGAATGGCAATTGAGTGTGTACCCAGTTTGTTATACAGTACAATTAGCTACTTTAGTTGGTCTTTTTGCATGCTTTTGCATCAAACATTGTTGAGAAGGTGAGTGGGTTTGAGTTTATTCACCATGGTAACTTGTACATTCTTGAGCAGGTGAGTGGGTTTGAGTTTATTCACCATGGTAACTTGTACACCATGGTAACTTGTACATTGTTGAGGGGGTTAGTGGGTTTGAGTTTATTCACCATGCTAACTTGTACATTGTTGAGGAGGTGAGTGGGTTTGAGTTTATTCACCATGGTAACTTGTACATTGTTGAGGAGGTGAGTGGGTTTGAGTTTATTCACCATGCTAACTTGTACATTGTTGAGGAGGTGAGTGGGTTTGAGTTTATTCACCATGGTAACTTGTACATTGTTGAGGAGGTGAGTGGGTTTGAGTTTATTCACCATGCTAACTTGTACACCATGGTATCTTGTACATTGTTGAGAAGGTGAGTGGGTTTGAGTTTATTCACCATGGTAACTTGTACATTGTTGAGGAGGTGAGTGGGTTTGAGTTTATTCACCATGGCAACTTGTACATTGTTGAGGAGGTGAGTGGGTTTGAGTTTATTCACCATGGTAACTAGTACATTGTTGGGGAGGTGAGTGGGTTTGAGTTTATTCACCATGGTAACTTGTGCATTGTTGAGGAGGTGAGTGGGTTTGAGTTTATTCACCATGGTAACTTGTACATTGTTGAGGAGGTGAGTGGGTTTGAGTTTATTCACCATGGTAACTTGTACATTGTTGAGGAGGTGAGTGGGTTTGAGTTTATTCACCATGGTAACTTGTACATTGTTGAGGAGGTGAGTTGGTTGAGTTTATTCACCATGGTAACTGGTACGTCAGGTGTGTTTGTTCGGTTTTGGCAAGAAAAGTTGTTTATTATTGAGCCGGGTTTTAACACCACTCGTCAGACCGACCCTTTACTAGAACCACGCCGTTAATTGTTTGTGATGTCTTATTTCGGAAATAATTATGTATGTTATAATAAACAGATCTTACAAAATAGAAACGTCATTAGGATTGTTTAACCGTAACACATTATGCACCAGGGCATTTTCCAATTATTACAACTGAATGAATATCAGCGTATTTTGTTCCCAAATGACGACTTTTAAGACCAAACATATGCATATTTATATAATTAATTTACATTGTTGTAATGATGTACTATGCAAGAGGACGAGAACAAAACGGATACAATCAATAAACAGAAGAGGAATTCAAAAAGAGAATTGTAATTGTAGTTTTGCTCATCAAAGAAAACCTCTAAAGCTAGAAACCGCAATCACCAATATTTAAAAAAATAATAACATGTTTTGGAGTCAAAACATCCCAATTAATACAATAGCATAATTTGTGTATTTATACATAACGATGATTACCATTGACATAAAACTGTAGAAGTTTAGTGTTATTTGAAAGAACACTGATCGAATGTAAAACGATTTTGATGGCACCTCAATTAAAGTAGACGTTTGAGAGTTTCTGCTGATTATCCTGTTCATTTTTTTATATTCAAGGACATTGGAGAGCATGGCAGAAGCCTTCATGTCTGAAAACATGCTCAATTAAACACATTTTAAACTTTAGCAGTTTTCTAACAACCCCATTTCATCCACTTTGTTATACTAGTTATGGGGAGAGATTATTATTAATAGCGTTTATAAAATATAAAGAATTGGTGCCCGAGCCCAAGACCGTAAAACTGTAACAAATGAGAAGTCTACAGTTCAACCGATTAGTTGCTTCTATCTAAGTTTTATTATCTTGGTTCTGGTGTGCAAACCGTTTACATAATTAGGACTGTTAATCCTAAAACTGACTTCCTCATCGACGAAGCTAATCATTTAAACGGAAGCACATTATTCAGGAATATCTTCAAACAAAAGCTGGCGTCCCTTTTCAAACAGTGGGTCTGAAAAAACATCATTATGCATACACGACACATGATGAACGTTACGTGTACTTTATGTTAATTTGTATTGTGTAACGTAATCTGATAATGTGTGTTACATGGCGATTTGTGATCTTTAAACACCATTTTCTCTGCCCTGTTTGCAGAAATGCGACGATAATGCAAAGTAGTTTGTTCTTCTTGAATTATATCCATAAATCAGATTGATGTGTACAATTCCAATATATTTTTGCAATCGTGTTTGTATAGCATCAGGTCCCGTCTCATACAAACGACCTTCATAGATGTGAACGGTACTAAGAGTCCCGGTGCCAAGCGTTATTTGAGAAGATACACAAATTGCTCCGTAAAGTCCTGGCAGTGAACCAGTACTGTGGTCATAGGAAACAAAAAGAGCATTTAAGAAACTCAGGATCTCAAGACCGCAACCATCAGACCACGTGTCACCTTCAACAGGTGTCATTATTAAACGAACGTGAGTAATTAAATGTTTCATATACTTGCTTCTCCTACTGAAACTGTATTAGGACAGATTGTAAAACACTTTTTTTCCAATTAAAACCGTTCTTGTTTTAGTATAGTTGTTTTTATTTGAGATAAATCTTGCTTAATGAGTTACACGTCAAAACCCATTCCTCGATTTTCCGCAAAAAACGTCAGATAAAATCATTTTAAATTACAACTATCATTTCGAAGCTATTCTTTAATTGAAAATTGAAGCAATTGATGAGGCCGTATACTTGATGTTATTTACCCTATTAGACAGCCTCTGTTGTATTAATTCTATAAGTAATAATTTAACATTACGGGGTGTTTATTCAGCATTGTACGGACTTTTGTGCTGTGTAACGGAGATTCTTATCGCAACCATAAAAGATTCACCATGCGCTATGAATTTAAATGCGAAATGCGTCCCTTGGCTATATGTAAATTAATAGTCATTACTTTCTATTCGATTGAGTATTAGATAGGTTTTAATAATTCAAACTTAACATCGAAATTGATTTAGTAAGCAAGCCTGTAGAAGGGATATGTCCAAGTTCTTGCTCCCAAAGGGGTCCATGTCAGTGTCCGTCCCTACGGGGTGTAATTGGTGCATTTGCTCATCTTTCGGGTATTGGAGAGGAAATATTGAGAAATGATATTTAAAAGTACACGTTTACCATAAGTTATATATTCTGTGACACCCGGTGTCAATAGGGACATTGACCGCTACATGTGACGTTAGCGTTAGTTGTTGTATCATAATTATAATTATGTTCTGTTCGGGTTCGTGTGTTGTGATGTGATGGGATGCCATGTTGCGATTTAAAATTTGAACTTGAATCGCTTAATAGATAAAAATCAGAAACACTGCATCTCTACACAGCCATAGGATAGATAAATGTGAAAGGGCATACATTTATTACTGGACAGAATTGACATTTACACCACATTAGCGAAAAGAAGATTCCGTCGGGTTACCGATTAAGAACGTTCAGTGGCGAACTTTTCTGCCCACTTGGCGGCCTAAACCAGATTCAATAGGGCACCAATGGCTCTTTAGAACACATATGTACGAGTTGCTTTATAGATGCTGGTGGCTATCTCTGCTGCTAGAAGACAATAAATTGTCATAACTATGTGTAAAGCCTTAAATCTTCTCATCTGGAAATATAAACTGCTAACACAATCGCCTGTAACTTTTCAGATTACTAAAGCATTTCGTGGGTTTAGGGCGAAAATGTTCTATTCGTTATTTAATATCAGAACCTTTTCGCTTTTACCTCTCGATTTAATTTTCATTAAGATTGCGTAGGTCCCGAAAACTAACCAAAATATATTCATATATTCTCTCTCCCCCCTCTCTCTTTCTCTCTCTCTCTCTCTCTCTCTCTCTCTCTCTCTCTCTCTCTCTCTCTCCTTCTCTCTCTCTCTCTCTCTCTCTCTCTCTCTCTCTCTCTCTCTCTCTCTCTCATGTGTTTTCTGAAGGCGGTGTTTCCTGACAAGTGCCACTGAGTAAAGTAGCAGAATATAACAACATAACAACAGTGTTTTGTCGTTGTTGTCTAATGAGCGAAGTAAAACATGACAAAATTGTGCATTAACAACCATCAAGCGCTCAATGAGAACATGAGTAAAACAACATCCACCCATGTATCTTTTTTGAAATCGGTCTGACAACCAATTTATTTGCAAATTTTATTTTATATTCAATCTACTTTGCCAAAACATGAAATTTAATAAAATGATAAACGCGATCCAGCGTGAAATAAAATGATATATATGAGATATGAACCTAGCTAAATGGAAAGATTTTGTCTATTTAATTTAATATTCTATGGTGTTTTCGTCATTATGATAGATCAACTTTATCTTCTGAAATGCTGAATCACGTAAAATAGAACCATTGTTTTCATACCGAAAGGAGTCTTTTTATTTAAGGAATACTTGTTTATTTGCACTAAACATGGTTTGAATAGAGCGCATTAGAACGTGGCTTGAGTAGAGACGGTAGAACGGGGCTGGAAAAGAAGACGTGCTTTGAAAAGTAATTACACAAAAAAAACTGGACTGGAAGTGCTTGTCGCAAGAATCCAGCAAAAACGTGGTTTCAACACCCCACAGCAGTATTTCTATGATTTATATTCATATTAAAACTATTTTGCTAGTAACTGTTTTCCCAGCTTGATGTTTTCTGCCAGCGTTATACGTGATGTGTCTCATAACCTTTCTAACTTCAGAAACTGTTCTGTTTTTAACCCAAAGAACATCAACACGAGCCCAATTTTGTCGTCTTGGTTTTGTATATAATAAAAGTATTGAATTTAAACTTGAAAACGATCTTGTTAATTGTGGAAATGAACACACAGGAATGCCAAATTTCGAGCCGTGTAAACATTTTAAAAAGCCCAACCAACAAGACACATACACACCGACACAATATTTTTTTTCGCAGTGGCCAGTGTATTGAATCCAGTCAGATTATTTATCAAACGATAGTGTCTTTAGCTGGGAGCGAACCCGCACCGTCACGGCGACAGCGCCTAGCCCTGCAATTCCTGCGACGCAACCAACTGAGCTAACCGGGACAACAAATGACGTCAATCGTCTAACTGAGTAGGAGAATTGCGGTATATTTAATTACCATATTGCTGTTGTCGGTTTTGCCTTTAACAAACGTAGATGAAGTAGCTTGATACATAAAACGGAAGCTTCCAGTCCTACCATTTATCAATCTTGGCGACTGTTAGGAAGCATGTCTTCTCACCACCTTCTACACTCAATTTCAATTTTTGTATTATATATGGTGTCTTGTTTTTTATTGTTGTGATAAACATTAAGGGTATGTTCTTATAAGTGTCATACAGTTAACATACAGTTAACAGATCATCCATAACTTCGCATTATTAAAATATGAAAAAAATATCTGCATAATTATGAAACAATTAATAAAATAAATGATGTGTAAGCGTGGAACTGCTAAAAGGTCATCCTTAAAACATCATTTTCATCCGTACCTGTCAGTGATAGACAACATGCCCAAATCTTTATTGTGAACACAGACACGGTCATTATTTATAATAACTGTTTGCGTAACATTAGATTTGAGATACCTTCACATAGTTGATAATTCAGATTTTATCTTAAAATTTAAAATGAAGCAAATCCGTTTGCAATGTTTCGGTGTCCTTATTTAATTCTGTTATGCCACTCATAGCGCTAAAATTGACGGTCTAAAACTCGGTGGTTATCAAGAATGAAATTCTTTGAGAATTAAGATACTAAAATTCGTGAAATTAATTCTTCAGTGACTATGTTGGCTTTCCATACCGTTAAGTGACAGACAGAAACGCCCCAAATCAGAATGACCCGTACTTTGACCAGCATAAATTTCAACTACTGTCAATATCCGGGAACTTTATTGCGGCTTAATGACTTAAAGCGGTCTAGAAATTGCCAAACATGGCGACATCGCTGGAATGTGTCGATATGTAGGGGCTATCGGACCGGAAGTTGTCAACCGGTGGCAGATAATGAAATTTATGAGAGAAGTTCGGAATTTAACCGCTGATGCGGAGACCGTATCGCGTAGTTGTATCTAAGATATTTGCATAATTGCAACATTCATCTTTTTGTAATATGACTTTTAACAGCCCTGAATATTTTTAGTTATATCAGGAACAAACGCGATGAAGTGTTCTTGATAAACTTGTTCAAAACTCTTTCTTTTAACTTGTGATAGCTAATAAGTTTGAATTGGCGTTGTGCTGTCTAAATTACCAACAAACGAGAAATCAGCAACGCCAACTTAACTACTTAAGATCTGAAATTCGTTTTTTATTTATCTTGACTTAGACGTATTAGTGATATTTAATAATACCGAAGTATAAACTATTTCGGTATATTGTAATAAACAGTCTATATGTATGACGCATGTTTACAATCAATCTACATGTAGAACCAAGTTAATGTTGAAGATAATTAGACCCGAACTTAACGTAATAAATAACTTGTTAATATAGCACGGCAAATTATTTCGACAACAATGGGGGCAATATCAGCTTCTTTCATACTTGTCGTTGCAGCGATAAATTGTTTCACAACAATACGAGGTCTTGCTCGTTCGGTGGTAATGAGCGAAATCGAACCCGACGCAAAAATATAATAAAACCAACACGAAGCGTGCGACCATTGTTACTTTTCACGATGATTGCTGTTTTCTGTGTAGTTTTGGCATTATAAAACACAAAGTGGCAATATATCACCAAAAACAAGCCACCGACCTCTGATCTCGATGAACACTTTGTGAGAAATTTATTATTTTGCCTTCCTTAAGCACCTGTGTCATTTGGTTAGTGTGCTGAATATTGCGGTTGTTTTAATGATGAATGGAACCATAAAGTTGGAATTAATTCGATAAACAAGCTTGATTTCCAATCCTTGTGGTAACTGATTTCTTAAATCATTATAATCTCTGTAATCATCCATACCCAGCCTTGTCTATCCACGAAATCAACATTTTATATTTAAATATTTTGGTGGAATGCTTTTGTATATTCTGTTTACCTTTTACTCCGTATATACAAGTTTTATCGCGTGTGCGACCAGTGAAGATCCATATCAGCCAGCTCATCCGTGCCATCTCTTCTGGATCCACACTGGTCGCTTCGTGGTCAGACATAACTTAATCAATCAAAAGCGAACAGTGCAGATCCCGATCAGATGTGCCGGCTGATCTGGATCTACAGTGATCGCCAGTGGAGTACAACCATATCCCATAGAGTAAGGGGTTAAATGAAAATTTAAGAATTTGACAAAAATGATGGGATATATTCGAGTGCAAAGGACGACACAGGCTCTTCGAAAACTGGTTTGACTCTTAAAACGATAATCTACTAAACTGATGAAAGAAATGCCGTTCTTAATCTTCTTAATTTCTAATACGACTGAATGGTTAAGTTTTATATGAAACAGGTAAATAGTTTAATCATTTTGATCTCCGTGAATATAATACATTTTATCTCATTTAAACTTAACTCAAAATCAGTAAGTGCTCGTTCTAAATGACGGAGTTTTTCTTGTATCTCGGGTAGTGATCTCAAATAAAATAGGTCCAGCTGATTCTACATATATATTGTTTGGGGGCAAGATCTGTATACAGAACTTTCAAACATTACCTGTACTTCGTCTACTCGAACATTTTGTATGTCTTAGTTCTGACGGCCAGAGTATACTTAAAAGCATGTTATTGTTCAATCAATAGATCTCAGAGTTTTTTTCTTTGTACAAACATATAATTAATATGTCAAACTGCTTCATATAACATCTTGAGACATGCATGGTTGAAAAGAAAATTAGTACTTTATATCTTAATTATATCTTAAGAATAATTGCAATGGAAAATGACGCGGTCACCAGCGTTTAAACTTAAGGTTATTGAAATAAAATGAATTTTTCAAAATCAAAATATACTCATCCTTCAGTACTCTTAGAAAAAAAAGTTTTTTTCTCAATTCATTTTATTTGAATTGATCTGTTAAAGGCTTTCAGCACAGAAGAACAAGCTGAATGAAAAGGCACTTATCTGAAGCCCGAGTAAACACTGGTTATGGAAAGTATAACAGCGGCTATTTACTCAGCCAAAGTATACACAATAATCAGAATGTTTCCACTAAAACAAATATTCAGGACACAGCATGGAGTTGAAACTCTTTAAAATCGTCAAACTTAAAATCAATGGGTACCTTTACCGGTTTCCTTTCAAAAGCGTTCGGGCGTGCATTTCGTGAAGGGCTTTCTGAACATTTGAAATGCTTCCTGTGGTTTTCAACAAAGACTGCATCTTCGTCTTCAATATTTTCACATGGACGGAAACAAAACTCATGCCGGGTATGTCAAAATGTTTAATAATTTCTTTCATAAACGAGAAATTTGTTTTTAAACAATTTTCACGTCGTTATTTTATGTCAAGTATAAATTATAAATCCACCATTATGAGAAAAGCGATAAATTCTGCTGATTCAATACAAGACGGCCATGTTAACAGAAACACCTACATTGATGCGCTAACTGACATGTATTTACAATGTATAAAAAATATCAATGATCATTATTCCACTTTGACTCTATCTCTGGTGTCCGGAACACATGTGTCGCCTGCAGCAAAAAGTTAAATGTGGGCTTATTAATAATATAAAATAATTATTATTTGTAATTTAAGTTACATTCTAGTATTAAATTACAAACTGCAACTGGTTTTCCGTAAACAGTGAAACATGCATAGCAGGAAGTGCCACACTGGAAAACACATCCCCAAACAGCTAAACAGCAAAGAGGAAAATATAGAATGGGTTTGTCAAACAATCTGTTTCAAATTTAAAGAGTGATTCAGCAGAAATAATTCTAGTTGGCAGCAAAGTCAATAAATTTTGTCAATTGTACTCATACTTTCATAAGCATCATTTAGTTTCAGGTTAAAGCCATTTAAACGGGCATTACGTTTAACTAGTAAATCAGGAGCTATCATTCTTATTGTCAAAATTATCTTTGTTGAAACACGCGATATTTTTAGGACAAGTACATGTATATTAAAATATAATAGCAAAATTAAGTTTCAGTTCAAGTCATTTAAAAAAGCATTCATGGTGAGTTCTCTTTCTTGTTGTCAGAAATCGGTATGTTAAAGCAGATGATATATTCCAAGTGTAAAGCTAATAGGACAAGTACTTTCAAAGTAATAAGCAACATAAAGTTTTATGTTGAAGTCATTTGAAGGGGCATGACGATTATGAGATATAATTTGTGTTCTCATATAAAGCAGATGACACATTCTTAATATGGTGTCAATAGTATTAGTAACTACACAGTACTTAAACAGTTATAAGCAACATTAATGTTTAAAAGTTATAAGCAACATTACTGTTAAAAAGTTATAAGCAACATTTCTGATTAAAGTCATTTGCAAGGAGCATAATTAAAAAAGTCACCCAGGCGTTATCATTCTTGTTGTCAGAAATAACTTTGTTGGTTCAGATTATACTTTTCACGCAGGACACGTACTTATAAAGTTATTAACAACATTAAGTTTTAGGTTAAAGTTTTGTGGAACTCCTGGAAGAGGATGTCGCCTCGTCGTCACCACCACATACGAAGACAATTTGATCAATATCTGTCTAACTTCTATCGTAGGCAACACAAAAATCGTATAAATAAACGCCTCGCAGGAAGTATCTGTCTATTAAAGAATTCAAATATCCTCCGAATAAGGTATAGCTTGTATATCTAGTACATACACAACTGAATGGATTCTGGGGTAGGCATATTTTTAGCTACCAAAGCAAATCCGGTAATCAACATTATTAAAATATAATTAGTAAAATTATTTTAAACAGCCACCAGACAAATAAATTAAAGTGGTTAACGATGAAATATAAAGAAAAGCCGTTCGCAAATACGCACAATTTAATTATAATATAATCATATTAGTGAACATACAACGAAAGAGATAACCTCAAAGAATGTCGTTTAACTGTCATTATTATTTATGGAAGCAACAGGAGTGTAAATTATTTTTTGTGTGCGTAGTATGTGAAAAGTGTCAGATTCTAAGCTCTAGAAATAAAAAAATACAAAAGATCTCTGTTGCCCATCCTGATCTTTATTACAATGTACCTCATTTGACCCCCAAAATGACCAAATGTTCAAACAGTTTGAAAGAATGGAATGTAGCAACACTCACCTAGAATGGTCATAATCTTACTTAATATAAATGCCTTTGACATTCATGCAGTCAAGTTATACGACTTCTTACTTGTACTTCCAACCTGTACTTGTTTGTTCATATGAGAACCTGTTGGTGCAAGTGCGAGGTTGATGCACCCTAGAACCTGGTGTAAACCTCAATTAGCAAAATGATCTGCTACTAACTGTTCCAATGCGATAACCAATGGTTCTCTTTTTTGTTAATTGTTTGTGTTTAAATTTGAACATTATAGAACCATGCACTCTTCCCATATCCTTTACTGGTTGTTGCAGGAGGCTGTTTCTACTAGATGTGGCAATTCCTGATATGCATATTTCACTTATTTCTTACATACATGTTATGCACGTAGTTGTGCGGCCATTAATCAACAAGTCGGAACACTAAGTGGGCGTTCATCAAGTCGAATCCTAAATCACGAAATTTCAGGAAATCTAAATCCTGATTTGGAACAAAATAATATAAATTACAAAATTCATGAAAAAAAAATCAAACACCAAAATAAAATTTTAATATAAAATCGCATTAAATGTTATTGGCGTCTCGGCTTATCCTTAATGAAGCATACGGTTGAGTGGAGCAGGCAGTCTGAGGGATTACACTGTGGAGATGATGTGACGAGAATTAATTTCGTCGGAACGGCATGGATCCAGGAAATTACAGAATATCTTCTTCCCCAAGGGACTGAGTGAGACAGCCATAATTGAAATCAGGTAGGTATAGTAACGGCGCTTCACCTTCCACGACAAGAAAGCTTAATGGACACATGAAGTAACGCGGATGACAGTGGTATGAGAATGACTGTGTATATTTATCGGGGGATAATGAACTCTATATTCATATATATTCTTTTATACACATTCCCAATTTGTTTATTCTGGATTTTATATACTTATGTGTTTATTCTGGATTTTAACCAGATAGTTTATCAACATTGTCACTTCTAAAGCTGACGTGTAACACTGTAGGTTTATTTCAGGTCCAGTGTGTCCCGTCGTACACTAATGTTTTATATCAAACGACCGAATGGTCAATAGCTTTAATCCAAAAATGCTAAAAATAAGACAAAATCTAAATTATACGTGAAGATTTCAACATACACTTGGCACAGATCTATGTTGTTGTTTTTTGTGTGGATGAGGATGCTTTCGTTTAAGTTAATACCTAATGTTACAGTATCACATCGAAGTTCATTTCCAGTTATAATTGATACGCAAGGGACAAGGACCAAAAATGTACATAACTGAAAAAAAAACAACTGAAAAATATGTACATTTTTTAGTTTTCAGTTTCTAGTTTTTTCTTCAAATGACCCCTATCCAACAGGTAACAATTATCATACGATTACTTTTTTCATTTATTTTTGTCACTGGCACATGTTTTTGAAAAAGATATAAATAAACAACATGTTTCGACAACGACAGAAAAGTAGAGACCGGCAGAAGCTGACTGTACGTGTTTCCATTAGAGAGTTCAATGTACCGAAAACCCGATTTTTTTCATAGAAAAGAAGAGTTGAGACTTCAATAGAGAGAAATGATTAAAGAATCCGTTCTATTGATTTGCTTATAGAATTTGTTGGATCAATAATCATATTCAATTAAGTTGTTATAAACATCACCATATTTTAATAATCGTCGGAACGATAGACTAGCGCACCGAAAACCACGTTGCGCGACTTTCATTCTGCCATATGTTGAAAATAATAATTAGTATAATTGTACGTAATACCCAGATATAACTAGACTTTTAATAGATTATTATTAAGATTTTCCGCCTCGGTGGAATAAGTGAAAGGACTAATTTGGTAATGCCTGAAATCGTACAGACGTTGTTTTAATTTCCATCGTGGAGGAAATTTCAAATCAGTGTCACGAATATGCAGTCCAAATTTCTGATTAAATTGCCGCGATATAAAAAATAATGATAGTTTAATAAGCGTATAAATTTATTGTACAGCAAAGATATAGAGATATTACATTTGAAATCTCTGTGGTATTTTTAATGGAATTTGCTTTACCTGCTTCAGAGAAAATGCCTGGGAAAAGTCAGCAATCTATATAAATGGGTTCAATGAATGTAAAAGTGTGATAGGACAACATGTGTTCTTTGAACGCCACAAACTGTCCCTCGTAATATCACGTGCATGTATAACACGTGCACATTGTGTACCTCTATGGAAATCACTAAAAGTGGTTGAAGAACATCTAAGCATATAAGGCTTTTAAACCAAATGAAATACCAGGCAGCTTTTTCTACTTTTTGGCTGCGTGGTGAGCTATGTTTTCTAAGTTCTAAGTCTGGCGATCCCAGATATGAATATTTCACTTTTTGTTGCTAAAGAACACACGTAAACCGTTTTTCTGTTAAAATATTTTAAGAAAGATTCACCAAAACGTATCAAAACGTAATTTAATGCCATGTCTATTTCAAGTAAGTTTATAAAACCATGATAGACAAGGAAAATACTGGTATACATAAAGATGTAACGGGAAAGAAAAGGGCATACAATCATAAAACACAAAACACTGATAGGCAATGAGGTGATACTGGTGTAGAATGAGTTATAACGGGAACACGTAACAACAAAAATCACTCGAGTACCGGTAAGATATAACGCAAACACGTGAAAGAAAAGAAGACATTATTATATAACTAGATATAACTAGAACACGTGATAGAAAAGGGAAACCTGACTTATGAGGGGTATATAACAGGTATAAGAGAAACACATGACAAAAAGGTGAAACCCTGATATATAAGAGTATACACATGACAGAAAATAGAAATATTACAGAAAAAGAGACAAATGGCAGAAACGAGAACATAAACTGTCCAAACAGAGAATAACAAGCCATTAAAAGAATCAGTTATATAACCTATAATCCATCTTTCTTGCTTAAATAATATTTGATTATCTTGTCCCTGACAAATATTCCCTTGAACACATATTGTCATATATCAAGGAACTTCTTACTCTATATGAACCAAGTAGCCCCTTTCTATAAATTCTGAATATTGGTATTCTCAAAATTGAAAATCATAATTCAATATCTTCTTTTATATTTTCCTGCAGAGCTTCCTCGGTTACTTGGGGGAACAGTAAGATTATACAGTTTTCAAAGATATCCTAATACCAAAGATATTTAAATATAACTGGACACAAACATAAAGTTGTTGACGCAGTAATATGTTTATTTTAGGTGAAACAAGCTAGGAAACAATACTAAAATAGTTTTTCCTTCTTTTTCATACCAATATGTTTTTTTCTGATTATGCCAGCAAACATGAAATAATATTCAATATTTTTTCTACATGAATATTTTGATTAAATTCAGGGAATCGCTGTAAAACCGGAAGAAGGAGATGGATCGTTTATGTCGGGGTCCATTTTCATTTCCGGTTACAGAATCTGCACTCCTTTTGAAGAGTCTGTTTCAAGAGACGATAATTAGAGTGGGATTATGAGTAACTGTGATAATTAACTGTCGAACACAGACCAAGAAAGAACTAGCAGAGGTCGCTCGAGATTCAAGTGCGCAGCCATTGACTGGTCTTGTGCTGGATCGGGAGGGTATGCGGTTTTCTGAATCAGGGAATTTGAATAGTGATAATTAAGGTCCACAAAATAATGATGATGTTGATGCATAGAAAGCAAACGAAGAAAATGACAAAAATGATGATGATGATAATAATGATGATGATGAGTTGGTGGTGGTGGAGATTATTAAAAAAATAATAATTAAGATATAATTTATATGGTTTATTGCCACAAAATAAATCAAAGAAATAATAATAATAATAATAATAATAATAATAATAATAATAAAACTACTACAATTAATAATAATAATAATAATAATAATAATAATTTTATTATTTTAATAATAATAATATTTTTATTATTTTATTTTTATGGTTGGATACAACAACAACAACATATTATTATTATTGTTATGATGATGATGATGATTATTATTATTATTATTATTATTATTATTATATAAAAATATCACATTATAAATATTTTTATTATTTTATTATTATGGTTGGATACAACAACAACAACAACATATTATTATTATTGTTATGATTATTATTATTATTATTATTATTATTATTATTATTATTATTATGTTTAAAATATTTTCATTACCTTTTTCATAACTGTCATATCAATTGCTTAAATACTGAATATTTTAACGTAAAATATTCATCACTCTTTAAAAAACCTCAAAAATATGTTCTGTTTTTTGTATTTAAATACCTGAACATGTTCGAATTAATTTTAAAATTAAATGAATAAACACTCTCAACGCGATAATTCTCATAGTTATTTTTTTCGTAACAGGACTGACATGAAAATCATTACTTTTTATAAAACATAATTCCGATCCTATAAATTATGTTATACGAATCTAGAATATCTCACGCGCTATACATTGCGAGTATATTGTTTCAAATTATTTAAGAACAGTATAAATTATCAAAGAAAATGGTGTCAATGATCTTGTCTACTAGCCATTTATACTTTGTTTTTTGCTTTTAAAATAACAATTTTATCCACTTTTTGATAAGCTGATACTGTAAGAAAGCGGAGGATTATAGTTGGAAATTTAAGAAAACAGAATACTTTATCGCCTGGAATTCAGGCCAACAAACTTCAGTGTGTTCTCAAGTAAAATTTGCTCATTACTCTGAACCCAGGTGCGGACATCATTAAAACTAATGACAAATTAAATGACCACAGGCGCTTTACCTAAGAAACAATTAGTTGGACCACAACACAGGAAGTTAAAGAGACGGTGAAATCCGCGATCTCATTAGTCGAACTTTTAGATCTAGTTAATTTCCGTATTTGGAATAGTTAGTATCGTTTAGCGTTTTAAATATGATAAAAGGTCAACATTTTGTATACCTTTTTAGCGCGTATATTTAGATTCTGAGTGAAACTTAATATGTATCTGCATACGACCGTCTTATAATCATGTCATAACCTACAAGAACTGTGAAACAGCAACGAAGTCATCAGTGAAAAAAGTAAATGCCTACCCTTGGTTAGTGTCATCACTGAAAACAACAAACAATAACAACAACAATAAAATTCACCTTAAATAATTACAATTGTTAGATGTAAGCGGTCAGTACAGTTTCCGATTAATCCGGCCTTTTGGCGCGAGAAAGAGGCATTCAGACCGGATGGACAGACTTAGTTAAAGCGAGTCTTTTCTTTCTTATACATGTAATTAATTTTGTTTATGTTTCCAATACATTGATTCAATCATAACTAAATTTAACATAGATGTATTTCTCCGATATTTACGATGTGTTATTTTCGGAATTAAGAAGTTGCATATTTTAAATAACCTTTGGGGGATTTGAATTTATAAGCTATCGGCTTACAATCTAAATCATTAAAGAGACCACATATGGCTTTACTTAATTGAATTTGTAATTTAACCGAGGATAACTAAATTATAATAACTTTTTTCCTGCACACAAATAAACAGAAATACATTTCAATATCGTATAGAGATTTTTCCCCAGTTCAACGTTACATTACGTTTTACTTAATACTTCTTAAAGTCAAGGGGGAAAAACTCTCTAACATAACGCGATAACTTAAATATGGCTACATTTATTTAGTTTCCGAAACAGAAATTATTGTAGTTTTATAATTATCAGCTGACAAGCACACATATATAACAGTCACAAGCTGAGGAAAGATGCAAATGATTCGTTCTATGTGATATTCAATGGAAGCCCTGTCCATTTCTTTGATATAACTGACATCCAGAAAAAGGTGAAATATGCATATCAGTAATCACTACATTCAGAAAAAACAGCCTCCACATACATTCAAGAAGAAGAGAGAGGGAGAGAGCATGGTTAATAAAATAATCAGTTTAAAAAAAGACACCAATAACAATTAACAAAAATGAGAACCCGAGGGGTTACCGCCTTGGAACGGTCAGAGGCAAATCAAAATGCCACAGAGTGACTGTCACAGTACATTTCAACGTTCCACACGAAAGTCAGCCTACAAACAACGTTCACATAATGTAGGTAATTTGACATCATCTAAACAAGATAAAGCGATGTTGTACAAAACAATGAAAACCCTGGAACAGATGCCATTTGGCGTTCAAATGAATTCAATTCTTTTCCTAGTTTCTACCTTGACAAATAAAACAAAACAAAACAAATAACGATTGCAAGAATTGAATACTGAAAAGAATGTGTTAAAATCTACAAATCAAACAAATAAACATGAAGTTTTACCAAAGGTGAAAATAGGCATAATAACTTCAATCTGGCGGATATGTTGATGAAAGGTCAAAGGGAGGCAATAACAAAACAACTTCCTCGAAGCAACTAATCATACCAAGACCGGAGTTACACATCTTGGGTCAGTGTTATCGTCTGTCAATTTAACAAGCAATGTCTTCAAACATCTATCATGTTGACGAGAAACGCATCTTTATCAGACTAAAAGCGATCATCTCATACTTGTTTTTCTTTTTCGTGTTCGGTGTCTTTAAAATATTCCTTTCATATATTTTAATTATAATTTCTGGACAGTACATTTTATGTTTGACCCCTTTCTGAAAGAAGTAAAATGTGCATATTAGAAAAAGCAACACCCAGAAAATACAACTTCCTATAACAGCCACATATTAGATAGAAAAACAGTGGACAGGATTATAGTATGATTAAAATAGGACACTTAAGACAAAGAACGAAAAATGCGAACCTGAGTGGTTAAAATCTTAGAAAGGTCAGTGACAAAAATAGTGGTGAATACAGATTACACTAGGTTCCATTGTTCACAAACCTGCCACTTGCATTGCCTGGTGCTTATGAACAGAAATGTACTTAGTTCTTTGGTAAATAAATTTAGACCCACCCACCTTCTCAACCATGTGTCATGCGATAGCATGCAAAAACATCAATCAAAATAGATAATAGCACTGTAAAGCAAAAGGTAAGTACCAGATTAGTTCGGGTAAGACAAAGCCCGCCCGGCTAGCTCAGTGGATAGAGCATCGGACTGTCAATCCAGGGGTCGTGAGTTCGATCCCCAGCCGAGGCGGGAAAAATTTCTCCGTGACAATTGAACTCGGACGCAATGTCTGAGAGTCATTTGTCCCTCACCTCTGATTCAAGTGAGGAAGCAGTCAGTCGCTTGCGGAGAAATTGGTTAGTACTCGTTAGAGACCCAGGAACACCGGTTAGGTGGACTGATCGCCTGGATATAACCAGAAAGGTGTTGAAACCAGGCGTTAAACCCCAAACAAACAAACAAACAAACAAACAAACAAGAGATGCTGAAGTTATACCAGAAAGATCACAATGGCGCGAATATGTTCAAAAGATTTCTCTAGAAACATATTTTTTTAATTATTTGAATTTATAATGTTTATAATGAATAATAGTATTGTATGTTTGGTTATCGCTGATGTACATATAAATTGAATGTCGTTTTCTCTGCAAGTTCATTTCAAATTCTCAACCGAGTCCATTCTAGTTTATTCTCATAAATCTTCATATGTCTAGCGTGAGTCGTCAGATTTTCAGTTTAAAATCACTAGTGCAACAAGGTATTTCACAGCCAGTTTTTATGGAGATTTAATTTATTAACTTAAGAAAATAAAACGCAATATTAATTTCCCCCAGTTATTCGTAAGAACCATCTGTAAATTCAAAAAGAAAGGTTACCAACATGATATTCTACAGCGCTCTGCAGGCCAGGTGATTAACCGATCTACATGTGATCACTATGCTTTCCTCTTTGGTTGCACGACGGCGGCAGGGGTTTGAGAGTTTATGAAGGTTTAAAGGGAAATCTTTCCTTAATGAACCCAGAAACTCGATTTATTTCTTTTATCCCTGTCATCGTGTTTTTGCTAATTTGACTCCAGGTACTCTTGTCTCGTTAAGATCATCGAGTACTCGCTCATAGGCTTTGCAATGCAACATTGGTAAGCTGATGGGTGAGTTGGAGTTATTTCACCAAGACAACTTGTACAGGGTGTTTCATAATATCTGTCCTTAAAAGAAAGTTACATATTTGGTATATTTCGATATATATGATACCAAATTATGTATCATTTTTAAGACAAAATAAACTTTTTTTACACAAACATTAAGTACAGGAAAAAAGTTGACGTCATGATGTCATAAATAACATTATTTCATGCCGCACTGTTTCAGTAATTGCACCATGGAAAGAACATAACTGTGGAATTGTAAAATTGAATTACCGAACAATATCACTGAAAATGGTAGTAAACACAATGAAAAGAACTTATCAAAATCTTGTAAACTAATTAGTAAATCAGAACAAAGAATAGTTAGATTTGAAGAATTTGGCACAGTTGAAGACAGGCCACACATCAACTCTGGCCGACCACGATCTGCCAGAACAGTTGAAGCCTTTGAGGAAGTGAGGACAGTGATTAGTCATACCCCACGAAGGTCATTGCGGAGAGTTCTGGTTGAGACAACTTACACGGCTAGTGTTTAAGCATGTACAAGATGTTGAAGTATGGCATGAACCCGACGTCACACAAAATATCGATCATGCAACATCTAAAAGAAAGTGACATGTCATTTCACACTGGGAATGCCAATGCCCCCCCCCCCCCCCCGATTTCAATCCCCTAGACTTCTACCTATGGGGATACTGAAAGAGCGTGTGTACACATCTTCTCCTTAGTCTGCTGCTGACAACCTCAAATGTGCAATCAGAAAAGAACTCGAACAGAATTACACGAGATACATGTTGCAAGGTGACTGACATTATTTCAAATGCTGACTTGACGTCGTGATTGCTCAAATAGACGTCATAACGTGCACATTTTGTAAGTATATTGCAGTTCGAAGTTGACTAATACATGATTGCCATGACTTGTTTATATATATGCTATGTACCAAAAATAGATGTTATTATGTCTGCTATGTTTTTACACAACTGTATCTTTTATTTTATAGAAATAACACTTTTTTATAAAATAAGGACACATATTATGAAACACCCTGTACCCAAGGGTTCTCTATGTCGTTAATTGTTTGTGGCGTCTCATTTGAATTGGCATACTTATAACAACATGCTCTCTTTACCTCTCTTCTTTTTTCGCTGCGTGGGAAGGCTGTGTTTTGTGAGAGTGGCGATTCCTGATATGCATATTTTACTTTTTTACTTACTTTATCTATTCCTTAATATTGCTAGTAGGCGACATTAATTGCTTGAAATTGCTAGATGGTGACTTCAGTTGTTTGATATTGTTTTGGTGAAATCAAATGGTTGATAGTATTAGTTTGTGATATAAATTGCTGTGTATCGCTAGTTGGCGGCAACAATTGCTTGATAAATAAAGATGGAGACATTAAGTGTTTGGTATAGAAAGTTTGCAAATTTAACTGCTAGGTATTGCTAGATGGAGACTTCAGTTGCTTGATATTTCTTATAGTCGGCATAAATTTCTTCACAATTCTAATCATCAGTTGCGACAAAATATCGCATTAAATGTCATATGCACACCATCGTTTGGTGTGGATCAAATTGGTACTGGTTACTTGTGTAAATACCCAGAGCTCAACCCGGAGCTAGGCGGTATGGGGAGTGGTATGCATTTCTATTACAGCCCATAAACAGGTTGAATAAAACTAATATTTTATTGCAATATTTCCATTTTTGTCGTAACCGATGGCTTTCAAAGTTCCATTTGAATCTACTAGTATATTAATATCACAGTAGCGTTGTTTGTGCCTTGTCGTTGAACACGATTCGTATGTCTGTAAATATTATTTTTAAACTCCTTTTCAACATTTAGGCCTGGTTTTACATTATTGGTTTGAAATCTCTGCCAGTTTAGCTTTGGATATTGTTCTATCACCCAATGGATATACTTCCTGCTTTTAATATTTGTCGTTGGTGTTCCCCGTTATAGGATATGGGGCGAACCTATTCTTTTATCCGGGGGCCATATGACGATGATCATGAAATGGTACTAATCTGAAAATGCCGCACGGAAGGTTCCATGTTTACCGTTATATGCCAACAATCGTTTTGAGTGATTTACAAATGGTACTGCTTAATTGTGTAAAACGCGCTCAATCTGTGGGTAGGTGAAGAGAGCAGCAGTATGCTTGTCCATTACGGTACATGAAAAGGCTCGGTTAAAGCGAGCTTTCACTATATGTATCTCTACGTGTTTGGTGGCTTTCAACGTTTGTTTTCCATCTACTGTGATGATGCTGTTTGGTGGCATCATTTGCTTTAGATTGCTACTAGTAGTTTGTGACATTTAATACTTCACAGTGCCAGTTTGCGGTATCAATAAGCATTGGTCGAAGTGAGATTTCAATACAAAGTGAGTTTCCGTTACATACTAGTCATCGGTATCTAGTGTCCATGACAAGAGAGACCATTCTAATTCGCATAAAGCCATTTATAATTGAGTTGTGTCCCTTTCGCTATGCAGCGACTGGTATTACAGAATTTTCCTTTATATTGTGCGCTTGTTATAGTGTACCCGTTTAGATGTTATCCCGACTGATCGAGGCAGAAGAGAGACAAATCTGAATCATATAAAACTATTCATAAATACAGTTGTATCCCTTTATCTGTTTGGTTTATAACATTATTAGTAAGCACACTTGTGACTGTTTAGGCTATCTCAACAAGTGGAAATGATGATTTGAAAGATGACAGAATTTTTTTAATAATTTTTACATAATAATCTAAAGATTCTAATAATTAGCTCATAAGTTGCTCAAACACACTTCTAAGAAAATACGAAATGTAAGAGGTAAAATATAAAAAAAACTATGAAATATTTCATTTCGCCAACTCATAGGTTTCAATAATTAATATATTTGTTCATTTAAAGTCCTGTGAAGATCTTAGAATTATTAAATGTTTGGTCATCATATCGCTTTACCGGAATCAATAACATGAACTGATGCGATATATTTAGAAATTCGGGAAGCTTTACCTAGTGTTTTGATTTATGTGGATAGCCGACGATTCGAAAATGTCTATATCTAATTGTCAGTTGTAAACGAGCATGACTGTTAACGTTGTTTTTTTTTAAACAAAATAGGTGTTAGATTGAAAATTGAAATTTGTTCGAGTTATATCTCGATTAAGCCTAATATGCAAAGTATAACTTTAAGTAGATTGTTCTCTACCCGTAAAGAGAAGTTATACAAGGTAAAATAACAATATAAGAGCGACAGAGAGATTAAAAGATGAATCACTACATTTATTTGTTCGCATTAATTATCATCATTGATAGGTTTATCCGTATACGTGTTCAGCAACAACAAACCTTTTCTATAAAACTGAAATCAAACCAAAGAAATTTCAATAAAATATTGATTAGGTGCGCAGAAATTTGTTACAAAATCGATTCAAGAGCCTTAATGAGGCATGACCGCTATTGTTTGGACATCTTTTGCAGAAAGATACATTGAATAGACCATATTTCCGTAACAATACTTCAAATCGGTCCCCCATTGAAAGTTTTGTTCACCAGACAATACCTTTCTTTTCTCATTTTCGATTTTCAGTGAATTGCTGCTAAGTTGTTCTATAAGGGCATGGCTGTTCATCAATAAATATTTATTCCCAGAACCTAGATACCAGTGCAGTAATCTGGTACTTCAGTGCTCAGTTTGAATCGTGTAGTGTAATAACCAGAAAGTATCGTATCAGATACATGTATGTTATACATGAAGGACTTCGATGGAAAATATTTTTTTTTCCGATTTCATAAGTGTAAATAAACCCGTTCAAAACTATATATTATATTAGTACCCATTTAGCTGACATTGCCGCACTTTCAATGTGTGACTTAAAAAGTGTAGAAGTGTAATACGTTTTTTAAATAGGGGTCTCCCATCGCGGATAATCCAGTCTTAGGAAATTTCTTACTTTCAGGCTTAGACATCGTTTAATTTATTCCATTTACGCACTCGGCCAACGAGGCTGACAATGTCCGTCGAAATGAGCGGTAAAAGTGACTTACTGCGACAGACTCGCCTGAAAGAACCGTACAGCAGCTGCCTTCTTAACAATATCCGATAGGGAAGTTTATAGACCTCAAGACACATGTAAAGCAGGATGTATATTACTGACCACATGCTCAGTAAAATTGGAATCGTATATTCCAGAAACGAGCGTGAGCGTGCAATATAAGCACAAAGGCCCGTCTATAAAAATGAAAATTGTCAAAAGTACCCTAACCTTTCTCTTAGATCATCACAAAAGCAATGAAAATATAAATTTAAAAGCAACAACACCAATATGGGTAAAGACAATAATCAAACAACATTCGCCACAGATATATTTAAACCACCTTCACTAAATACAGAATTTCAAGTCATGCCAATCTCCGGCACATACCATTCATAACAATCTCAGTAAGTTCTCGACACATCCAATCTGAATATTTAATATCCACAAGACACGTAAAACCCGTTGCTGCCATGTCCACACAGAATAGGCAAAACTAAGCCATCAGATATGTCCAAACGGTCCGAAACAATGAGCTTATGCATATGATAAAATTCAAAATGGTCCATACTTAACGAAGTACTTTTAAAATGTTTCGCTACAGTCTCCACATTCACTTTCAACGCTTAATCTACTGTTTTACACAATCTTCATACAATTTTGTAGACATACCTATCAGATGCTCATCATTCACAGATCTATGCCTATGATTAATTTTGCCAGTTCACATTAGAAACGTTAACAATGACTTCGTCTTGCCACTGAGCTCTCCAAGAGGTAACATGTTATATAGTTAAACGTGATTTTTGTTCGGTATTTATCTCAAATGTGTATGTGGTGTCAGGTGTCACTTTTGTTTTTCCTTTGATTTCCAACACTTCTATGAAACATGTTATACCGGTAATATATGAAAGAGAAACATGCATTTCAGGAAAAGCCCAGAAAAAACATCTTCCCATCACTGCCAAGAACGAACATGGTCAGGTAGAGAATAATACACCACCTTACATTGTCCACCTTTAAAAACCTCAGAAACAGCCGGATAGCCGATGCGGTTTCTTAAAATGAAAATGAAATGGTTAGAGACCCAGAAACCATTGAACTGGTTCGGCATAACCGAAGATTATGATGAAGATTTTAATTGGAAAGTTTGTTATGTATTTTAGTTATTTGTTGCGCAAATCAAAGCACTGTCTTCGTTTTGGTTAAGAAAAGATGTTAGCCCCGTCTCGTTACCATCAACCATTAACAATTAGATTAAACTTTCATTGTCTTTAGGTAGTTATAAGAAGTAATTTACCAATTATACTTTTCTCAAATGGGATTGTGCTAAAACGTACTCCCCTTACAGTCTGAATTTGCTTGATCATCGGATGCCTAATACGTGTCTTTATCACTGTTTTGCTTGATTTTATCAACTTCAGAGCTGGAGGCTCTAATTATGTTTGGAAACTCTGTCCGTCTCTTGAACAGACACATGTTAAGTAAACCTCCAGCGAATGTTCAGTGATCCTATACACCACTAGATCATCGTCCTTGAAATTAAGCTGACAACCAACATTTATTGCCAACGTCATCATCATCAGCTTTTTGAATGCAGAGTTTATTTGTAACAATGTCTTCAAAATTTCAAGACTAGCGGCTTTATGGGTGTAAACGATATTTTTCATCAAACATAAGTGAATGTCTCGTCTATCATCACCTATTGGTCTTATACATGTTTTCCATGTGAGCAACTAGGATATAGGATTATTGCTCGGACATCCGTTTAAAATATTTTATTCAGTTTATATTTAATTTCGGGTACATGGAGCTATATACATGTAGTACAGATTCAATCTCAGTTTACATGCTTTCCAGGAACAATACGCATGATATTGCTCAGTGATTAGTTATGTATTCATATATGTTTTAGATGATCTTTTACTTACATAAGGAGGGTTTATCACAAGCAGTGAACGTATTTTGGTTTAGTCAGAATTGCATCTTTTCGAGAAACAATGAACACGTGATTCTAAGAACATGTACAAACGAAAAAATATAGTCCCTCAAGCCTCGCCCTCGCTAAGTCTTCGAGGAGGAAAAGGTCATATAATTTTTACTCAAGGCATACTTAAGAAATAAAATTGCCAATGGAGAGAATTACAGTAATTTGAGTTTCATAAAACGGCACATGGATCGAACGAACACATATGTAAACCATTTAAAATGCTTTGAAAATTCGGAAAGAAAATTGTTAAAGTACTTACATCACACTGATAACCACTGTCAGAATTTTATGTCCACATATAGTTCACACATATCTAAGCCCTGTCACACTGCAATATCCAGACACTCTGAACTACTCACTAAAGCACTTCCCGGAGAGCAACAAACCACTAACACATCTATCTGTGGGCAGAGAGAGACATTATTTCCCTATCAGACATATGGTCACATTTTTTGTACCATTCATTATGTTTGAAAGACGTATTCAACTGGACATTGAATAACTTCTGTAGTGTTCCTTCTCCCCTATTCAATTCTTTTATTCCTTGTCTTTTTATCACACCACTTTCCTGACAAAGCTATAAAACTCTCCCAAAAGAAGTCATTATCAGCAACGAATTCACTCTCTGTTTTCTTCAGACTGCTTTTCGAAAGCCAGTGGTCTTTGAAGGCGAAATGTAATTCACATTCTTTTTGACATGGCGTCGGAAAGAAACAAATGCCAACTATTTAGACCATTTAGAAGCGCTCGAAGCAAAATTCAAAGGGTAGTTCAATTGTAAAAGGTAGTTTTAGAGAAAAGTATGAAAAGGCATTTATAGCAGTCATAGAACGTTTTGTATCAAAATGTATTCAATCGGTGGAAAAAGATATCACTAATAATACCGAGTGGAAAGAACAGAATGAATATATCTTTTCAATGTTTACAAATTTTGATAATAATATCGCCTATCGGCTTGATATTGATGAATGGAATTAAGAATAAAAGCGAAATAAAAGAGATCTATAAATAGGCTAAGGGTTCTTTTAATATCTAGAAAATGGCTTTACAAATTTCCATTTACACGTTTAACATATTTTCAAAAGCCGAGCTAAATCATAGGAAAAAGATCCGGATTGACTTTTGTTACACACAAAGAGATTTTCTGCACCTACTGGAGAATATAATGTGAAGACTCGTATATCTTATTAATGCAGAAGGTAACACAGACCATTGTTGTTTATCATAAAAGTAATAAATACCGGCATTCATATTAAGTGAAGCAACATAATTGTTACCAAAGAAACATTTCAAAGATTTCAATGGCTTACAACGTTATTGTTACATCATTAGGGCCACAAATGAAATGTTTAAAAGATGACACTATCAGATGACGTTACCAAAGAATCAAAGATTAACTCTCCTAGCTGATCATTGATGGTGCGGTAAAGCGCACAGCAGAGCGGAGTAGTAGAATTTCTTCAGCTTAATAAAGAGCGTTTACATTGTAGATTGTCATTTCGAGTTAAGATGGATCGAAGATGACGAAAAGTGTTTCGCTCATTTCAAGTTCTTTTCAATAAGACTTCACTTGTCTTTATCATATACATCGACGGTATACAGACATCCATATTACCATATAGTTTCATTGTAAACACCAAGTCAGTCCTGTATTCTTCATCAAATGACCTCTACAGTTTATATCTTTTGTTCAAGTCATACGGGTAGGGCTCATCGTTCATTTTCCCATACAGAGTAGGAATAGTTTAAATGTTTCTTCCCTTTCAAGCAATTATGGTCACACTATAATTGAAGCAGCATTGTCCCTCTAACAAAAACCCTTTCAAATGCGCTCGTTGAAAACTTCGCTTTACCTTAATGAAACCTTACATTAAACGGTTCTCATTAGCTCAAATGACGATAATTGTTTCGTATTTAGCTTGACATCTTCAACAACGTTCAACATCGTTCAACATCGTTCATGCTAATCGACAAAATATACTTTTACCATAATTATTTGTTCCAGGTACAAATTTATATTATAATACGTGTAGTGCATAAGTATGTTTTATCGTGAACTCATCGGCGCGTTTGCTTTATTTGGAACGTAATTTCGAATCCCTTACCGCAAAACAAACGTATATATTCATGTGAATGAGCTATGAGCATCTTTACTTACACAAACAATTCCTTAGATTGAATCAAGTCTTCAAACAGATTTGAATTGACATACTTACAATAAACATGCTCACTCTTCCTCTCTTCTTTTTCGCTGCGCGGGGAGGCTGGGTTTTGTAAGTGTGTCGATTCCTGCTATGCATATTTCACTTTTTTTCGTTTACAGCACAATAGGACCATTTACCTGCCAAACGTTCCAACGTAAAAATTCGACAGCAAAACACAGAGAGATAATCTCAATAACGGCATTTTGTAGTTGCTGTTCATTTGTTCTAAAACCCGAATATCACTCCAGATTTTCAAATAGTTCATGCCTTTATGGCATTCCTGTCGGATGTAGCACAAGCAGATCTAACAATTTTAGCAACATTTTGCCCTTCATTTGCTCTTTCGCGACCAGAAGACAAAAGGTTTAGGTTTGATACTTTAGAAATAGCAAAGTACTAATCTTTAAAACCAATTCTGATGAAGCAAAGAACAGCTTTAGCCATAACATGAAAACGAAATCGAACTTTCTAAAAGATAATGCATAAATTGATGGTGATAGAATATAGGTTGTTGGATGTACTCTTCGGAGACCACATGTTTCAAATCTAAAAACGAATTTATAACTAGTCGTCCTCTGTCATAGAAATGAAAAAAAAACGCATATAAACAATAAGAAATGGTCTGACACTTACCTTAATGTTGTTTAGTTGACCATTGCTTGCTCTTCGTATTATCCATTGGAAGAAAACGAAATTTATATCCACGTGAGTCTAATCACTATGTATAATTCCATACGGAGTATTAATTCCACATTCACTTCAATTTTGAATGACTACACTTTAAATAAAAATTTAAAACAACAATTGATAGTTGCATCACGACACGATAAAACACAACAACCTTCCATATCCACCAGTTAAATTAACAACATTCCATATCCACGAGTTGAATTAACAACATTCCATATCCACCATTTGCATTAACAACATTCCATATCCACCATTTGAATTAACAACATTCTATATCCACCAATTGAATTAACAACATTCCATATCCACCATTTGAATTAACAACATTCCATATCCACCATTTGAATTAACAACATTCCATATCCACCATTTGCATTAACAACATTCTATATCCACCAGTTGAATTAACAACATTCCATATCCATCAGTTGAATTAACAACATTCCATATCCACCATTTGAATTAACAACATTCTATATCCACCAGTTGAATTAACAACATTCCATATCCACCAACTGAATTGTGCAGAATTTCATTTTATTTATCCACCTATTTTCCAAATATTCCTGCAAAGAAAAAAACAAACACTTGTAATGAAAACAACAACAAACATTTACTATTACTGTAAAATTTAAATATCTCAACACAGAATGAAGCAGATACATGCGAGGACCCGGATTGCGAACAAACTGACTTGTCAATGTTATAGCAGATTGTGCGTTTGGCAATAATAGTAGATAATACTGAAGACTTACTAAAGGCGAGCAGTATTTTGTTTGGAACTTGGAGGTTTTTATGATTTTTAAGAAATCTGCTCGATTTCCGGCCCAATGAAATATGATCATTTACCAATTAATGTTTCTTTTTTTTGACATAGATTGTAACTTGCAGCTCTCTACCCGGGGCTAGGCGGTGTGAATAGTAATATGCAGTAATATGCACTTCCATTACTGGACTGAAAGTTATAAAACTGAGCATGGAAACCATTCTCAATTCTCAAGGATCTGATTGGCTGAAATGGCAACTGCTTGAGATTTTTGACTGGTTTCCATGCTCAGTTTTATAACCTTGCGCAGTGCCAGACCGGGACTCGAACCCGTGACCCCTCGCTTACAGGGCGAGTGCTCTCCCGACCGAGCTATCCATCCGCTTACACATCTTCTCCCCAGATAGTGACTAGATTCGTACCGTGACATAGTAGTAAAGCAATGCCAAATTTAAAATGTTTAAAGGAACCAGTAACAACAATAACTGAGATTAGACATAAAGAACATAAAGGGGGCAAATATTATAAATCAAAATAAACAATGGTCGGGCACCACCTCGGCATTGTCAATGGCAATGGAAAGAATGCGACTGGGAGGCCTAAAGGTTTAAATGCGACCAACTTCTTCCTTATTATATCAAAATGTAATTAAATAAAAATAATCTATCTTAATTTTCACTCTTTTATTTGAATTTTCGGATACATGTCCCTTCTAAAGAACAGAAAAGTTATATTTCTGTATTCATTCTTGAAAAAAGACATGAGTCTGGGAGTTCGAATAAAGGAGTGAAAATTTACATATAATTGGTTTTGACTTCAGTTTTGGACGCATTTATACAAATTCGACTCTAACGAGATTCCTTTATAAGCAACATACTTCTTGAACAGTAAAATAAAATGTTTCAACGAAAAATCGACCAATTAATTATAAAAATATGCTAATTAACGTTTAAAAAAAGGAAAAAGAAACTCAAGTCATAACTTTTCAAATCGTTGTATTGCGCTTTATGGTTGAAATGAAAATAGAAGTGAAAAAAATGTATTGCTCAGAAAGGTATTTTTAAATAGACCATCAATGAAATGACCGAGAAATACCGGTTCTCAAGAAAAGAAGTTTTAATTCCACTTCTATATAAAAACTGCGTTCTCATCCAACAGATCATGTTTTATTTGAAGTTACGATACTTTACTTTAATGATGATGAAAAACGAAATTTATGTAGAAGAAGATCATATAGACGAGTTATAATTTAACATGTTCAGCTACATGAAGGATTTAAATTGGGCACTCGGCTAAACCGAGTTCACTTTAACAAAAATGCTTTCTTCGAGTACAAGAGAAGCACCGATCAGTCTTAATATACACTCAGCAGTTAAGTGTTGCAACAGTCGTAAAATGTCACCTAACACTTACATTCTGTGTTGTTGCTTTCGATGATCCTCTTAACATGGTAGAAGCTCGTTTTAGACAAAACAGATTAAGCTGGTGCTAGTTGGGCAGTATATTGAAAACATACTAAAACTACGATTTGTTAAGATCGAGTTGTCCGTTATTTTCCCTGTTAAAATCATTTAGAAAGCAAGTTTGAGAAAAACAGCAGCACAGTTTAGAACGGTCGGTAAAAGGCATGGATTTATTACACACATAATACTAGTCTATAAAATAAATATTGTATGGGAAGTTGCGGATCGAAAATATACGAAAATTATTTGAAACATTTTCCATTGAAACGTGAAGTTCATATGGTTAATGTTTTTTTTTGGTGATTGGATTGACTGAATCCGTTTTCCAAATCTGATATGAAAAATGAAGAAGTAAAATTGAACTTATTCCTTTCACCTGCATCTTGTTTCGTTGCATTCAATCATCTTTAAGCTAAAGATCATGAAACTGAGAATTGGTGACCTGTCTCAACTCTCAACAATCTGACTAATTGAAACGTAGACTTGTCTCCATTGAAGACAATCAGGACTTAAAATTGTAAAACTGAGATTAGAGACTAGTCTCAAATCTTAAGCATTTGATACACTGAAATGAAAACAAGTTTAGTTTCATGATCTTGGGCTCGGTGCACTTAACGTAAGTTGCAGAGAAGTAATCTCTTACCTTAAAAGCATCAGTACGTTAGCCCAGCCAGTCTCGACCCTTTCCCTTTTGCTGCCAAGAACTTCTCATCAGAATATCCAGGATGTGTAGCAGTATTTCTTCTTAAATAATCCAATCTGTAAAACATAGTTCATTAATATCTCATTATTACGCGATGTACAAGTATAATAAAATCATTTCAAACACCTATTGTATATATTTTACTATGCTACGTTCGTTTTCTTCATATTGAAGCATCTTCACCGTACAAAAGCTCCATTTACAATGACGTTTTACTTTTTATCCTGTTTTTACGGTCACTTCTTGTTTGCCTTTTGTAAGGAACGAATAAGACGACAGTGAGCATCCGTGTTATATGACATAGAGAACAAAGCTGGAAATTATATATTCTCCGCCGACAAAAGACCGGATAAGAAAAGATACAGAAAATGTTTGAAACTGATAGTTCGCTTTTGTTACAACTTCTTTTATTTGGCTTTATTGTGTATCTTCATAAATTTGAAAGGTTAAACTGTAATTTGGTATCAGTGAATGCGAAAAAAGACTAAAAAAGTAATCACAGAAGCTGTTCGTTAAAATGGTGGTTTAACACTTAAAATTTTTTTATTAAAAAGTCTTTACAAAAAATGTATTGTTGATTTGTTTGAGATGTTTCATCACTGAGAAATATAGAGGTATTGGAAAATAATGTCGCAATAACTTAGAAAAGTGTTCTCGCTATTGTAGCGAATGCCGAAAAGGAAAAGCTTTAGATGATAGTCACACGTGGTCAGCCAGCGTGCACACCGTCCTGCTGACACGTGCAAACATTTTATTCATACTTAATTGTACTGTATAAAGAATATTATGCCGGCAGGTTGACTGTATGCCAGCAGCCTTGTGAATATTTTATAAAATTAGATTTTTATTTTGAATGTTTAGATTATTTCCTGACTGATTTCATTAAAATCAATAGCGCACTGAACATCTAGTTCATTTATTGCATATTTCATTATTGCTCATTTCTGATTGTACATCATCGTATAGGCCTGTAAGTGGAATGAAAATCCACGATATTTCAAGAACACCTATTCTTCTTTCAGATGATTACGTCACACATTGAAATAGATGGAAAATGAACTTTGAAGCAACAGAACACGAAAAGAACAAAAATATTCCAGGTTCGGTTTGACTGAGCATGTTCATGAGCAGTAATAGTAAGTACATTACTGTCCCTGCAGCCTAGGTCCGGGTTGAGCCCAACTCGACATTTTCACAATAAATATCGTCTGAACGGACTTCGAAGGGCGAATGCGATGTTGCAGGTGCTTGTCACGCCAAATTAGAAAAAAAATATTAACTTGGATGTACGGCTCAACCAGGAAACACCGCGAAAAGGCTGAAGAATGATTTATAGTTAGAAAGACTTCACGATGGTTTAAGTGTTTAACTTAATTTCTCCATTTCCATCAAACGACGTCCGTGTATGACATAATGCGCCTTATACTATTCTTGTAAGATATATATTTGGTATAAACCATGCATTCTCTGAATGTGGCATTTTGAAAATCCTCCAGATTCTTTGCGCAGGTGCACGGTATCTAATGGCAAGGAGGTTATATGTCGCGGTCCGGGTCACTCAGCCGTTGTAATCTATTCTATTCGTAATCGCTAGACGTTTGTCTCCTTCTCTTACATTCTCTTTCAATGGGACAAGATAATGAAATTCGATAGTCGTTATTGATATTGAAATATTAAACTATTCTTTGTTACAACATTTAGTTGCTGGAGTAATTGAAACCAGCACACACTACAATACTTTCTGATGATATATTTTGTTAAATAAGTTAAACCCAGCCCTGAAACCTAGGCTGTGAATTTACCCTGAAAACAGGACTGTGGACCCAATCTTACAACATGTATTTTAAACATGTTTTGAGATAGTGGATTTTTTTTCGTGCTAACATGGGCATGGACTCCATGGTCACAAGGAACTATCAATAAATAATAAATGGCGAAAATGAAAAAAGTGCGGGGCGACGTTGTAAGGCCGCCACACGGTACTATCGTATTGTTAGTGTATTTATTGTGAGTGTATTGTAATTCGAAAAAGATAACATATACATTTTGAAAATATCGAATCCAATGTTTAAGTCTATATATGGCCTTTCATATACACTATATAGACATCTAAATCATCTTCTTCTATTTCATGTCTAAAAGTAAAATATAAAATAAGTATTGGTGTACTAACAACTCGGGAAAGTGTATTTTACACCTGACAGTTTAAATGCGGCATGGGTTATCACTGGTTCTACTTTTATTATGTATATTTTTACACTTGGTCATATTATAAACAAACGTTTTTCTCTTTCTGGCTTCTTCAATGACAGTGTGCGTTAGCTAGTGTATTCTAAATGAGACATTTTCAGGTATGGGTTAGGGTGAGGGTTAGCCTAACCAAGCCTAACCAAGCTGGTGGATCAAACGTGCTAACCCTTATATCACCAATCCAAAGTGTAAGCATTAATTCAACAGACGTACGTATTTATTGTTTGGAGATCCAAATGCGACCACCTGTTTGATGCTGGTACATCTAAAGCCTGGTTTAATCCCCAGCGGCAAATCGTTCCCAGGCGCTGTACACTTTTGGTCATCTTGTTGATTAATTGTTTGTGAGTTAAAATGTCTTAATTTAACTGGATATATAAATTCTCTGTCCTGATTTGTTTAACTATGTTTTTATATTTGCATAACCTCATGTTGGCATGACCCGAGAATATGAAATAAAAGTAGAAGTTGAAGCTCTTTTCGTTCTTTGTTGGTTGTGTGGGGAAGCTGTGTTGGTTGTGTGGGGAAGCTGTGTTGGTTGTGTGGGGAAGCTGTGTTGGTTGTGTGGGGAAGCTGTGTTGGTTGTGTGGAGAAGCTGTGTTGGTTGTGTGGGGAAGCTGTGTTGGTTGTGTGGGGAAGCTGTGGAGAAGCTGCGTTCGAATATGTTTTATGATGTAAGTTGGAAATCCAAAGCTTTTTTCTTAGTTTATTATTTTCAATTGTTTTAAAGTTTCATACTTAACAACGCTCTTTAGTTGCTGAACATGTTAGATGTTTTACGGTTTTTGATTTATGTATATTTATGGCTTATTACCAGGATATCTTGTTTTCCGAGCGTGGCATTTTCATACGCTTAATAAACTATTTAATAAATGAATCCACTCAAAGGTAAGTACCGTTATTATGATGTTAGTTTCAAACAATAATTGCAGATTTCGTAAGAATGTTTCCAAATTAAATATTACTTACATTTAGAACTTTTTAAATCCGTTTTCTCCGTCAGAAGAACTGTAAAGAAACAACAACGCAGAAAGTAGCACCCATTTTTATCCATTTTATAAATTTTCTGTCACATTTGGTACACTCCATTAGACTCATAGTGGTTCAAACTATAGTTTAAATTTATATTCGATAAGATTCCAATGAATGCAAGTATTTATTAGTTGAAATAAAGACACATAGAAGCTCAAAGGCATGCCTCGCGATACACTGAACGTATAGACGTTTTGATGACCAACAGTAACATCGATTCACTGGTAGAAAAGATGTTAAAAGAATCCAGTACAATAGCTCAACAATAAGGCAGAATTATACACGGTTTTCAATACAGAAATATTCTTTTTACAACAAATCATGCTAAAAAGACACAAAAACAACTTTGAAATATTCTAAAAGAGCTAGAAACACGCCAAAGTGGTTTAAATAACAAGCTACATGGCAAGTTTCCATTGAAATTGTTGGGCTTTTATAATTCAATCACAAAAATGCTATAGAAACGTATTTGGTAGCCATTCTAAATGAGTCTGAACAATTTTCTATAAATGTATTGAAATCTACTTTGCAAAGATACATTGAAAACCATTCGCTGTGAAAAACTTTAGTATACCTTTTACATTTTGCTACATTATCTATTATATATTTAGTGAATAGAGACCGCATTTTATTTTCTCAATTACACTGTGACTAAAGATAGGTAAACGTCGCCATTGTTCACAGTTATTTCACCATCTTAGGTGCACATACTTTATCCCTTTCTTTTCGTGATACAAGTCGTTAAATGATCGCTCTTTAACTCTATTATTTAACGCATTAAACGAGAGGGAACACTTGAAAAGTGAAAAATGCAGAAACAAAGTCTTATGTTTTTGGAGTTTGGAGAAAAAAAAACACTATCATGAAAACGAGAAAAGAGACGGTAATGACACAGCCAAGATAGAACAAATGTTAATATATCAAAAGGTGAAAAGGGAACTTTTCAAGCCACCAAACGCGACATATATAAAAATATTGAAGGCTCGGTTTGATTTAGCCTGTTCATGTGCAGTAAATGAAGTTGACATGACATGCCTTTCAACGAGAAGACGATGTTTAAGTCAGACACCTCGGAAACATTAGATCTAGCATAAAGATGCTTTGTTTTGTCTCTAAATAAGAGGAGAACACTTCTCATACAACACTACAAAGAAACTTACTGAATGGTGAACAAGGCGAGCATATATATGCGGTGCAGGAGGACTCATAAATACTGATGTATATCATGTTTATATACCTCTGTTAAGCCAAAGAGCGCTCCATTGGTGCATGACCAAGTAGGTAAATGCCGTCTACATGTCAAATGAACAGGTCAGTTTGTATATTACGACATGCCTATTTCCACGTAGGGCATGTATATGAACTCTACCCTGATATAACAATATAGAGAGAGAATGCGCATACCGTGAGAAGCCAAGTTCAAACAACGCGTCACATAAAACCAACATGTATTTGTAAGGAAAAGTGTTGTACTATCAGAAAGCATACATACGTACCTTGAACTTTTGTAAGACAGATCAAGAGATAGAAAACAAAAGAGTTACAAAAGATACTTATGTAATTGATTTCATTATAAAGCAATGAAATCTTCAATGCAAGTGCTATTAAACTTAGAAAAAAAATAGCTTAAAATGGAAACTTAAAATCCAGCGCGAACATGACATGGGAAAATATTGCAGGTTCGGTTTGATTGTGTCTGTTCTTCTGATAAAAAAAGAGAGATATAGCAAATATGGCAAGAGAAAGTGAAGAAACACAAAAACAGTGAGTTGAAATATTCAAGTAACAATTTAATGAAAAGTACTATTTTTCAATTAAAATTCAAAAATACTTCGAAGCTATTTTTGTGATTAACCGGTGCTGGTGAATTAAAATGTCTGATCTTACATTGGTTATTCTCTGATTACGCTGATTTTTGCAAGAATAGGTAGCGCGAAAAAACTCTTATTTAAGAGCAGTTACTGACAAAAAAAATTAGAATTTAATGAGTCTATGTTGTACAAAAAGACACTATTGCAAACATAAGAAAAAGTATATGCTCCTTGTTTGTGATAGATAACTATTAATTTCACAAGATGGTACACTATATCAAATTGTAAGCAATCAATTTAATGATTTAAGATTTTCTGAGTTTTATACAAAAATTCAGAAATTACCTCAAGTAAACAAATCCAACAAAATAATAGTCATAAATAAATACACATATAACGATAGGTTATTCTCCATGAGTACAACCTCCAGTCATCTAAATATGCCGGGGACTTGTCGACAAATGGATGTTTGGTAGTTTCTCTGGACTAACTACCCACGTACAGATGTTTCCCTTAGAAATACTCGGATAATACAACATAATAGAGGGAGTAATGAAACAGCCTCGGATAACAATATCTCAATCGAAAATAATTTCAAAGACACATTGTTTCAGATTGTTTGGATCCCCTCAACGACGATGAATACTATCGAAATGGCATTGAAAGCTACATAGTTTTAATTGTTCCATGTATTCAATGCAACACAATAACATCGCGGAGTTTAGTTTCAAAAGAATGCATTGTTTCAATAGGTTTTCTGTCAGAAGCGGCCACTCTATGCCGGTCTAGTGATGGGAGACACTATTCAATGCTTATTAAAGGAGAGGAATAAAAACTGATTGATTAGCTGTTCTAATGAATAGATTCAACCAGAAATGAAACAGTAATTGAAATGGCAAATGGTCTCATATTCAGTAACACTGCATTTGCCGTCACATTAATAGATCTACGGTTGTCGATTATGCAGTAACTTACTACATCTCCATTAATGTATAATAGATTTATGGTTTTTGGTTACTTTACAAACAAATTTATGTAATTCTATAGACCATGCCAGGGACCATGCAGTAGTATTACTCCCTCTTTTATGTTTGAACTTTGCTTTTATCATTCAGTCTAAATTGTTCAGTTCAGATAAAAAGTCAAATGTCTAAAATTATAACCTTTAAAATTTAAAATTTGCATATCAGGAATGGCCTCACCAAGAACATTCAGCCTTTCTATAAAGCCAAAAAGTAGAGAGTAAAAGAGAGAATGGGTTTCTAACATTATCATTTTCAAACTAGACACCACAAACAATTTACGAGAAAGAAAACCCGATGGGTTACCGCCTTGGAACGGTCAGCGGAAAAACAATTTGCCACTGGGGGTTAAAACCAAGTTCTAGTGTGCAGCAACCTCACACTTGCCCCGACAGGTTTTCAAATGAACAAACAAGTACGAGTTGTGTTGGTGAAATAACTCCAACTCACCCATCAACTCAACAATATTGCAAACATAAAAAGAACATAAGAAGCTGGTAGACAAGGATAAAAGAAACAGATCGAGCTTCTAGTTAGGTGCATCCGCCTCACACTTTCCCCTACTTGAGTTTAAATAATACAAAATATGTTATTTTCATACACAATTGACGTTCGCATTCAACAGTAGAGTGTCAAAGCAGAGCGTTATCGAATTTGGTCTTCATTGAATTCTTAAAATATGTCTCGCTTTAATCAAGTGAAAAAAATGTATTGGTTTGTCAAGAAACAATGTTCTACATGAAATATTACATATGTTGGGAACATTACGTGCAGGCTATTTAAATATTTTGATACAAATATGCAATTAAGTAGAAGTAACATACCTTTATTAAAGTTTTATTCTAAACGTAATGACACTTCTTCAACAACAACTGTCTAAAAACGATAGTATTTATAAAAATTATGCTACCGAATGATCGCATTTTTCCAAATAATAAAAATCGCAATTTACTTTGTTGTGTGAGTGTAGGTAGAATCATATAATTAAATCCCTGAGCTTTGCTTGTCCGGTGATAATTTTTGGTGTTTTTTGTCCGTGAAAGTCCTGAAAAACTTTAATCTTTCGTATCATGTACCCTTGTCGACATAAGACCATCCAAGTTAAATAAAACAATCAATAATATACACAAAATATGATAAAAAGGAGTAAAATATGCAAATCAGGAATGGCCACATGCAGAAGACATCACCTACACACATATCCAAAAATAATATATATGAAAGGAGAGCATTGGTTATAAAATGATCAATTTCAAAAGACATACTGTAATTTTTAACTTACTTGAAAGGAATAGTCCTCGTTCATGAATCTTGAACCTAAGAATCATATCAGTTCGAGGAAAGATTGACACTGAGTTTAAAGACAGACGAAAAATTTATTCATATCCCTTGATATAAATGATGAATTATTGTAGTGTCTCCTAGGTTTATTAAAGATGAACATTTAATAAAACGTTGTGTTATTTCAATTCAACTTAACAATTTTTCTATGCTATAGAAATGTTTACAATTCCACATAGAAATTGTTACAAAAGGGGGTTAATATTCAGACAATAAGGAACGATAACATATAAAACGACTATCAAAACGCTATAAATACGCAATTTAATTGCATTGAATGAAATAACAAACAGTCTTTGATATGTAATTCATTAGTATTTGTTTAATTTAAATAAGTCCAAGGAAGATCCATTCTTCATTAAGTATTAAAAGACAACAATCGTGTTAATTCTTTCGGTATAAAAATTCATTCTCTAGTTTAACTGATTTATATACAATTATCTATTATTCTAATATTTTACAAAAAAAGATACATGTATAGAGCAATTGCTATACAAGACTTAGTCATTCAAGATTAGTACTAACTATACGATGTAATAAAAACATAAATTTTTAATATAAACATTCTGTTTTGTTAGAATTTCCAGTTTCACAAAATGGTAAACGCGATCTTAATTTGTTCTTAATCTCATTTGCATTAGAGATCTGTAAAACTAAGAGCACCCTTTTAACATGTATTTAATTGATAAGAATAAATTATAACAGATACGACAATTTTATTTTTGAAAGCAGTAAGTCATATCCAAAAAACTCTTTTTTTCAGACGATTCGCATTCAAGAAATGAAACTCCCCTATCCCAAGGAAGTTAAAGGTGTAATATAACCTAAACATTACTTACATGGGTTTGCATCGTCCAACTTGTGTATCTACTATATTTTGAGACTTGTTAATTGAACATTAAAAGTGAAGCATGATACACGATAAATGACTAAAAGTTTAGACTTTTATGCTTTTTGTGGCAAAATTGTATAGGTTTCGCATAGACAAGTGAATAGGCTCTTAACTTTTATGTATTCATGAAACCAGTTGCGATAAAACTTGGGCACATGAATACGGCAGAATGGCTGCCTATAGCCATCAACTGATATCACGCTTTTCGCTTTAGAATTTGTTACAATATTGCAACAATACAAGAGAACAATGCTGCGCCGTTTATCCCGTATATGTCATTCATCATCAAAGAGCCGTCAAAAGCACATTGTGGGCTTATAAAGGCCAGACCAAAACGTTCCAAAGGCCGCTTTCAATTTCCACTGTTACTTGCGTTCGTGCTAAAGGAAATTGCACAAAAACTCTTTTCAAATATTTGATAATATACAAGTCACATGGTTGCGATTAAATGATTCTCAATTACCATAATTGTAGATTAGGAGGAGGCTAGATTTACTCTATTTTAGTCAAATATTGATATTCTGCAAAAACTTCCTGAAGTGGAAAAACAGCTTCTTAAAACGTCCGATAAAGTGCTATTGTGTTTAATAGACTATAACTTCAAAATAAATTCGTATTTAACTGTCTATTAAATCCTCTTTTTCAATAACTGAAAGTTATTTAAACTTGTCAGTAGATAGATTTATTAGCGGCTGCTGTTTGATTTACGTTTTCTAGAAGCGCTTTGGTACAAAAATTACATCATTCATCGAAATCTACGTGTTGAAATGTTACTTGATCAAATGTTTCGAAGACATAAAATGAAGAATTTCGCTCACAGACTCTTGCGCTGAAAAAAATGAAGTTTTAATCATAGAGCATCAGTTTGTTCTTTCAAAACTGTTGAATATTTAAATAGAAAATCGACAGCTGTGCGGTGGAGCAGACGCAGGAAGTCTCCTCGTGGACGTAAGTAAATCTAGTCAGTGAAATATACTGTAGAATCATTATATTTTTAAATGGTTTAATTTTCGCGAAAGTTTCGCGGTAGGGTAAATGCGCGAATTTCTACCCCAGCGAAATTGCCTCGCGTAATAATGTGTAATGATAGAAAAATATAATAGCGCGAATTTATTCCCGCGCGAATATATCATTTGTGGCGTTTGCGTGAAATTCTGTCCCGCGAAATTAAGTCGTTCTACAGTAGATTAGTTACCAGTGTCAGCAGTCCCTGTTCTTAGCAAAATCTGTAAAAATAGGTAGTGTGATAAAATAGTAAGTGGCGTTTCGGAATTTATTATTGTCATACGCAAAAAAGTTTAAGTCCATTTAGATAAAACGCTGTTGTTTTTTTTTATTTTTAGTGCCGGCACACCTTCGAAACCAGTCACACAAAAAGTGGTTTGATTATTGTTTATCTCCTTACAATAAACGAACCTTTTTTACTCTTTGCTGCATCGTATGTCTCGTTCGTTTTAAATATGTTAATATAATAGTATTACGTAATAAATTGGATAATCTCATTAAAGAAGAACAAGAAGAAGATAAAAAAAACATAACTTACTGAAATTGTGAGAGTCGTTAAATAGCCGCAAGATAACCTGTCAAACAGTCATATCAGAGTCTGCTTTCACTACAAACTAGCGCTGTAGATAAAGCTAACAGCACAAATTGATTGCACTTTACATGAATTATGAATTGAATAATGTAACAATCAGGGCTTATGATTATTTTTCGACTTGGCCTTTAAAAATTTCAATGCCTTGTATGTGAAAGGAGAAAAGAAGTATTGTCCAACCGTTTAATAAAGCGAACTACTATTATTTATCCTAAAGAAATAGAACAAAACCCTGACCAATACATACACGAGTAAAATGCAAAGCCCCATTGATATGTAGCGACTGTATTGTTAGCTTTATAATAGGCCGGTAGATCAGCATTGTTGGCTAAAATGGATAAAACAAGGTCCTTTGTTAAATATAACAATCTCCAAACAATATCATTAAAGTGTTGCATTATATAAGGGCATATACTCAATAAAATCTTTAAATCCCCTGCACAAAAGCTTTTTATTCATTAAAAAGCAGAAATTAGATTATTTTTCACTTTTCAACTCGGTTATAATATCATTTGTGACAAAGTAATCTATTAGGTCAGGCAAGTATGTCTATGAAAGAAACTATTCAAAAATAAAATTGATTGATTACTGAAAAACTGAATGTTATAAAATTTTATTTAAATTAATGTATTGAATACTTGTTTGCTTTAAAATAAGTCTTGGTTCCCCCACCCACCCCTGTAAAGATAATTGTAAGTATAAACACACCTTGCCGACTTCTCTAATATATATTTTTTAACATTTGAATTCGCTGGTATAAATTTTCTTTCACAAGTTACAAATGAGATTGTAATTCAATGTAGCGAAACTACGAAATGCGCACTACGCGGAGAGATACACACTGGTTCGTTTTTTTGTCTCGCTATTTTGACATTTTAGTTCATAACTGTCTTCTTGCTACACTGTTATTAATTTCTAAATTGTGCATCAGTCCATATATACAGAACCTTTATCAGCGCCCGTGGTTTTTCTGAAAACGAGCAAAAATGACAAAAACGCTGAGAGTTGGCGACAGGAAGCACGATTCTTGCTATTTCTTTAGTTAAAAAGCTGTTTTTATTTTGTTTCAAGAGTTGTAAGGGCTTTTTGGGTTGTCGCTTGCTTTCGTTCGAGGAAATTCACATTTATCAAATGCCGAGGAACACTTCGATGGAAAAGGAACACGCCGGGTTTCCTTCCTTATAAACTTCACAACTTTTTGAAACTGGTTAATGATCGTAATTTAAATCATGTTTTTTATTATACGAGACGAATAACGACGAAGGCGCGATGTTTCACTGTAAATAAATGAAGTCATGAAGGGCTTAAAAGTAAGAGAATTTGCGTGTCTAATGTATAATACACTTGGGGCCATTTCTAACCCGCCAATTTCAAATGATTATTTTTCGAACATGGTTCAAGATATTTGATTCAAATAAGACAAGCATGTTGATTTGGCAACATTTGCAGTAAAAAAGTGATAAAATCTTTCAGTAGTGATGACGGGTCGCTTTGTTGAACCGAAATTTTCACACAAACGAATTCGTCACACGTGTGAAAAATTCGTACGATTTCCTCACATACGTGTGAAAATTTCGTACGAAAATTTCACATATTTGTGAAAATTTCGTATGGAACCTTAGAACCGCCTAAAACAGGTACGAAATTTTCACATGACAAAAAAGTAGAAAAATTATTTGACAAAATATTGTCCAACGGAAAATTCACATATTTTTTTGAACAAAGGTACGTATATCAGAGGATCTATCAAAAACACGCACGCACCCGCCCAATGAAAATCACTAGGACCTTTTTGCAGGGCTATGACAAAACCTCGACTTTTTCTTCGAAACAGCCGAGCTAAAGATGAATTTGAAACACAGATAATTAAAAGACATGTTATTTTTACAAATCACAAATAGACGGAACCAGCGCATGACAATCCGATACGAAATTCGGAAAATGTCGCAATATCGTATCGCATTGCCGTGCGTCGCCCAGCGCAAGACATGTAATAACGCGATACGATATTGCATAATTGCAATACAACATCGTCACTTTACGATACAACACGCAACATTGCAATTCGTCGCGTGACGTTTGCTTGACGAAAATTAAGATTACGTCAAGATTACATTCTTATAAGTTCTCATTTTACAAAATCATATTGCATCTACCTATGATTGAACTAGGAAAATATCTATACTGACTTCCTATATAATGCAATACGACTTATAGGTCCTTTAAAGTTGCATCTTGTTTAAATTATGCTTTCCCGAGCAAAGGGGCTATTCCATGCATCAAAAATGCACTATACCGATGAGCTAGAGATATTTTCAAATGCTGAGAAATCATGTAAATCCATAAGAGCTAACAGTAATAATTATAGTTTTCAGGATTTCACTTCATAACATAGTCATGTGTGCAAGACGTAGGAATGTGTCACATAATTAGTGTTGGGAAATCGGTTGCAAATCATAATCGATCATCGGTTGGATGCGATTTCACGATTATAATCAGTTTCTTAATTTACGCGATGTAAGGTTTACGAATGGTTTTAGATCAGTAGCATACATAATTACTGGATACTAAAAATTTTCAACTTTCTGACCAAAAACCGAATCAAAATCATTGCTGCCCAAAATGGTTTGTGCAACTGAACTGAACCCATTTAAATCCGCCACATGAATTCTCAAATGCAAAAATGTTGCGTTTTCCTATGAGTAATATACTGATTTTAAGGCTTAAGCCACAAGATAAGAGGTCTAGTTAATGCAATACATATTTATTCGAAGAATTTTTACCATCGCCATATAGCTACGGAACTCAGACGCTCGACAAAGTCGGCGCCATTTTGCGTTTTTGCTTGTTGTCTGTATTTTTGTACTATTTGCAACAAATTCTGCAAAGACCTTTTGTTATTTCTAGGTTTTTTCTGTGCGATGGAAGTTCTTCGTTAATTTTGTAGAATATAAAGTGCTTCTGATTTTTTTTGCTTAAGTTCTCGTAAATCTCTCGGGTCGCCATTTTAATTTTCAATTTTTCAAAGTGATTTTGCTTTATGGCCGGTGTAAAAGCCGGAACCCGTACCTTTTATATTTTGTCTCTTACACTGCGCATGTCTCAACTGTTAATCGATTATGAGAGAACGACGTCGATCATCAACATCGAGAAGCATTTACACGTCGCTAATCGATGTCTTCTGATCATCGGCACATCACTACACATAATTATGTGAAAAATTCGTTGATACCTAGTGGTTGTTAGAAAATAGGCCTCGAAATTTTCACAGCACATTTTTGGCCATTTTCGTACGAAATTTTCACACGTATGTGAAGAACTCGTACGAATTTTTCACACGTGTGACGATTTCGTTTGTGTGAAAATTTCGGTTCAACATCGCTTTCGCACATGGCTCAGGTACGATTTCGCCATTCTGCACGAGTATATTTATGTAAACGAACAATATAGATTTTCTGTTTCAAAGTATTATTCTAGAACAGCAGTTATTCCTTAAAACAGAAAAATCAGTAATGATTCCAATGAATCACGAAGAGCGCGGTCGCGGTATTGGCGTGTTGCTGGCCGACCAACCATATTGTACCTGTACGTTTGAAGGCTACCGATTATTAAAGAAGTGTCGGGGTAGAAATGGCCCCAGATTTATACAACCTTTTGCAGTGTATAACACATATTAACGTTTACTTTTTCCTCTATACTTTAAAACTTAACAATATATTAATAAGGCAACTAGATGTTGATGTAACCCCCACAAATTAGTAATAACGTTTTATTCAGCCCATTTGAAATTATTTATTGTCTTTGATTTAGGTAATGACAGAAGCGATTTCTGAAAATTTAAAACAAAAATGATCGAAAACAAGTCCAATACACATTGAAAACGATCTACATTTGCTTTCTATGATGTTCAAACAATTTTCTGCAACAAGTACGAAAACGCTGATCCCAACCGCCAGTTTTCACTGGTTCAGTTCAAAATTTTAACATACGATAAACGTATTGTTTTCTGTATTTAGTAAATACCGTTAGTCTGAAAATTATGTTTTAAGGTTCTATATCTTTTGTAACGTAGTGGTTAATTCTTACAAAGGTCTTAGGGTGTAATAACACGAACACTAGTTAAGTTCCAAAATTACTTTATATGTAGATCAGCTTTTGACAGTTTATCTATTACTTCTAAAACATAAACAGTTCTTATAATTATAAATATTCCTAATAAATGTGAGTGTCATAAGTTTCTCTTATTTAAAGTTTAGTTATTCAGCCACGAGACTAACAAACCATCTCCTAAACGCCTTACGTGGCCCATTCCGGCCGTCCGGCCGTTCTCTTCTTTTCTTATATAGATAAAATCTCTGGCTTTTATACAATACACTAGACTGTTCATGCAGATTTATAACTATTTCGAGATGACAGTTTGACATGAAGAATATCTATAAAACTACATTAACAGTTATATAACGTCCTGCCTTATCATAACAAGAACGAGTAGAATGTAAAATACAGATGAAGACATGAAATTGACCTGTGGCTAAAATACCTGTCAATAGTACACAAATAATTTGATGCTATAAAGAAATAAATTATTATCATAATTTCCCATTACATTACACTTTGCTCATTGTTGTATAGATAATTATTTTTGTTTGATTGTTAGGAAAATAGTTTCTGAAGTTAATGAACAGGAAGGTTACAGGTTACGTGTAACTACACGAAGATGTTGATAAATAATGCACAATAATTAATCATCTATAGTATAAATATTTGTCCAAAACTTAACCATACGTTCTTCAATATCAACCCATAATGGGTGACAGCCAGATTCTCCGTATACCATATTCGGTGTGGATTTGTTCATTTGTTCAATTTGGGCAGAACTTTCCAGTAACTCGATGTTGCAAAATCCCCATATTTTCAATCCAAACTAAAGTTTTGGTGTTACTAGTTTTGTTCAATATGTCAATTTGAAGATCGTTAAGAAGCACTATTCTATTTTTAGTGTTGGCAATTCCTGATATGCATATTTCACTCTTTTTAACTAAGCTTAACGTTACTCTAGTTGCTGGCGGAGCAAAATGTTTCTTGGTATTCAAAAATGAACCTTAAAAATGAACATTTTTTAAATGACACAGTGAACAGTATTTAAATATGACACAGTATCTAAATATGCCGACAATTTAATACGGGGGTTATTTATAGTAAAAATACATTTGGATGTTTGCATGACGGTGGCTGGAGTTTATTATTTTATGATTTGATGAAAGCTTCAAGGAAAATCTTGTAAAAGATGTGAACCTCGAGATCTGTTTATTTTATGTCATGCTCTTGCTGATTTAAATCCATTTGCTCTGGTCTCCGTACAAGTATTGGGTGCCCACCTACTTTGCTTGACACACACAATAGCTTCTTACGTTTAATACATGTGTGTATCTATTTTTGATTCTGATAATTGTATAACTAGTTCTTTTCTCGTTTCTACTTTTTGGCTGTGTGGAGAGGCTGTATCTGCTGGATGTGGCCATTCCTGATATGCATATTTCACTTTTTTGCATGAAACATTATTGAGTTGGGCAGGTTGAAGCTAATTCACCAAAGACAACGTGAACGTGTTCATAAGAAAACCTGTTTGGGCAAGTGTGAGGTTGCTAAACCCTAGAACCTGGTTTAAACCTCCAGTGGCAATTGTTTTGCCTCTGACCGTTCCAAGGCGGTTACCCCTCAGGTACGTTTTCGGGAATTGTTTGTTTTGTCATATTTGAAATTGATAATGTTATAAACTCACGCTCTCTTATTCTCTGTGTATTCTCTCTGATTTCAGGCTGTGTTGTTCAGTGTGGCAATTTCTGATATGCATGTTCCACTTTTTATAAAAGAATAATAGAATAATACCGTTCACATTTAAACATTCAATAAATATTGATGCAAATAGGGAAAGATTTTAGCATTGACTAACTCCCATATTACTCGTGAAATAACTTGAAAAGTAGAGTTTAGTCTAACACAAGATTGAACATTTGATAAAAACTTTGTATCAATTCAAACATTTTCCAATTTTAGTTTTAATATATTTTTCTCACAATCCTTCGGGCAACATGCCACAAACCAACAGAAGGGTATTTCTTTAGAACTAGATTGGTTGCTTCTCCTTTCTTCTTATAAAGTGGATTCTTATGGTCAGGTGCAATCCGTTATCAAACTTAACACTGAAGAATAATTTAACATAAATATGTATCTAAATTTATAGTTGATTTAATGTTGTTTTCAAAATTTTGTCGCATCTGCTTGCTTTGTTATTTTAGGTGTTTTAACAGCAAAGTTTTTTTCTGCCTACGTTAAAGTATAATTTATTTCATTGTTGATTTTTACAGTGATTAATATGTTATTATCCGGTGCAATGCCGATAATGTCTTGCTAGTTTGCAATTTAAAAACAAAATGTTGTATTTCATTAAGAACGGATTCGCTTGGCTTTTAACCATGAGTATTTTAAAAAATTTGTCGGAACATTTTTTTGAAGTTTACTTAGTTTAGTTATGTATTCTTTATCATTCTTTCTCATGTTGCTTTTGTATGTTCTGCATGTTTTTTTTGTTATTCGAGTCATTGCTACAGGTGTACACCGTATATTTCTTTGAACTCTTTAACACTTGAAACCAACTAGGAGTTTGACCTCGCTGGAAAAGAATGATAATCTTTATTTTGTTTAAACGTTTGTTTCATGGATATCGGTTATCTCCTCAACTATTTTATTAAAAGAGAATTTGTTGCCTTCTTGTAAAATTTCAATTATACTCTGGTTAGTTCTATATCAATGCTACCGACAAACGCACTGTTTTAGTTTTATTCCATTATTTATTTTTCGTGAATCTGAGGATATTGCTTAATTTTGCCGGCCTTTAGTTGTGAAAAATTTAATGACGAAGCTCTGTAAATATCAAAATACAAATAACCACTAAATTCAACCATTTCAAGACAGTTAATGTGTCAAATAGTCTAAAATATAAAATCGGCACCTCTGAATGTAGGTATGCCGGAGTAGTTACCCTTTGTTCTACTATTTAAAATAAACAAAATGTTAGATTGTAAAACGTCAATAATTTAATACCCATAGTTATTAACTTAACAATAGTTGTTGCACGTTCTACAAGAAACGTTGTTTTTACAATTTATAAAGAACAAAATCTCGTCATCATAATCACTATAAATTTAGTGTAAATATATAGTTGCGCTCAACCCGGGGCTAGGCGGCGTGGGGAGCATTTTCATAACTGCAATATTTTCATATTTGTCGTGTTCGATATCTTTCGAAATCCATTTTCATCTATTAAAGGCAGTCGCTACAGTTTCCTCAAAATTTTCCCAATAATAGATTTCATTCAAACTTTGTCTATGTCAAGAACATGATGTTATGCAATGAAAAAACAAATAAAAATGGGACCTTACCGGGGTTACTTGTTTTTTATTAGATACCGAAGATGTCACATTTTGAACAATTTTTACGATTTTCATAGACTTCTTTGTCGGCATAAAATCATAGAATGTATCACAAGAATATCATAAATAATTCTATTTTTCAGTAAAAAACATTCTAAATTACAAATAAATTGCTAATTATTGCAATACAAATAATGAAACACAAATAAAAAATTAAGTATTACCTATTTTACTACAAAGAATTTATCGTCAAATCTTTTCATTCTAAGGGATGTTTTTAAGATTAGTTAAATTTAACATAATAGAATTTCACCATATACTACCAATATATTCACCAATGTATAACAAACATAAAATAAAAAGGAAAAATGTAGGTTACCATGTTAATTTGTTCGAAATGGCAATTTCAAAAAGGGGGAGGGGTAATTATGTATAAACAAAAATACTTTAAGGTATATAGTGTACATCGTTAATTATTAATGTGGTATCATTTTATTTAGCGATGGCTTAATTTTTGCGTATTTCACGCTCGGACCAGTGCGCGAATTTAAAACCTAAGCCAAAATTTAACCAAGAATCCATATACATATCCGAAACGAGCTATGTCCGAATAAGTCATGACTTGGACCGTGAACTGTGTTTTATACATTGATAAAACCCAGATTGGACCGTGAACTGTGTTTAATACATTGCATTTAGACGGTGGTATAGTAGTTTAATACTCGCTGAAAAAAACTGTAGCGACTGCCTTTAAAAAGCTTCTTTCTAATTCAATGAAATCTTCTAACAGTTTTGTTCTTAAGTAAACCACCAAATAAATAGCACCATGATATCGGACAGTTAAATTGATAATTTTGTCTGAATTTAAAGAAAACGTTCGTCAGTTGTAAAATCTGACATCAGGTCGGACGTAAACAATGCCAAATGAACAGTATTAAATTTTTAGGAATATTGTCAAATTGTTGTCCAAGGAGAGCCGTAAGACTAGGTTACCTGTTTCAATAACTATAACGTATTTTACTGGATGTGTTTTCAAGACCAAAGCAATAACGCCAAGGTTTCCTCTCAAAATGTTTTTTCCTATTTTTAAAGAACAAAACGGACTGTGAATTGTTAGATGTTGACGTTCTGCGAGCAACCTCTTACGGTGTTTTATTTCGCAACTTGTTCGTTTTTTTTTCTAGTGATTGTAACACTTTTTAAGATTTCAATGAAAATAATCTTAAAAAAATTATTTTAAAAAATTAAAACAGGGCTATCAGTTATACAAATTAAGGAACCCTTTTGCATGTTTCAATACCGGTTCTCAGCTTTTACCTAACAACTCAAATATACAATTGCAGTTTAAAATCACTACTGAGACAAAGTACCGGGTATTTCGCAGCCAGTATTGTGTGGATAAATTTTTTTTATTAATAAACTAAAGAAAAATTTATGGTAATGTTAATTTCTTCACCATATTTGTAAAAAAATCTGTAAATTCAAAAAGAAAGATTATCGACATGATATTCTACAGCGCTCTGCATCATCACCAGGTAATTAACCGATCTACAGTTGATCGTTATGCTTACCTCTTTGTTTGCACGACGGAGGCAGGGGTTTACGAGTTTATGAAGGTTTATAGGGAAATCTTATAAAAGAACCTAGAAGGCTCGCTCTGTTTCTTTTGTCCTATCATCGTGCTCTTGCTAATCTAACTTCAGGACTCTGGTCTTAGTAAGGTCATTGAGTACCCAGCCTTTTGCTTGACAATGCTATTAGCTTCTTATGCAGCATGTCGAGTTGGGGTTGATTCACCACGACAACTTGTACTTGTTCGTTCATATGAGAACCTGTTGTGGACAAATGTGAGGTTGGAGCACCCTAAAAGCTGATCTAAAATGTTTTTGAAAATGATGTTTCGATGAGGCAACCTCTCGGGTTCTCATTTTCGTTAATTGTTTATTGGTCTATCTAGTAATCGATCATTTATAAAGATGATATTTTCCTCACTGCCTTTTGGCTCTGTAAGAGGCTGTGTCTTCTGGATGATTCCTGATATGCGTATTTCACTTTCCTTTCTTACAAAGAGTGGTCTAATCTGTCATTTGTGACCTTGACTTCATATTTTGATAACTTCACAGTACGGATATATTCAGGAAATATACATATATATAACATGTTTGATTATTAGGGAGAAGAATTAATATAAGCTATCATCTGATAGCTTGTTTTCTCATCCTCTCAAATATATATGTATTGTCTTGTCTGTTATACATCGATTTGTATGTATTATTTGAAATAAATACTGATTAAACCAAAAAGTTTGATGAAGCAATATTCCTTTACAACAAAAGTATTGCTACACTTAATGTTTAGTGGCAACTCTATGTTAAAAAAGGGACAGTAGTCTTTCAAGTATGAGGTTGACTACTGCTAAATTATTTTAGTGTGGCGATAAGCAATATAATTTGAAAGTTTGATGAAGAAATGTCGAGAGAGAACGAGAGAACGAGAGAAAGAGAGAGAGAGATGGAGAGAGAGAAAGAGAGAGAGAGGAAAAAGAGAGAGAGGGAGAGAGAGGGAGAGAGAAAGACAATAAGATGCAAATCTGCCTTAACCTCGATGTATTCCCCACATAAATTTGTTTAAAAGCGACAAAATTATAGCACAAATGGAACAAAAGGGCTGTTTCAAAAAAGGCTGGCTTGGGTTTTCATGTTATAAAAATATACAACAAACAGTTACTTCTATTTTCCTACCTTGCAGCGGTGTCTCATCATGCCCTTTAAAGATTTGTGAAGTTTCATCAAAATAGCACAATAGCACAATCCGTTAAAAATATTCTTAAAAAAATGCTCAAAAAAATGTCAGGAGTGTGACAAAAAGTGTGACACTTTAAAAAAATCACATTTGTTCAGATCGTCATTTTACAAAAAGCTTAAATAAAGACAAGTTTTAGTGTTGTTTTGGTAACAGGTGCATTTATTAGGCATCAACTAATGATAAAATTAAGCATATTATACTTCAAGTAATCAAAATTTGTGCTATTAAGCCAAGCGTGGTAGATAAGAAAATACCTCAAGAAAATCAATACATCTTTGCTTTATAAATTTATAGGACTTTAAAGATTAATAGTACAAAAGAAATGTTTTGTGTATCATTAAGTTTAATGTTTCTAGATGCAATAATTTTAATATTATCACCTCTATTGAAATTATATTTCTCTACAGCTCCCTTCAGAAAATATCAGCTATATTTGTGAGGAGTGTGACATTATGAACATAGTGCAATATTCTGTCAACATATCCTTTACATGAAAACAGAAGCATGTTTTTTCCTGGAAGTCTATGTCGTGTTTTGTTAAATTGTGACAAGCAGGAATGGCCTTAGTGAAACATTTTAAGTACACTGCACTTGTGTACTACTAATCTATCGACGTGTTTCCCATCATTTTATTGATGGGCTTAAATATGCAAGCGAAGAGAAAACAATTCATAAAGCCGGTACAGCTGATATCGTTTTTGAGTTTATTTATGCGTGAGAGCGGCTTTTTAAATCAAGAAATAGCTTCTTTGTCGCGTCACGTGTGTTGCTGTCCGTGTTTGCTACACTGTTAAAATGTCTTAAAAATAAAAATGGGTTGCTCATACATATACGTCTCGACTGCATGGACAGATCTAAAAAGTGAAATATGCATCTTAGGAATCGTTACACTCACAAAATACAGCATCCCCAAGTAGCAAAAAAGAAGAGAGGAAAAGAGAGCATGTGTTTATAAGTATGTCAAATTCCAATGTAACACCACAAACAATTAACGAAAACGAGACCGCCTTGGAAAGGTCATTGCCAAAAGAGATTATCTTGATTTCTTATAGAATCCAGAGTTCTTTTTACAGTCAAACAGTAAACACCACTTCGTTAGTATTCAAAAAAATGAATTGAAAAAAGTGAAATATGCATCAAGAATCGCCACACTCACAAAACACAGCCTCCCAACGCAGCGACAAAAGAGAGGAAAAGAGAGCATGTGTTTATAAGTATGTGAATTTCAAATTCAAATAAGACACCAAAAACAATTAACGCAAACGAAAACCTCTGGGGTTACCACATTGTAACGGTTAGTGGCAAAACAATTAGCCACTGGTGGTTTGAACCAGGTTCAAGGGTGCACAAACCTCACACTTGCCCCAAAATGTTTTGTATGAACAAGCAAGCACAAGTTGTCTTGGTAAATACTCCAAGCCACCATTCAGTTCGACATTGCTGCATGCAAAAACACACAAATATATAAAACAAAAGAAGGCTGGTACTCAATGATCTTACCGATACCAGAGCCCTTGGAGTCAAATCAGCAAGAACGGGATAAAAGAAACAAATCGAGCTTCTATGTTCTTTTACGATTCCCAAAAAAAACTTCATAAACATTTAAACCCCTGTCACCATCGTGCAACCGTTGAGGTAAGCGACATTTCGCAGAGCCCTGTTTACACAAAGAAGAGAAGAGGCCTTCTAATAACTCACACTGTCCTATTGTCTTTATCCTTTCATATCTCACAGGTAACAGCAGATGAAATATGATTGCTATTAAAGTCCTTACTTGTCTACGGAAACTTATAACAGTTTTATTCAAGGTGGGGATTTCATACTTGTCGTATATCTTTGGTTTTATCATATTGTACTGAGTTATTTTAACATGCAGCGCAACCTTCCGTGACACAATGATTTACTTGTTTCAATAATCAAACCATTCATATTGATAAACATGAACGTTGCATCACTATGTTTTGTCAATTATTAAAACAACTTTTATTAAATTGATCTAAGTTGAAATACTGTTCTTTGTTTCAGCAACAAAGATTCAGATCAATATTTGCAAGTCACGTCATATAACCTTAACAAATGTTCAACTACATTATGTTAATTTCCTAGCCTGAATCGGATTAAGTCACAAAATAGTCAATAGTGGGTACATTACCCGCTGACTAAGATATCTCCATATTATGCCCGCACCCTTCGAAGAAGCGGGGTTGTGCTTTGCATATGTCGGTTGGTCCGTCGATTGGTGGGTCGGTCAGTCCGCAACCAACCTTGTCCGATCAATAACTAGACAACGATTTGACAAACAGTCCTCGGTAGGGAGGTTTGTCATCACAAGTAGATGACCCTCATTTATTTTATGGTCAGAAAAAAAACGGTCAAGGTTTTACATGTGTTTTACAAACAACTGTTGTTTATTATTAACTTAAGTAATTTTGATCAATTCTATGCGATTCTGCAATATTGTGATTGCTGAACTGTTGGACAGAAGAATTTTCTTCAGTTTCGGTCTTTCCCCTTATTAAAAGCAACTGTTAGGTTCCTAAGAACAAACTTGTACACACAGGTTAAGAAGTTTATCACGTACACGTAGAGACACAGAAAGAAGGAACATAAATATATGCAATTATTGATGTTACCGTATTTGAACGGTCATTTGACCCTGATGGCTTAATTTAAGTTTTAGGGTGCATCAACCTTCCCGGTCATGTTTCTAAGAAACAACTTGTACAAGTTGCCAGGGTGGTTACCATACTCATCTGCTAAGCAATGTCAAAATAGTTAACTTGCTACAAAGTGTAAGGTGGCCGAACTAAAGTGTAGTTTTGTCTTCTTAGAATATAGTGATTGACCGTTTCGACTTAACTGCAAGTTTAAATGTTTTATATACAAGTTCCCTCTAAAAAGATCATTCTTCATCTTTTTGTTTAGTTCCACCCATTGTTTTCCCATTATTGGCCAAAGGCATTTATTTGGTGATCATACACCATAGAATATGGAATTGTATTAATCTGAAAATGCCGCACTGAAGGTTCCATGTTCATCGTCTTATGCGTACCATCGTTTGGGATGGATCAAAATTTCACTGTCTATTGGTGTAAATTGCAGTTGCACTCAACCCGGGGCTAGGCTGCGTGTGCAGTGATATGCAATATTTTCAAACTTTTCGTGATCTGTGGTTTTCAAAATTCCCTTTTAATCTATTTAATCTACAGGAGAGGACTATATATTTAAGACAAAAATTAAGATTTTGATGCTTCATACAGTTAGAAAGTATAAAACATTAAATGTAAATTGTTTCGTTGCAGTTAATGTTGTGAGGTTTATTCCAATGATGTAAAAAACGAGTTCCGATATTTCTTGATAAACTGTTCTTTTACAGTCGAGATACATGAAGTCGTGGTTAAATGGTAATGACCCCTGATGCCACATATCACGGTGTCTACATTTCGCAACTTGTTCGATATTCCGCAGCTTGTAAAAATTTTAACATTTTAATGAACGCATATTTGTATAACTGCTAAACTATCTGATTTAGCGGTGCCGGTAACATAAATGCAAACCACCCCCACCGCCGCCAACCTTTTTCTTTATATGTTTGCATGCAACATTGTAGAGTAGATGAATATGATGGAGTTAAATTACAAAGACAACCAGACGGGGTGAGTATGACATTTGGTGCATGAAAGAACCACACGTAAAATCTCACTTGACCTTCCCCAGTGGCAGATACTAGTAAGTATTAAGTCTACAAAAAGTACCTCTCTAAAAAGATAACATGCTGCTGGAAAGACAATATTGGACATAAATCAATTATCAAGTACTACCCCTAACTCCATTCCAGCATAGGAAGTTTTAATGTACCATGAAAAGTCCTCCAGGACCTCTGATATACGTAAATCTGTCTGCTTCATAAACAATTCATTCTCCAAGCAGCAAAATCAGTTTCACAATCGTGTTAATACACCACTAAATTGTTGAGATAATCATGTCAAATACAATTTCAATAGACTACAAAGCTTTTTCATTTACATCCAATGTGATTACAGACTGGACTTATTTATGCGCGCAGTGTTTCGTCGAGCACGCAGAGACCGAATAACATTTCAATAACGTATTTGTTCGCAGTTCTATTCAAGTGGACAAGCCGACGTCAATTAAAGCCGCTTGAAAATGGCTGGGATTAAAAACTTGGCCTAACACAAGAGGGGTAGAGAAAAGCCACTATTGTTCGACACATGAATAAACTCATCTGCCAAAGGAAATGAAATTCCATCGTATGAAATAGACAAATTCAAAGGGACAGAGGAAAGTCTTTGAAATCAGTATTGTATAGGTTTCTATAGCTGGAATATGAACGCAGATGTGCAATAGATCTAAGAATTACTAAGTATAATCATTGTTCATGTACTCAGATATTACCAAAGAGACACGTTTTAAAGTATTTGTTGGGAAAACTATAAATTAGTTCAGTTTCTATGATGCAAAGGCAAAAGGCCAACGGAATACGACAGTGATATATTCTGTAAACTTCTGAAACGAATCAAAGAGAGCAATGATTGTGTTGCTTATTAAGTCATTCAGAACGGCTCGTCTTTCTAAATTCAAAATCTATTTAAACAGACGTGACTCACGGGTTATGCCACGTTTAGACAAGAAATGCGTTATAAAAGTGTTTCGCGAGTAAATTCGCGTTCATATTAAAATTACTTTCGTGCAAATAAAAAATTGGTTCTGTATAAAACCATGTTTTAGTGAAACAAGATAATGACTAAATTGTACAAAAACGTTAATAATAAGTTTCAGCGTTAAAGTAACGCTTTGTAGGACAATCCAACTTTACTGTTGAACAAGAAGCTGAATTAAGCGTTATAACCGCACTGTCAAGTCAACTCGCAATGGTAAACGATTAACATTGATGTACATTAATACTGACTTTGGTGTTTTCTTTTGAAACACTCCACATTCTATTTCTTAGAAATATGAATGCTTATTATTGAATATATATTTACCTTATCAGAGCAACATGGCTGTGTGGGTAGGTTGTTTTTTCTAAATGTGGCAATTCCTGATATTATGTCTCCTTCTTAACTTTTGTTTTCATTTAACCCGACTTCGCCGTTCATTATTTAATGTGTCTGTCTGTAAGATTGACCTTCGTTCGTCGGTCCGCCCGTGCATGCGTTTTTATGTATCTCGTCAAAATAATGAATGTTTCTTTATGCTAATGTTTAAATGTGGAATTATAACATGGTGGTCATTGATATTCAAATAGTTTACACCAAGAGGCTTTCGTGCTATTGCACCAAATCCACAAATAATCTTAGTATGCTCAAACATAACTTTCAATTCCACATAATAAATTTAATCAAATTTTGAGTAAAAGTTGGTTATTTACGTTGAAAACCTATAATTATAAAATTAAAACAAAAATATCTTCTCATTCGTCTAATCATACAAAGATTTAAAAATAACACTAAGAGATTCTACAAAAAAGTTCAAACTTAGATATTTGAGGTAATATTCAAACACTTTTGTATAAATTCTATTGAGAACATAAGAACAACAAACTTTCAAAAAAATGAAAAGTGAACATTGAATGGCACCGAACACGACACATATAAAAATATTGCAGACTCGGTTTGATTGAGCCTGTTTATGGGCATAATGGAAATGCATATTAATGCCCACACCGCCTAGCCCCGCATTTAACCCATGTAACGTAGTGGTTATTCTTACAAAGGTCTTAGGGTGTAATAAGACGAACACTTGGTCACGTTCCAAAATTACTTTATATGTAGATCAGTTTTTAACAGTTTATCTATTACTTGTAAAACATAAATAGTTCTTTCACATAAGTATAAATATTCCTAGTAAATAAATTTTCTAAGTGTCATTTCCTAAGAGCCTTACGTGGCCCATTCCGGCCGTCCGGTCGTTCACTTCTTCTCCCACCAATACAGAACAATATCTCTCGCTTGTATGCAATACCATAGACTGTTCATGCAGACTAATTACTGTTCGAGATGACTGTTTGACATGAAGAATATATAAAAGTACAATGACAGTTATATAACGTCTTGCTTAAACATGACAAGATCGAGTCCAATGTAATTGAAAGATGCAGGTGAAGACATGAAATGACCTATGGCTAAAATACTTTTGACCGAGCAAATAATTAGTAAACAAACTAATTGATGTTATCTAGGAAAGGATATTAGTAACTAAACAAGGCCCGTAATATATTTTAAAATATAAATGTTTAACACCTAATATGTTGGTAAATTATTAGCATAATTTCCTTATTACATTACACCCACATCGCCTAGCCCCGCATTTAACTGCATTTAAAAGTATAAAATATTATATACGAGATATAAATTAATAACTCTTTCACTTATTTTTAACCTAAAGAGTCTTAGCGGCTTAAGAATTTTCACTCTGTAGACATACTGCACATACCCTTTTGCCGCTTACTCCTGAAAAATTGAGATCGTGTTATTCGAATGCCGTCTGTGTTCCATCACAGGAGGCTGTGTTTTCTGGGTGTGGCAATTCCTGATATGCCTATTTTACTTTAAGAAATTCAGGGAAAGAGTGAGATACGCATATCAGGAATCGCCACACTCACAAAACACACCCCCCCCCCACGCAGCGAAAAAAGAAGAGAGGAAAAGAGAGCATGTTGTTATAAGTATGTCAATTCAAATAATAGAAGCCACAAACAATTAAAGACATAGAGAACCCTTGGGGTTACCGCCTGTGAACAGGAGTGTCGTTTCATCACATAATTTAACGATTGTTGATCAAAAGAACACATAGCAAAAATAACACACTAAATAAAGAACAACTTGAACACAGAAACATGTTATGCATGAAGTTGTTTATTGTTAGATAAAATTTAAAATGTAAACATATATTTATAAATTCACAAAAACAGTGTTTATCCCTAAAAGTTATTTAAAAATACAAATTGTATAATATTTTAATTGAGTGGTTGATCTGCTTAAATGAATATTCGTTGGACTTTTAGCCGGGCCTACAGGTGTTCGAACTATCACCGTTCTTCATGTAGTTAAAGTAGATGAAAAGGGAACTTTGAAAGCCGAAGAACACGACAAATATGAAAATATTGCAGGCTCGGTTTGATTGAGCCTGTTCATGAGCAGTAATGGAAATGCATATTACTGCCCACGCCGCCTAGCCCCGGGTTGAGCGCAACTCAATATTTACACCAATAAACAGTACAATTTTGATCCATCCCAAACGATGGAATGCATATGGCGGTGAACATGGAACCTTCAATGCGGTATTTTCAGATTAATGCCATTCCATGTTCAGCGGCGTATGGTCCCCAGATAAAAAATGGGTTTGCCCTAAACGAGAAAACAATTGGCGGAACTAAGCAGAATAGAATTTTGACAGGGGATCAGAGAATATAAATCCTGCATATCACATACAATGCCAAAGGCAAAATTTAAAAAGCAGGAAGTAAATGCTAGGGGTGATTGCACAATATCCGAATCTGTATAGGCTGGGATATTGAAACCACCTATCTATAAACTGGCCGAAATATTTAAACAAATGCAATTTTAGAAGTACTATTGAAATAGCACATAAGTATCGCGCTAAACGACCTTCAAAGGACGTAACTGATAACAGGACATCTACAAAAATTTAGCTATAGAGGTTAACCTCAGAAATAATATATTACAATGGATATAATGATATTCATTGTACTTTTTTAATAAGCGTAGTTCTATAGTATATATTACAGAAGACATGTTACGCAAGACTCGCAGATAAAATTTCAATTTGTATTCTCCTGAGCTTCAGACTATGCTTTGAATCTGTCTAACGTGATTGACTTATGTTGTGTCTGTTAGTTTTGAGTTATGTCGTAGTATTTTTAAAAGGACATGGGAAGATTTGTGTTCCTGTGTTTCATCAGTCATGTATTATTTGAAACAAAAGTTCATCCGAATACGAAGATACAATCTGGTAAACAACAAAACGTTTGTACTTTTTTCCAGTGGTATTTGTAACAAATGTTGCAAATTATCATACCAGTGGTTTCTGTAAAAACTGTCCCTCCCAGTGTCCTCAAGCATTCTACCGGCGGTATCTCTTGCAACTTCAAGGAATCCAGTGGTATCTGTAACAAGTGTCCCCATTTATTCTACCGGTGCTATATGCGGCAAGTGTTCCTGGACTTTTAACAAGTAGTATCAGTAAAACCTCCTCCTTTCTACCGGTTGAATCAGCGGTATCTGGTACAAGCGTCCCCAAAATTAAAACGCGGTATTTGTGACAATAGTACATATACACGCTACCTGTGATGTCTGGAACACTTTTTTATCAGCGATATCTCTTACAATTTTCACCAAACATTCCTTCTGCTGTATCTGTATCATGTGCTGTTTCATGTGTACAGCAAGTGTCCATAAACATTTTGCAATGTTTTATATAACAATATGACAATAGCAGAATGTTAATGGGCACTTCTAGAAGCCACCACTGGAACATTATTCAGGGGCCAATGGTAAGACGTTCGAAAACAATGTTAACCGATACCAATGAAATAGATGCAAAGAGAACCTTGAAAGCCACTGAACACAACAAATACAAAAATATTGCAGGCTCGGTTTGATCGAGCCTGTTAATGGAGAGTTAAATCAATGCGTAGTACTTCCCACGTCCTTAGTCACGATTATAGCGAAACATAAAATTTACGTACACCAGTAAACAGTACAATTTTGATCTATCTCATACGATGGTTATCATATGGTGAACATTGAACCTTAAATTCTGTATTTTCAAATTTAAAAAGTGAAATATGCAAATCAGGAATGTCCACATTCAGAAGACTCAGCCTATCCACTCTGCCAAAAAGTAGAGAGGAAAACAGAGCATGGGTAATAAAATGATCAATTTTGAAATAGACACGACAAACAATTAACGATAAAGGAAACCCAAAGTGTTAACGCCTTGGAATGGTCAGTGGCAAAACCATTTGCCACTGCGAGTTTTAACCAGGTTCTAGAGTGCACCAACCTCACACTTGTCCCAACAGGTTCTCATATGAACAGACAAGTTGTCTTAATGGTAAAATAACTCCAACCCACCCATTTACTCGGCAATGTTGCTTGCAAAAGCACATATAAAAATAGGAAGCTAATATAATTGTCAAGCAAAAAGGTGGATACTTAATGAGTCCAGTGTCCCTGGAATCCAATTAGCAAGAATTCGATGACCTGGACAAAAGAAACAGATGAAGCTTAAAGGTTCATCCCATGATCAGCGGCGCATGATCCCCAGATCAAAAACAATCAAAAGATGGTTTGCATAAATTATGGCAGAGAACATGGAACTTTCAATGAAAAATGTTGAGAGACACTTACAATTGGTAATGTTCTGTGATAATGATTACTGGCTTATCTAGTACAAGGTACAATACATTTGTTTCAAGACGTAGCAAGTGTTTGCAAACATACTTTTTGTGGAATCGGTCAAGTATCCCCGAAGATAATACCAGTGGTTCAGTTCAGTCTACATGTGGTATCAACGTAGATATATTCTAACGGTGTTATCTAAAACAGTTTCTCAAAACAACCTCGTTTGCCACTTTTCGTCAATCTGTTTGCCCCACTGACCGTTCCATGGGTGTTGTTTATTGAAACTTTTATGTTTATAGGATAAAATAACACAGGATTCCTGAATTTGTTGTCTTGGTAAATATTCTCAAAAATGTGAATCCGGGATGTTATAACTGAATAGCATTATCAAGATGTTTTAATTATCCGATACAAATGCTACAGTAAGCTCTATGTTTTCGGCTAGATTTATGCATGCAAACGAATACTGTTCACTAAGACACCGACATTGGGCGAAACACTAAGTGTATTATAACATCTGAATCATATGTATGTAATTTCGGATACATATTCGAAATAATAACATAAGCTGCGGTGATTGTAAATGTGTACCTTACACAACGCATTGCTTATTTTTTCTGCTATTACAATGTCAGAAAGAATGAGGAGCTAGGCATACAGATATTTTACTGAAAAAAAAACCATGTGCAGCTAGTTGCATAATATTTGAGTGAATTTCATGAAGCGGTAAATCTGTAGTTGGGTTGAAAAAATATAAAGAGCAGGAATAGTTGTAAGCACATTAATACATTTATATAACAGTTGTTGTTAACGGTTAACTGTCAACTACTCCAATACTTTCTTTACTCGGTCGGTTGTTTTTCTTCCTCAGAAAACAAAGATTTTATCCTCAAATTTGTGTTTATTTGTTACAGCCGCAACGGGAAAACAGTGACAGTAAATTCATATCTTTTAAATTAGTTTTTGACAAAATATGATCAAAAACCTTTAAACTCAACTACAGATGAGATGTGATTAGTTCGCCTTTCGTTTACCACATTTGTACTTAGCTACTTATAATACACGTTTGCATACATATATAACTCATTTGTAGTTTAATTTATTATTCACATTCAAGTACCTGTATCATCACAAATTTTCAGTGCAAACATGATAAAAGATACGAACAAACGCGATTTATTGTTTATGGTTTAAATAACGTCATATGATTATGATAACCGGAAGTTTTCACTATTCTCAAGGTATATACAATGGCCTCGACTTTAGTAACATGTCTTGCTTTATTTCTGGCAGAGCTTGTTGGAATTGGTGAGTACAAATTTGTTCACTTTTTCTTCGTCTTAGATACTTTTGAAAAATGAATGGGTACAACAACTTAAAACGTAAATAATTAAATAATGATTACTTGAAAAAAAACATTGAAATAAAAACAACTACTTTCTTTTCATAAATGTAATTATTTAAAAAACGATCACGTTGCCTAGTGTCATTTTTAATTGTGATTCAGTATTATGCAAAAGAATGGGGATTTAAGTAATAAGGGTACTGACCGAAACAAATAAGTTCAAGCCGGGGGAACTGCGATTCCGAAATCATAGCTGCTGCCGGGTTTCGTAACAGACGGAATATTGTCTCCGAAAAAGGTAGGTGAGTAGGTGATCCTAACATACTATTCAGAGACCCCTGACGTGATGTAACCCTTTACCTTTAGTAAAATTAAGTGATTATGGTAAACTGTCTTAAATGATAGAGCAAAATTTGGCTTCCTTTCTTGGTGGCTTTTAATTGCAAACCGTTTTTCTAATAACGACCGAAGATAATCCTTGAAAATCATCACTAGAAGCCAAAATTCGCGTGTTGTGTTTTTCTCCTATCGCCATTATAAATGCTATATTGGGGATTTTTTTCAACCTTAGGGAGTCTTGGTGAAATTAAGTGTCTTCTCATTTCTTTCAGGTTCTGGGTTCAATTGTTACTCATGTAGCTATGTTTTGTCCACGGACCCTTCTATTGGCTATGTGTGTGCTACCCAGCCTTGGAATGTTACAACAGGTCAAACAACAATCAGTTGTACTGCGACAAGATGGTGTTCGACCATAGTTACATTTAACGAAGGTAGATTACCGGTATATCCAACTATAAATCAAGTTAATACCCGAGCTCATGCTCGATATTTCTTCAGTTATAATATATGAATTTCTTTTTTTTTTCATTGAACCGTTGTTGATGTTTCGGTGGATCAAAATTTAATCACTTAGGCATCTTTGATCATCGCTCTTAGGGTGTGTGGGATGGTGGTTAACTGTGAGGGTTTTTAATTTGAAACCACCCATGGTAAATATGTTTTCCTACGCTACTGTTTATTCAAATTCGATAAGGTCAATGGTTCTCTTTTGTTAAATGATACACTAAAGATTTCTCAACTTGCTATCATTGGCTGAGTGGAGAGTTTGTGCTTTCTCAATTTGGAAGTTCCCTAATATGTGTATATAATATTTTTGAAGATATGAAACAAATAAGATCTGTCGGCCGGGGTTGCCTACCAGAAGATCAAACATGTTCTGGAGACCGATGTTGCAACAGGGACGGCCAGATACCGGCATGTCGGCACCAATGTAGGGAGGATCTGTGCAACAATGGAAACGCCGAGGACGCTAACAACTGGACGAGTGCCGCAGGCAAACCATGTCAACTCTGGATGCCGCTAATCGTTGGAGCATTGACCGTTCGTCGTTTATGTTTCTATTTTTCGGAAAGGTGAAATATTGAAGTCATGGACATTTTTATAACTCCAAGACAACGAAATATTGTCTATTTGTTGTTGATGATATGATCTGTATTTTAGTTAATGCAACTGTGACATTGTGAAATGTATTAATTGGGAGTGTAATTACCGAAATTTTGAGTAAAAAATAATGAAATGTTAAGGAATTATATGTATGAGCGTGTGTTGGAAGCGTGCTTACTTCAAGGCTGAATGTCAAGCCTACTAGTTGTAAAGCAACGCAATTTGGTAGTGACTATCCCGTCAGTCGAAACTTTAGTGTAGTGATATCAATAGTAAATCACAAGAGTAAATGGATTATCAATGAAAATCTGGTGCATATCAGAAAAAAAGTTATGCACATTGAAATGCATTTTTCTTTCAGTTCTTATTACAACAAAATTAGAAAAAAAATAAGAATCATATCGTATAAATTATATTTTATTTTTATTTTGCTGTTGTTGTTCTTTGTAATAGAAACCTAAGCATTTAAATAAATTGAAGTTAAAAGCTAAAGTGCCACAAAATACGCCCATCAAAGAATTTGCCATTTATTGTACCAATAAAGGGACATAACTCTGAAGTTGCTGAAGCGATTTTGCTGGTTATCGAACTTGGCCGAGATACTATAGTCCACAAACATTTTCCTCAAGTTTCATGAAGATTGGTCAACAACTGTTTGAGTTATTGTGCGGACAACGCTGTGGACGCCGCCCGCCGGTACGCCCGCCCGCACGCCATGATTGTTCCCGTAATACGACCGTCTTCGATGGGCGTATAAAAAGGTAACATAAACGCTTTTGTCTAGAATATATAATTAGTAATCATAAAAAAATGCAAAAAGTGACTGGTAAGCGTGGAAAATCATGAGCTTTTAGAAACGCGTCTATGTAACGACAGCCGTTAAGGTTAACGGACAACGACGTATTGTGTCATGCCGTTCAACACCGTGATGATTCGGTCGTTGAAGGCAATTGGTAGTTAGGTTCGAGATGTCGTTCCCCTCGGCGGCGTTATACACGAATGCGCCCATCAACACTGTGCAAACAAAACATGTACAACAGGACTTGCGAAGCTGGTCGTATGTTCCATCTTACATGGTTACTACAGAACGGTAGTTTCGCAGCCCTGTGAAATAGTGATTCTCTTGACAGGAACTTTGAAACCATTACAGAAAAAATACATTTGTATGTACTTTTGTTGCGATAATCCCTTGTTTGGGTAGCAAGGACAATAATACTAGTATATTTTTCAATTACTGCTGTTGAATTGAGTCTGCAACATGTTTTATTTATTCGTGTTTACTGGCTTTCAAAGTCCTTTTTGCACGTGAAAATAGTAAAAATCTAGCAATGCAAGCCTCAGGTTTCATTCACTGATGGCGCTCAAGTTGTGTGAAGTCTGTACATGTTAATGATTAAATATTGGAGAAATTAGCTGCTTATTCAGAACGGCTAATGGTGTTCGAATACGCCCCTAATAACGGCTTACAAAACTGTCGAGGCTACAGTGATAGGCTTATAGACATTCAAATTAAGTGAATGATTACCACCATTAACGCTAGTGAGCCATTGTTACAAATTCTAAGAAAATAAAGATGCGCGCAATAAACCACCGAATCTTTTATCCTAGAACTCTTTGATCGTCGGAGTAATATCTGCTAGTATATATATTCTTCCGCGGTAACAATGAATTCCAGTCGGATTTTCAGTTTAATTCAGTTTTTCTGTAATATGATGAAAATCATTAATCTGCCGCACACAATACTAGCATTGTACAAGCTGTCATTAAATCTCCCGATGTATAGAATGCAAGTTAGAGACAATTCAAAGAAACATTGTCTTTCTATTATTCCTGAAGCCTTAAAACGGGAATAGAATACGGGCAGATATTCAGAATAGAACTCAATACTTGTATAGGATGTTCCGATAGACACATATAAAACCATTCTTTGATGAGAATCATTTCTGTAAAAAAGGAACAATTCAAAACAAGGAGCCTTATGTGAGCATTTACAACCGAGAATGAGAAAAATCCATTGAGAGCCAAACCGCAGTGTAAAAACTCATTTTATACAATGAAATTACGAATTGGAATTAAATGGACACACAAATAAACTCAACTCGTCGTTTTATCCATAATCTCTGCATATTGTCCTCAAAAAAGCAATTTGTTTAATGATAACATTTAACGACAAAATTTTGAGGTCTTTTTAGCATTTACACAACTATCAGTGTATAACGGCCACTCCTTCTATTAAAACTGAGACATCATGGAATTTGAAATTTCGCAAAATGTCGTTATCCCCTATTATCATTATGCAAGATCCACCTTATGGCGTATGGTGTTAAAGAAATGAAGTTGGCCAACAATTAAGCTTAAGCTTAAAAACAGCAAAACAAAAACAGCTATAAATATTGTAGCAAAGTTCTTCGATCAATCGGCAATACATCGGTAATGCTAAGCGATGATATGGGTAAACAGTCGCACCCGAAACAGGGTACGTGAGATTTTAAGTACCGGGCAACGGGCTTGAACTCGAAATCTCAGTAAAAAGTCTTGAATCAGTCCTCGGGCAGAAGAAGGGTCAGAGGGCGATATCTTGAAACATCCTATCAGACAAACAGTCTTATATAAAAGAAGGGGGTTGTAATGATCACTTATTGATAATTGCATATAGTTTAATGAGGGGTGGGGAGCATTGTGAAAATTGTATGTTAAATGCAATCCCTGAAGGATAAAAAGATAACAGTATTGCTTGAAAGTACGGGAAGATGTTTTACGGTCGCCACACAGCACATTCAAAACTACAGTACATGTAATTATTAAACGTGAATTATGCATATCAGGAATGGCCACACCCAGTAGATATAACCTCCCCACACTGCCAATATGCAACCTTCAATGTTGTATATGAAAGTATTTAAGTGGATGGTGAGGGTTGAGAAAGTGTATGATAAATTTCAATCCCTGAGCGATTAAAAAATCGTTGTATTATTGAAATTTCGGAGAGACGTTTGTCGGTCGCTACACAGCACAGACAAAACTACTTTGATTATGAAAAAGTTAAATATGCATATCAGAAATGGCCACATCGAGAAAACATTGCCTCCTCACACAGCCAACATGCAACCGTCAATGGTGTAAATGAACTAGATGAAAAAAAGATGAAATATGCATATCAGGAATTGCCACGTTCAGAAGAAACAGTGTACCCACACAGCCAAGAAGAAGGAGAGAGCACGATTGATAAAATGATCAGCTTTAAAACAGACACCACAAACAATTAACAAAAATAACAACCTGCGTGGTTACCGCCTTGGAACGGTCTGTGGCAAATCAAATTGCCTCTGGGATTTAAACCAGGTTCTAGGGTGCACCAACCTCACACTTGCCACAACAGGTGTTCATATCAACAAAAAAGTTCAACTTTTCTTTGCGTAATTGCTCCAACCAACCCATCAGCCCAACAAGGTTGCATGCAAAAGCACACAAACATACAAAAAAAGGAAGTTAAAGCCAAAGAAGATGTCACTCAATGATCTTACCGAGACCAAAGCACCTGTAGTCAACTCAGCAAGAACACGATGACAGGGATAAAAGAAACAAATCGAACGTTGAATTTACAGATGGTATTTACGAACAACCGGGAGAAATTAACATTACCTTTTATTTTCTTAACATTATAAATTAAATCAATTAAATACAAATTAAGGTAACTTTGAAAGCCATCGAACACGACAAATATTTATTTATTGCAGTGTCTGTTTAATTGAGCATGTTCATGGGCAGCGATGGAAATGCATATTACTGCCCACGCCGCCAAGACCCGCGTTGAGCGCAACTCATTATTTAAGCCAATTAACAGTACAATTTCTATCCATCCCAAATGACGTGCATATTGCGTTGAACATGGAACCTTTAATGCGGTATTTTCAGATTAATACCATTTCATGTTCAGCGGCGTATGGTCCCAAGATAAAGGTGTGTTTGTCCTAAACGAGAAAACAATGGGTGGAACTAAACATAATAGAATTCTAACAGGGGATTTGAGAATATAAATCCACTATATCACACAGAACGCCAAGGCGAATTTAAAAAGCAGGAAATTTTATCATTAGGGTGACGCTATACAAATCTATATTTGATGATAAAATGAAAGCATCCATAAATACCACAGGGAATCGGCACATAACAATTTTTCTAATTCTTTAAATTTATTTTATATCATATAAACAAGGGATTTTTTCGCCGATTTCTTTATATAAATTCATTTGGACACGGGTTCGCAACACCGTTCGCCGTGAGTAATTCACTTTTACAACGCGTTTTGTGCAAATATCCGTGGTTAGGTCTGAAAGAGTGAACAAATATGATTCTCTCGCTACCAATAGTCTTTCGCAAAGTGTTCAACCTTGGGAACACCAGATACATTACATCTACATCTGGAAGTAGTTCTTATCAATAATCAGTTATTACTGTGAGGCGCTGTCTAGGAACAGTGTTTTAAAGAAAAGGAACATAATTCAGACCGATATACTTGTTCGGTAAAAGATGTAACAGTATGTTACGGTTAAAAGCAGAGTATACACCGTTAAGAAAGTAACCTTCGCCAGCCTCTCGGCAAAGATGTTGAGGCTGGGACTTGATTATATGTAGTGCGAACGGTTATTCCACTATCTAATATTTCTGTGGAAGTAGGAATAAGAGTGGTACTGGGTACGAGACTGAATGATAAAGTAGCTGTGATAGTGATTTCTAACATAGGTTAGGTTAACCTGGTCAACAGCAATAAACAGCTTGGCTTCTCATCTTTTAGACAAAAAAATATGTGGGAATGGTAAAGGCGCCTGTGTTCGAGCGAGTTCCACTTTAAGATGCTAAGTATTTGGATTACAATGCATTGGTAATAATAATTATTATTTCGGACATAATTGGCAGCCGATCTCTTTATGCGTTAAATTTTTTTACGTCAAATTTTACGGTGCCAGGGATGCCAAACATTTGAACAATACTCCAACTGTGGATGAACATATGTGTTGTATGCTACCTCTTTGACTTACTTAAGAATTGTTTGTTTTAATGTTTCGTTTAATAAAGCGGAAGGATGATAACGCTTTGTCAGAGATGTTTTCAATATGCTGGGACCAGTTCAGATCTGTTTTGCCACTCGGACCGTTCCAAGGCGGTAACCCCTCATAGATAGATAGATTTATTTCAGTATAAAATGCATATAAACATGGTTTAAATAACAAGAATAAATTAGTTAACAATACAACAAATACATAATTTGATTAAGACTTTTTGACATGGATAAGATTCACAATAAAATGACTTTAAATGAGATCAGTTATTATAAAATTCATGTATGTATATAAATATCACATATTATTGCCATGTTAAATACATTAATACCGAGGATGACACAAAAAAGGGAAAAAATATTTCCCTTATTTCCATTGTGGTCCTCAAATATTATGATAAAGTTAACAGTCATAGAAAGGATGTAAAACTGATTTCTAAAAGCAGGAGTAAATTGAGCATGGTAAAAATTTAAGTAAAAAAGTTTGCAAAAAGTTCTAGCAGTATACAATTTGTTATTTTATCACAGTGCATATATCACATGGCTCTAATATAAAAGAATATGTAGTACATAAAATACATTATATTAAAACTCTGTATACATGTGTTTCCTAACAGCTAATTTAAAATCTGCAAGTTTGTTGATATTTTTGACAGATTTTTTAAGTATTCAGGAGCAATATTATGTTTGATTTTAAAAACGTGACTTAGCGTAATAGAATCAACTCTTTTCTGAACAGGTAACCAGTTAAGACGATTAAAATGGGTCACATCTAATGAGTTCTAGGGTCCAAATTTAAAACAAACCTAATGCATTTATTTTGCATAATTTGTAGTCTATCTTTACACTTTTTTGTGATACTATGGAACCAGAAACAACAAGCATAGTCAAAATGACACTGTATTAGAGAAGAAACAAGGAGTTTTCTAGTATGCAATGTTAAGAAAGATTTTTTCTTGTATAAAAATTTCAATCTTGAACTAGCCTTTTTAATTATTTCATTTGCCATGGTTTCACAAGAAAGATGTTGATCAAGAGTTGCACCTAAATATTTCACAGAGTTAGTGGATTTGATTTTTGTTCCATTACAAGAAATGTCCAAATCTGAGCTAGTTTTCAATTTAGGTTTAGAGCCAAACAAAATGGACTCAGTTTTACCAAGATGTAGAGATAATTTGTTATCTACTAACCAATGACTAACAAATTCAAGGTCTTTGGACAGAGCAGTTGTAATTTGGTCTTTGCTTTTACCTGACACTAGAATAGCTGAGTCATCGGCATCTCAGGTTCTCACTTTCGTTAATTGTTTGTGGCGTCCATATTGAAAATGATTATTGTAATACCATGCTCTCTTTTCCTCTCTACTGTTTGGCTGTGTGGGGAGGCTGTGTCTGCTGGATGTGGCCATCCCTGGTATGCATATTTCACTTTTTTGATATCACGAGTAAAACCTAAGTATTTTGCAGCAGATGTAGTTTTCAACTAATAAGTTATAAAACTGAAGGAAAGATAATTCAGGCTTGCTAAGGAATCTTTGGCGGTTATAAAATTTGTTTACTTCGCTTGTTTTCTGAAGTGCGTGCGCAGTAAAACACTCAATCATAAATGGCACATGGTAGTTTCTGCAATTGGGTTAATATAAAAAACAATTACAACAACGGGCCTGTATAAAACGCAGCTTTTAACGCAGCCTGTATAAACATATAGGGAAAACGCAGCTTTTAAGCAGCCTGTATAGAATATATAGGGGAAAGGTGTGAATTTCACTGCGGTTATGCATTTTATGGAAAAAATAATACAAAATGTAATTTGATAAGAATAAAAGGCTTATTTATCACTAATATATGAATGAATTATGAATAAAAATAAATATAAGTGATGTTTTAATATTGTAATTTATTTAAAGCGGTCGCTAATTTGACATCACCACCGAAAAGAAAAACTCAGTGCGAAAAGAATGAATTTTTTTATTCATGGATGGATTGTTATTGCGTGTTCATTCTAATGTTGTCAAAAAACAGGTCTTCAGGTTTAACAGAAAGTAAAAAAAAATGAATGATAAAAAAACAAAAGTCATTTATAAATAAGTTTTTTTAATCAATTCTAACAAAAAAGCAAAATACATTTAAAAATTCGTTGAAGATTATAATTATCAAGAAGAATATGAGAAAAATACAATCATCATCATTATTTTTTTGTTTAGTCACAATCATAGTTTACAGAGCAACAAGGTATTTTTAAACAACAGCATCATTATCATCGTTATCATCGTCATCATTTTTATTAAGTAACAGTTATAGTTAAAAGCTGAATGCTGTGTTCTATCAGTTACACTTGAAACATTTGATTTTGATTCTTGGTTTTCCAAATTATTAATTTCTGGTTCATTTGAGATTCTTGTGTCCGCACCAGGCGGTATTTTTACCGGACTCTTCAATTCGGAATCGTCTTTACAAATTGCGGAGAGACGACCCTTAATAAGTTGAATTAAATTGTCAGGATGACAAACATTCTTTGGAAGAATAGCAGTTTCTGGATCTTTCTTCGCAAATTTAAATCGGTCCAGTAAAATAAGTTCGCTTTCAACGCAAAATGCCCTTAATATCTCTGAAACATCGTTTCCCTGCAAATAATTTAAGTATAACACTATGCTTTCTATTTCGCGTTCTTTAAAATCAACAAGTCTTTTTAATTTTGCATTCATAGATTCGGCCCCATTGTTTGTTATGCCAGAATAAGGATTATAATTATCGTTTTCTCAAGCACCCAGGGTCCCGCGTGTTCTAGAATCGTATCGTATAAGTTTTCTTCAAAATAGCGAACCATAGCTTGACTCCAACTTTGTTTTACATCCTCGTATTTTTGTTGAAATTGTTCTTTAGTTTCACTATTAAGTAAATTACGAATGTTTGCATCGTAAATTTTTTATCATCTGAAGTACCATTATGATTGTTTAACCAAAATTTAAGATCACGTAATATATGGTTCCAGCAAATTAATATTTCTGCTGATGTGAAACATTTTTGCAAGAATTCACAAAATTGGCCGTAGCTTTTGTAAAGAGGATATAATGAAAACGGCAAAACTGCTGAAAAATCCTCAGTGTCACAGCGAACCACTCACATTTTTGCAGAACTGCATAGAAATGTTCAAAATTACTTGAGAATCCATATTTTAATAGTTAACGGAGAATATACCCGCTACTGACAATTTTTTGACTTGATTTTACCCCTACCTTTATTAAATGTCGGTGTTTTCCATACGCATGACAGGATTTTGATAATTTATTCATAAAAAGAAGTTAAAATTATTTATCTAAATATGTTTCAAGATTGAAGTGCATACTTCAAATTCACGCTGAGAAATTAAGAAAATACGATCGGTGTAGATAGAACATTGGTTAAATGTATTTAATTGGCTTTTCACGATTCTTTTTATAATAAATGGGGTTTAAAGATAAATGTCAACAAAACAAAAATTTGTATTTTTAAAAAACGGAATACTGTTTCTGATTTTCAATGGTATATATACTACAAAAGAATCGAAATAGTTGACAATTTTTGCTATTTGGGTGTCGTATTTAAACACACAGGAAATTTAAAAGATGCAGTAAAAACTCTACACGAACAAGCTCTGAAAGCATATAACAATTTATTATCCGTTTTTAATAAAGTAAAAATTGATTGCAAAACTAAATTGTCAATGTTTGATACACTAGTTGTGCCAATACTTCTTTATGGTTCAGAAATATGGGGTGTCTATAATTATAAGGAAATTGACAAGCTTCATTTGAGATTTTGTAAATATATCCTCGGAGTAAGACCTCAAACATCTAACGTAGCGGTATTTGGCGAACTTGGTAGAAAACCTTTATCTGTGATTGCAAAAGAACGTGCGCTTAAATATTGGTTAAAAATCATGCATAATAATGACTCATTGATCAATAAAACTTTTCTAAAACAAAAATCAGTCCTAAGACAAGGATCCTGGGCTTTCAATATAAAATCAACTTTTGACCGATTAGGGCTAGGATTTATTTGGCAAAACTTCGACGCGAACAATAGAAATTATTCTGCATTAATTAAACAACGGCTTCATGATCAATATGTTCAGAGCTGCAGTGAAGAATTATCAAATCAACCTAAAATGGAATATTATAGAAAATATAAGACTGAATTTAAATTTGAAAACTATTTGTATCTGGTGAATAATGATAAAATTAGAAAAGAAATGTCACGTTTTAGATTAAGTTCACATAGTCTTGAAATCGAACAAGGGAGGTTCTTAGGAATTGATAGAGAAAATAGAAATTGTAAACTTTGCACTCAAAATGTCATTGAATCGGAGTTTCATTTCTTGCTGTGCTGTCCAGCCTATAGTAACATACGAAGACAATACTTTGAAAATCAATCCTGGCCAACAATTCAAAAATTTATTAATATTTTGTCTTGCACAAATCCACGTAAAATCAGAAATACAGCTAAATTTATTTATAATGCTATGAACATAAGAAAGGAAAAACTAAAAACTTGACCTGCTTCGTAAATAATTATTCATGTCATCTTAAAACAATTTTTCTGCCTTTGTGTCTATTTTGTGATTTGTTTGTTGTTTTTTGTTTGCTTTGTAAAATTATAACTGTTTTTTCTCATTACATGTGTATATGCTTGTGAAATGTCTTGGCCATATGTATTTCGTTATTGTTAATGGCCATAGGCAACATAATGTTTGCCGATTTGCCAATAAACTGGAAACTGGAAACTATAATGCGCTACAAAATTATCTATATTGATAGAGATGAAAAAATCACCTGGCTGGTCTACATTGCTAGCAAATGTGACATTCATCTAATTGTCTTAAAATTTATATCATCTCCTGTAAAAACGTGTGGGCGGGTATCTACATAATGAAAACATTCTTTCTATATAATGTGCACAGTAGCACATTTCTTCTTTATTGCAAGATTAAGAGGACGAGGTCAGCGACAAGCTGCCTCCGGCACAATTGTACAATTACAACGTGTCATAAACTATAACATGGATTTCGATGTTACACCTGACTTTATCTATATCATTTGACGCACATTCATTCCATTATTGTCAAAACAGGTTAAAACACTCAGTTTCAAAAGAAAAATGAAAACATACATTTATAACATTTTTAAATTGACCAAATAAAGATATAAAATTGTATGAGGAATATAATTATAAAGATAAAAACGGATAAATATGATTATTGGAACACTCATCATCATCATCATCATCAGCAGCAGCAGCATTTTTTATTCAGTCAGAGTTATAGATATCAGCAGCAACATGATCTTAGAGTTCAAACTTAGAACTACCGGAATTTGTGCTTTTTCAGATAACTGTAGTCTGACATACTCTTTTTTGTTAAATTTTCTGTACGTGTAAAATCAATTCACATACATGTGTGTGACACCTCTTAGTTATTTAAAATGCGAGTTAAAATTTAAAGCTTGTTTTAGAAAAAAAATCATTGTATATAAATTAATTCACAAATATGTTTGAGAAACCTCTTATTTTGAAAGCTTAAAGCTTGTTTTAACAACGAAATCACTCGAACGAATTGTTTAAAATCTGATTATGTAAGCTAGCTAATTCCATTGAAGTTGGTGTCGTTGTGCCAATAAACACGTTCGTAGCGTTGTTAATTTCGTATCATTGATTGGATGATAAGAGCACGGTCAATTAATTTAGGTATCACCAGACACGCCTATTAACAGTGTGACATGCAACAAGAAGGATATCGTCTTGCTTTAACAATTTTATTAAGTTTATGAACAAATAAAGAACAGAACAGAACAGAACAGAACTTTTATTTCAGACTTATACATCAAAGCATCTCGTCATACAATATGTATATCACAAAAACAAAACTTGCATGTGATCAACGTTAAGATAATGGTAAATGCTGATACTTGTTTACATAGTTATAAATGTTATTTTACATCCCTATAGTTGTGTACTCTAAAATGGAGAATGTTCATAATTAACAATATTCTGAAAGGTTCAAAAGAACAATGGTTTAAGTATATAATTATTTGGTAATTCTATGGAAGTGTATGTGGCTTGCAACTAAAACAGTGATATTTCAATTGAAAACAAATTATACAAGATCATTAATAATCGATTTGCGTCTACTATTTGCCTCTAACAAGTATTTGCATAAGTTAACAACAACTGACTTATTATCGCTATTAACAAGTTCGATTAACTTAAACATACTGGGTCTTCGGTAGAAATATTTCTTAATATACTTTGATCTGATATCACTGAAACAACTACAAATTAAAACAAAATGCTATTCATCTTCAACTTCCTGTGTGTTACATGACAGACATATTCGTGCATTCCTCGGCAGTCTGTTTTGGCCGTATCGTCCTGTTTCAATACGTAAACTGTGCGCTGATACACGTATTTTGGTAAGGCATTTACGATTCGTCTTATTAAATAAAATATTTAAATATTCAGACATTCCAAATGTGTTATGTAAATGCGAATATAAAATGTTTAATTTTGTACTGTTAGTGATATCAGCACGCCACTTTTGAAGAAAACTATCAATGAGTCGTTGCTTAAAAAATTGGTATAAATACTTTAACGTTGTAATTATCTGGGCTTAGCCAAACTTCTAGAAAACCGTTTTCGCACAATAATGCTTTAATATTAGATGCCCAGGTTTTGTGTCCGAGATCGCATAATTCCGCCGATTTTCTGTAGACAGTATTAAGTAAAATATTATTAGAATTATGTGCCTTAAACCAGTATTTAACTATTTGCACGTATCTGTTAATATACATAGGGTATCGACCTAATTCTCCGTAGACCGCGGCGCTACACGTGCTTTGCTTGACGCCTAAAAGCGTTTGGCAAAATTTAAGTTGAATCCGTTCTAATTCTTTTGATTTTGTAAATCCCCAGACTGGACATGCATAATTTAGTATAGAACCAACAAATGCGTCAAACAGCTGTAGCGCAATTTTAGGGGGCACGTCGTATTGATTAATATTTTTGGTTAACACGTGCATGGCTTTTAGAGCTTTGCCAACTACATAATTATTGACTATTTAAGACAAAAGTTCCTGTGTAATTAAATACGACACCTAAATAATTGAAGTTATCAACTACCTCGAGGCGTTCGTTATTGTTGTACCAAGTTTCATTTTGTCTAATTAGGCCTCTTTTACGAAATACAACCACTTTTGTTTTGGCTGTGTTTAAAACTGACCATTCATATCACCGGAGATACATATATTAATTAATACATTTGTAAACTTGTAATCTTGTAATACATCAAATGTCGGAATGTTCTTATCATGAACCAGTTTGTGAATTATTGAGTGCGGACACTTTTGTTCCATTACAATAGAACTTGACAAAAAATAATTTCTGTAATAATTTTAAACAAAATTCAATTTCCATTGATGCGCTTTGTAAAAGGCATAATGTATCTTTCAAGTTACCGACATAAAGGAGTAAGAATTAATAATATTTGTATGTGGAATTATTAAATAAACAATGTATTTGTTTGTAGCGTATACGTTCATAAAATCCTTAAGAGAAAGAACTCTGTATGACACTTAACAACAATTACTAATAACCGAGCTTAAATAAACAAACTTATAAAACATATCTCTAAATATGGACCTGACTATCAATCCAATGTAAACTGATTTAAAAACATTGAATACAGAAAAAAACACTACATTTTTATTGTTTCTTACGATTCCATCCCGTATGTTTAAAAAAAAGCTGCGTTTTCCCTACCTATCTATAATGGCTGCGTCGCTGCGTTTTATATCCTTAAATCGCATACTACATAAATCGAATGATATATGGGACACACAGCAGTATAAAGTATTACATAATGTTACAATATATAACAAAATTTAAAAAAAATCGTATTTTGATGTATCCATTTGATAGTGATTCGGACGTAAAGAAAACTATAGGTAATTCAGAAAACTACCTCAACATAATAAATAAATATTTTTAAGTAAGTAAGTAAGTAATATTTATTTTGAAAGTCGGATGCATATAACAAATATGTGTAACATACAAATGTACAAATACACATATTAAAACACAAGCTCTGTAGAGCTTTTAAAACCGACTTAACATAAATAAATAAGACAAGCACAGATAACAGCATAGACAGTATAACATACATACAACATGTGCAACACTTATACAACAACTTATGAACAATTAAATTGGGTTATAAGACTGAATACAAATTAAATGCCTTAAAACATAAAATCCTAAAAAGTACATAGATATGAGCATTAGATTAAAATTGCATATAGGTAGTAAGAAGGTAAAAGTTATTAATTTTTATTACATAACTTTAATTAATATTAGCTAAGATTCAAAACATTAATTAAGATAGATAGATAGATTTCTATCAGTACATGATATAATTACAGTCAGCTAAAGACACAGCCTGAACTGACCGATATAATTACACACAAAAATGTAAGATTAATCATTAATTAAGATAGATAGGTAGATTTCTATCAGTACATGATATAATTACAGTCAGCTAAAGACACAGCCTGAACTGACCGATATAATTACACTCAAAAATGTAAGATAACTTCCTCTTTAAAAATCGATTAACTAAGATTCAATATGTTGATTTAAAACTTACCTAAATATAAGACTTCACATCAAAACAATAATATCAATGTCAGAGCGTATATTTTTAAGTAAAGCACACATTTAAAATAAGCACATAAAACAAGATTTAAAAGCAATGGACATACATGTACATAGGTAGTAACTACATGTAACAAGCATATAGGAGACAAAATAATAAAGCTCAACTAAGATTCTAAGGCTAAGCAGAACAAGCATAAACTGGCATAAAGCAGGATAAGCTAACTAGCAAGCAGAGTACCCCGCAACCAGACTGATGGTGCCCCCTGTCAACCACATGCTGAACATTTTCACTCAGGCCATCCCAGCTTTTTATAAGGGAGCTAAATTGACTATAGGAAGTGCATTCCCTGAATTCAGCTGGCAAGGAGTTCCATAGCCTGGCCGCGAAATACCTGAACGAGCTCTTACCGTACCGTTCTGTTCTAGGTGTAGGTAGTTCTACTAAGTTTCTGTACCTAAAATTGTAAGTAGAATTCTTGTATTGTAATAGATCATGGAGATAAGTTGGTCCCATTTTATTTAAAAGTTTAAAAGCCTCCAGGGCAACTGTTCTCATCCTCCGGGTTTTTAGAAATGGTAGTCCAGACTTTTCCAATAAAATATCATAGTGGCTTTGATAATCCTCATAAATAAATCTTAATGCGCGTTCCTGGATCTTCTCTATCTTTTTAACATTTGTCTCGCTTGTAAAGTACGATGTCAAAGGGCAATAATTTAAGTTTGACATTACAAAGGAGTAATACATAGTGAGTCTACCCAACTTGTTTATATTTCTACCTATCCTTTTCATAACATTAAGTTGACATGCTGCTTTTTTACAAATATTTGATATGTGAGTATTGAAATTCATCATAAAATCGAAAGTTACACCTAACAATTTAACTTCAGGGTCACATTGAATAGAGCAGCTACCCAGATTAAAAGAAATATTAAGATCTTTAGTTTTACGACCTAGAGCAATAGCTTGAAACTTATCTGGATTAGCTTTCATATGATTAAGTTTAAACCAATTTATGAGACATAGGGAGTCCTGTTCAAGGGTATGTACTAGGTCCTTTGGGCATTTGCTTTGGTATGAAAGAGTATTATCATCAGCATAATTATATAAAGAGCTTCTGTGAACAAAAGAAAAAATATCATTTATGAAGATGTTGAAGAGAAGAGGACCTAGTATAGAACCTTGCGGGACACCCTTTACAATATGCTGAAAAGTGCTATATTTATCCCCTAATTTTACACATTGTTTTCTACAGGAGAGGTAACTCTGGATTAAGGTGACAGAGGATTCGGATAGACCATAGTGCCTACATTTCAGCAAAAGCAAATCGTGTGGTAGGCAGTCAAAGGCCTTTGAAAGGTCCATGAGCACAGCAGCCAAATAAAAATTATCGTCTAGAGCTTGTTTCCAGTCCTCTGCCACCTTCAGAAGGGTAGTGCTACAGCCATAACCTGGTCTGAAGGCACCAAGAAGTGGATTAAAAATATTACTAAAATGTTCAATAAGTTGAGTGTACATGGCCCTTTCAAATACCTTTGATATAACTGGCAGCAGGCTGACTGGTCTATAGTTTCCTTTGTCTAATGTACTGTTTTTCTTGTGTAAAGGCACTACTTGTGCTATTTTCATTGAATCAGGAAAACTACATTCAGTGAAAGATCTATTAACAAGGTTAGAGATAGGTTCCGAAATAACAAAACTAGCTAATTTAACCATTTTAACAGAAATATTGTCAATTCCAGTAGCTTTTTTTACATTCATTTGGTTCAGTTGTTTAGAAACAAAATTCTCATCAATATTTGTAAAATATTATTTGAAAATAACACATTACTATATCATAAAGAAATGGTTACCTTCCCTACTAGATTAAATAACACTTTAGACCTATTCTTTACCTCAAACCCTTCACTTATTAAATCTGTTAAGTCAGTAGCTGGAATCTCTGATCATGATATTGTCCACATTACCTCCGATGTCAAACCCCGCCTCAATAAACAAAAGCCCAGAATTGTACACCTATTCCGTAAAGCAAATTGGGTCAACTTCCAACAGTACATAGATTCAAGGTCCCCCTCTATGTTTACTGATTATCATTCTAAGTCCATTGAAGAGCTGTGGTCAGAATTCAAGAATCTTATCCATGAGGGAATAAACCTCTTCATTCCCTCAAAGAGATTGGGATCAAAACCATCTCTCCCCTGGATCACCCAAAGCATCAAAAGACAAATTAGAAATAGAAATAAATTATACGTTAAAATGAAAAAAGGTTCTTGTCCCAAGGTCAAACAGCATTACAAAAATTTAAGAAACAAGGTTAAACATGAAATAAAACAGGCCCATACAAATTACCTGGAATACGTCCTAGAAACCCAATCCGGTGATCCGGAAAACCCCCAATCAGGTCAAAATTTCTCTCGTAAAAAGCTTTTCTCCACTATTAAAAATGCTAAACAGGATACCCAAGGCATCGCCCCCCTATTGGAAAATGATAAACTTATCACAGATAGTAGGGGCCAGGCAAATGTCCTTAACCGTCAATTTCAGTCCGTCTTCACTCCAATGAATCCCCTCAAACTAGGCCAACTCTGCTCCATGAAAACTAAACACCTGTTTAGCACCACCAAATTACCCCAATACCCCAAGATGCCTGATATATCCATAAGTGTAGGTGGTGTCCAAAAGCTCTTGTCCACTTTACAGATTGGCAAAGCTTGCGGCCCAGACGACCTTAAACCTATAGTTCTAAAAAATTTAAGTGTACAAATTGCCCCTTTGGTCACCAAGCTCTTTCAAAAGTCATTAGATACAGGCACCATCCCTTCCGACTGGACCAAGGCGAATGTCACTCCCCTCTTTAAGAAAGGGGATAAAAGTAACCCCGCAAACTATAGGCCAATATCCTTGACATGTGTTCTTTGCAAATTAATGGAACACATTGTCGCCTCAAACATCACTAAACATTTCCAGGTCAATAGTATTCTTTATCACCTTCAGCATGGTTTTAGGTCACAAATGTCATGTGAAACTCAACTTTTAGGGCTTGTCGAGGACCTATCCCGAAATTTAATCCAAGGTCACCAAACAGATCTAATCCTCTTAGACTTCTCTAAGGCATTCGATAAGGTCAACCACCTCAAGCTGTTATACAAACTCCATCCACATGGCATTCAAAACAACACTCTTCAATGGGTCAAATCATTTCTTATTGGTCGTCGTCAGTCTGTCTTGGTCAATGGTGAAAAGTCAGACGAGGTACCTGTCACCTCAGGAGTCCCTCAGGGTTCTGTTCTTGGCCCTCTGCTCTTCTTGCTCTGTATAAATGACCTGCCTGAAAATATTATCTCACAGGTCCGGTTATTTGCAGACGACACAGCTGTATACATCACGGTCAAAAATGAGTCAGACCAGACTCTGCAAGAAGATCTAAACAGGTTACAAAAATGGGAACACACTTGGGACATGGAATTCAATCCCTCCAAGTGCACGGTTATAAATATCACAAGATCAAAGCACCCTCACAAAACAAATTATACATTGCATGGTCAAACCCTAGCCACAGTCAGTGATGCCAAATACCTTGGTGTTTGCATCACTTCTGACCTTAGCTGGAACAAACACATAAATCAGGTCACCACAACAGCTAACCAAACACTAAATTTTATCAAACGGAACATTCCCACTAAACATCAAAACATCAGGCAGTTCGCTTACAAAACCCTTGTCCGACCACAACTTGAGTACTGTAGCTCGGTGTGGAGTCCCCATACACAACAAAACATCCATAAGATCGAAATGGTTCAGCGCAGGGCCGCTCGATGGGTCACCAGTGATTACTCACATTATAGCAGTGTCACAAGCATGCTAGAAAAGCTGGGGTGGCGTTCCCTTGGTAACAGAAGGTGTGATTCCAGACTACTTATGTTCTTTAAAATTGTCCATGGACTGGTTGCTGTTCCAATGCCTCAGTATGTTTTACCCACTACTCGTCTCACTAGACACATGCATCCCCTCTCTTTTAGGCAAATCCAAACTCCTTGTAATTACTATAAATGTTCATTCTACCCTGCCACTATTGTACTGTGGAATTCTTTGCCAGCAAATGTTGCACAGGCACCCACCCTGGACCAGTTTAGGCAGGGGGTAACTAAACTGTGCCATAACTTCTAAGCGACTATGCTGTTTTTACTCTTTTAACTGTAAATCTAGTCTTTTAACTAACACTATCAGCTTTAATTCAGAACTCTCACAAATACATTATGTATTACTTTTTTTCTCCTGTACATTTCTTCTTTTAATATTTCTTGTACAGACGCGCACCTGCATAAAATGCTAAACAATAGTGTCATGCAGTATTTATAGATAGATAGATAAAGATATAACGATTTTTTTTAAATAAAATAACGATAAAGAACAGTAAATACTTCTTTTTATAAACATAACATATTGTCTAGTAATATATTTAGAAAAAGCTGCGTTTTCCCTATATATCTATACAGACTGCGCAGTAGTCAAAATATTTTAACCTACGGGATTTTTAGATAATTTTTGATGGTCAAAATCCCAAAGGTTAAAAACATTAAAGGTCTATTATAGGGTGGAAAACGCTTTTACACAAATATACAAATTCCTTGGTAATAATATTGAATATTTATCGTAATTTTGATAACTATGTCAATTAAGGGCATAAGATATATAGCAGTTAAAAATCACTATAAAATTATCGTCGTAAAAACCCGCGTACATGATTCCGCATTGTGCACTTTACTGCTATGACGTCACGCATTCAATGGCGAATAGGGAAATTGTATCGATGTGTTACAGGGTGTAGTTTAAATAGGATTATTGTCTTATGAACCTATGTCATATAATAAAGTGTGTAGAAATTACTTCTTAAGGAATATATCTTCAAAGGTAACTAATTCTTTCATTCCAATTTTGTTGTTTTATTGGTTTTTTAAGAATTTTTCTTCCGACTCAATTTTGAGTCGGAACGTCCACCACTAAATTGGTCTTTATTGTGTTCAACGCGCAGGGCGTAGCTCTGATCGCGTTGATATTTCGACTAACTGCGCAGCTGCGTTTTATACACGAAAAACGCAGCCTGCATAACGCAGCCCAATCTCCTTCGCAGAGTTGTCGTTCCTTACACTCACTTTACATGAATGTAATGAGAATGTAATGAGCCGATAGTGTAAGAGAGTGAACGCAGCCTGCGTTAAAAGCTGCGTTTTATATTGGCCCAACAACAACAACAACACAATGGCAGCCTCCGTCAGCGGACCTATCGTCTCTCCGACACATTACGACCCATCATTTAAAGGTTTGTCTTTAATGTGTCTTATTTTTATTTCAAAAAAGCGATTTCAATTATTTTATGTCTGTTTGCTTAGGTGAAATGAGGTATTTATTGAATGTCATTAACAAAATCATTGATTTTCGCGATCAATAATTCTGATATTTGTATCAAATTTCTTACCATTCATGAGTCGATTGTTTCTCATAACAGAAAAAATCCTTTTATCAGAGGACAAGACTAAAAGTCATCAATTGATATGTTTCATTTTAGAAAATGCAAATATTTCACAATAAATGTTGACAGATAATATGAGTTTGCAGAGGCACAGAACATGGTTAAATTTTTAAAAAGTCTAGTTTAACACACTTGTTTAGATTAACCCTTTCCTCCATAGATAGACCTTAATTGTGCCGTCGGATCAGGATCTAAACTGTTCGCTTTTTGATTTGTTAGGTTATTTCTGACTAAAATGCCACCAGTGCAGATCCTGATCAGACGGGTAACACTGAATACCGAAATACACTTTTTACCGAAAGATACTGAAATACACTTTTGATTACCGAAATACACTTATTAAAAGGAAATTAAAGCATTATTTGTTGTTTAAATAAGATAATATATTAAAATATTAGTATATGAAATAAATGCCAAAGTTTTATTTGAATAGAAACAGGCTTTTGATAGTTATTGGACATTTTTTGAAAATTCTGTGAGAACACAAACATGATAAATACCATTGAACCGAAATACACTTTTGATTACTGGAATACACGTAATAAATGGTAATTAAAGCATTATTTGTTGTTTAAATAAGAACATTTGTATATGAAATAAATGCCAAAGTTTTATTTGAATAGAAACAGGCATACTTTAGAAGTCTCACAGATTAAAGGACATTAAAAAACTGCGATAAATGACGTTTGTAATTAAAGTTTTTAATTAAAGTTTTGTGCAAAATGTGTAAACAATTAGTACTTTTAAAGAAAGTCAGTATATATTGTAAAAGCATAGAACTGTAAAGACTATAACATTTATTTTCAAATGTTATTAAATAATTCATAATATTATACAATATGAATAACGATGTTCTATACGGCCACAGATTCGTGTAAACTCTACTGCCATGTCACCCGACCTGAAATTAAAACAAAATGTTGGCAAAGCATTGAATATAAATCCCCATTGAATATAAATATTAAAAGAATCATGATAAGTTTAGCAATAATAGTATACACTAAAGCTGCTTAATCACAGATCACGGTGAAATATTTCGGTATTTCATGTATCTCATGTGCTTAATATTTTTTGTACTTCTATATAATACCTATTAATGAATCAACAGAAGGCAATTTCACCTAAGTTTAAGGATCAGTTGTAAGGGAGTTTTAATGCGTTGGTAACTGTTTACTGAGTTTGTAACATAAATAACATACTCTATTTCGTAAATCAATTTTTATTGCAATTATTGCTAAATATTACAATAGATTTACAGTTACCATATCACATTGCAGACTTCCCGAAAGTCGCCGGACCGTCGGACCTGTCCGGTAAATTTTAGGCCGGTGCGGCATGATTTCATATATTGTAGGACCGATTGTCCAGCAAACATTTGATCTGCATATTCCAATTTTATTGGCTAAATTACAGTTTTGCTCGATGTTTTTACTCGAGACTGTTCCGAGGGAAATAAGTGAGGATATCCAAGTGCAATAATTTACGTATTCGTCTTCATGACAATTCGTACCACTGCCGCTTCTTTGACTGTTTCGCTGCGCATGACCATTCTTCATCAGAAAACGACTGACTGCGACTGGGTAGGAGTCTACTGTTTCCTACATTTCGCCCATTTTCACCTATTTCCATTTCGTAATTTCAGACTCACAAAATGGCGTTTTAAAAATATTTCACTGGAGCAATTCCCGGTAAAAAGAGAAAAGTAACAAATGAAGAAAAGCTGCAAAAGAAAAAAATACCAAAAACACTTACTGGTTTGTAGATTTTATACAAAATGGATAAAAGATCGTTAATGCTTTGACTTCCAAGATGAACTATTGAATTTTGAAAAACTGATCATGTAATAGTAGGGAGTGATTTTACTCTCCAGTAAATCAGGCGATTTTCTAAGTGAAATAAAAAAGAAAATATATTCTGTCTTACAATGGTAAAACAAATATCCTCTATATGCTACATAAAGAAAAATAAAAACACCCTCAATACCGTGTTTTGCTTATTTTATTTTTAAATGTTTCGGTCAGACAGAATTTGTTTCGGTCAGACAGATTTTCACATCTTGTCTGACCGAATGTCTGACACTTTTTTTCAACTTTCGGGAAGTCTGACATTGAAAGATGCATTAAAAGGTTTTCATAAAACTAGGTTTTATTAAAGTGTTCAACACTTTCAGCCCTCCTTCCTTAGATTCGGGATGAACCAAGTAGTGTTTGGGATATTTTAACTTGTGTTCTACATTTACTCTCCACTCCGTTTTGTTTCATTCTCTGTACTATTCGTATCAATTGGGAGACTATTTCATCGACAGAACATGTGGCGTTGATGTCATTCCCGCCAAGATTCATGAAAACATACCTGAAATGAAACGATAATAAACATTTAAAATTTTGATTATGATATCACAAATAATACATGCATTACGTAGAACATGTTGGTGTTTTTTCCCATGTAGCATCACATGGTGCGGTATAAGGCGGCAAAATACAATACAACAATCGGGTATATACATGTAAATGCTAATATAATAAATAATATATATACACAATACCTAGGTCTGCCATTTAACATTTTCTGGAATTCGGGCTCAAACTTCCTGGTTGTCGTCATTCCCGGCACACCGTAGAGTTTACATCATGTGTAGACCACCCTTATTGAAACTGTTCAGCCATGATATATAGCTGTCACCAAATACAGCATACTTTTTAACCAGCGAAGCTGGTTTTACTAATCACAATTCTGAAATCGGTATCAAACCAACTGGCAAACGGCGATTTACACATTTCAGAGAAATCAGAGTAAGTAAAGTAGTCCCCAAGTTTCCTGTTACGTGTTAAAGTTGGTATTAACTACGTCATGTTGATAGGATAAAACCGGTGCGGTGCATCAATGGTCAAATTCATCTGTACAACAGTTTGATTAAATGTAAAATCGGTGCGGTTCATATTTCTAGGACTTGATCGGTGCGGTGCAACAATGGTCAAACATTGTCCGTGTCCGCGATTTTTCGCAATGAAGGAAACAATTATATATTTCTTATTTCAAATAACTGCATAAACTTTCCCATCGATGGGGTCTCACTTTTTATATCATTTTTCGTGTTCATTATGTCTTTGGGATGTCAGTACACAGATTTCACTATTATAATTTTTTGCTTAAAACCCTTTACTCAATATATACGCCTTTCATCAAATAGGTTACCAGTTCAGGTCCCGATCAGCTGGCACAATAGTGCCATCTGATCTGGATCTAAAATTTGTGATTACTGGTCAGAAAAAAATGATCATAAAAGCGAACAGTTCAAATCCTAATCAGATCGCACAGATGTGCCAGCTGATATGGATCTAAACTGTTCGCACAAGCTATGAAGGTATATCTATGGAGTAAAGGGTTAACAGAAGCCTTCATCCAGATAAAACATGGAAACCCTTATTTCCACTATTATTTAGACAAGAGGAAGTTCTTTGCGAGTGAACCAAGTTTTTTTGCTTTTTCGTAAATGGATACATGTATGAGAATCATGGCACTGGTTATTCTCAATAAGCAAAATCGCTTCGCTGGTTTTCTGTACTTTCAGTACTTTGATTGTTTTGGTTGTTGATTAAAGTTTTGTATCGAATGATGAATGATACTCATTCAGATTGTTTTTAAACATTTTGGAGAGAAATGAGTGATATATTTCTGCTTTCCCGCTTGGAAGTGTTATTACAAACAATATTTACTAATCAACCCTAATTATAATTAGACACGATGCTAATTTTATTAATATCAATTATCAAGCAAACGAGTGATATATGACCGCTTGTCCGCTCGTGAGTGCGATAATTACATTGTATCTCTCTGATTAAAAAAATGAACAGAATGTTTATAGTTAACTTTTTATAATTAATGCATGTAAGTGATCGGATTTCTTCTACATAGCAACATTATAAATAAATTATTTGAATATATTTTATTTGAATAAATATTTATAGATCTAAAGCTCTTATATAAATAAATGTATACATAAATTTACAACAAACAGCACATCACTACAAAGGGAAATAACTTTGAGGCAAAGGGAATACGCAATATAACATTCTAATACAACATTTAAAAACACAATAAAGTCAAATAAATCTTTGGCATTTATTTCATAAACTAATATTTTTAAAATTAAATCTTATTTAAACACCAAATAATGGTTTAACTACAATGTATTTAGTGTATTTCGGTCTCCCAAAGGGAATACGCAATGTAACATCCTAGTACATTTTAACTTTAAAAAAAACAACACATTCAAATAAATCTTTGGCATTTATTTCATATACTAATATTTAAACATATTATCTTATTAAAACAACAAATACTGCTTTAATTACCATTTAATAAGTGTATTTTGGTAATCAAAGTCTATTTCGGTATCTTTCAGTAAAATAGTCTATTTCGGTATTCAGTACTACCCTGATCAGACGGCATGGATGTGCAGGCTGCTCTGGATCTACACTGGTCTCACATACTTAAAACATGTGTATATATGGAGCACACAAAGAGTTATTTCTTTTTTTAATGGTATTGGGATATACTCGCTGAACTTTTCCAGTACAGTATTGCACAAAAATTTGTCACTGTTAAGTTAAATGATACCACATTATTGTGCTGGAAAGCATAGATAGATGAAAAATAGGGTCAGGTTTAAAACACGGCCCGGCCGTAAAATAAAGTACGGCCCAAAAAGGAAAACACGGCCCTACCCCTTAACTTTTTATTACTTAAGATATCTTCAAAATTCTTTTTGCATGTGAAAGAGGACCCTCCTGGCTATATTAGAATCATTTTCTTTTGAAAATATTTCAATAAGAAATTAATTATTTTTTGTCTCAAAGATGGGCCGTCTTTAGATTCAAATTTAGTCGGAGACGGAAAACACGGTCCTACCCCTTAACTTTTTTATTTTTTAAGATACCTTCAAAGTTCTTTTTGCCTGTAAAAGAGGACCTTCCTGGCTATATTAGAATCATTTTCTTTTGAAAATACTTCAATAAGAAGTTAATATTTTTTTGTCTCAAAGATGGGCTGTGTTTAGATTCAAATTTAAACTTCGGAGACGGAAAACACGGCCCTACCACTTAACTTTTTATGCCCCCGCCATGAAATGGCGACGGGCATTAAGAGTTGCTCCTGTCCGTCCGTCCGTCCGTCCGTCTGTCCAATATTCTCGTGAACGCAACTCCTACACTACTGGTCGGAATTTAATGAAACTTGACCACAATGCTTGGCCTGATATGTTGTTGTGCATGAAGGTGGGGTTTCGCTCTTACATGTTCCATTCAGAAGTTATGGCCCTTTGATACTTCCATTTACATTAATTTTAATAGGAGTATATCTCGTGAACGCAACTCCTCCTACACTACTGGTGGGAATTTAATGAAACTTGACCACAATGCTTGGCCTGATATGTTGTTGTGCATAAAGGTGGGGTTTTGCTCTTACATGTTCCGTTCAGAAGTTATGGCCCTTTGATAATTCCATTTACATTATTTTTAATAGGAATATATCTTGTGCATGCAACTCCTCCTACACCTCTGCTGGGAATTTGATGAAACTTTACCACAATGCTTGGCCTGATATGTTGTTGTGCGAAAAGGTGGGGTTTTGCTCTTACATGTTCTGTTCAGAAGTTATGGCCCTTTGATACTTCCATTTACATTAGTTTTAATAGGAATATGTCTTGTTTCTTATATTTTGTGCATTTTGCCCATAACTTAAAAACTACTTGAGATACTGCCTTGAAACTTGAAATATATTTTCACCATCAAATCTACATCATAACCAACAAGACCCATAACCATGCTTCCAATATTTTCAAATTATGCCCCTTTTTCACTTACATTTTGTGTTAAAGGAATACGTTTGGCTGGATTTCACCAGTACTATGTTATTAAGCGTTACTTATGCATCATTTTGACGTATAGAACTTCATTTTATGGTAAATATTGACAAAGTTATCTCCTGTCAAAGATCCCTTATTTGCAAAATCGGCGGGCATCTATGGCCGTCGCCATGTTTGTTTCCTTGTCGATGCGCGCACCTGCTGATGACGTCATTTACACACTTCCGGTTCGTATCGTTTCCATTTAATGTCCAATTCTTATCATTCTCAACCATGGAATATTCATTCATTTAACAAATATATAATAGTGTATGATTTTGAGCCTGAAAATTCTGAAACTGAATAGTAGCCAAGATAGAAAGGAACTGCTTGTTATGCCACCATTAATTACAAAAGAATGCCGAGAATTGTAGCACATTTTAACCTTTTTTCTTGTTTAAGAGTAGTGAGGCCAATATATAGGTGTAAAATATTTTTCCTAATCGACTTGGCAGATTTTTCGGCCAAAATGCGTTTACTTCGTATATACACGATGTCCTTAAATTGGAGGTAAACGTTTGAATTCAGCGATCTAGAGTCATTGCTGTATGCGGCATCTGAAGCGATCACATTAACCACTTTTTCATTTTGTATTAACAAGTACCATTGACTTTTTTTTTAAATGTAATACATAGATCCCTGAAAATACATCTTTCTTGAATTTATTATTCAACAGTCGAATAATTCTTGTTTTCACTAAATTCACATAGTTATGTTTTTCTCCTGGTGCAAAAAGAATAATTATACGATAATTATACTCGTATCGTTTGCGTAATAGTTACCCGACTTCAGGTGGTCCGCGCAATCAAAAGGCACCAACATGCATACTAATCGGGAGGCGGAGTTTTCCCAGAAAAAAGTAGAGAAATTGATCGTCATTGGCTAATTTGCTTTACCGTAACGTTTTTGATCTGTAAATTTATTTGCGACCTGAAGACACAATAACTTTATGACACGACGAATTTGAATAAACGGATGTCGGCGAATTTAGAGCTTGTCAGATATTTGTCTGCGGTTGTAAACGGTTGGTGTTTCCCACAACAGTGCACATGGCTCGGGGGACATTGAGCTGTTTATTGAGTATGAAGCCATCCCGACAAAGATTAAAGGCATACCGGCAGATCAATCGTCCCATATAAGTTTGTCAAGAAATTAAGGCATACCGGTGTCATAATGTCTTGGGGAAGGCCCTGAATTGAATTAATGTATTTTTGAAAATTTAAGGGAACTTTGAAAGTCACCGAACCCTGACAAATATGAAAATGTTTCAGGCCCGGTTTGATTAAGCTTGTTAATGGTTATTAATTGAAATGCATATTTATCTACACGCCGCTAAGCCTGGGGTTGAGTGCAACTCAATACTTCAAAACGAACATTTACTGTAAAATTGTATATTTCTTTCTTAAATCTAATTATAAAATTTAATGTTGCACACTGAGTGGTACAAGTTTGGACACGCCCGTGTGATTGTTAATTGCCTCTAACTGATACGTTAATCTCACTAGCCAGCTTGCTCCGAAGAAGATCGGGTGACATATTAAAATGGTGTGAAAAAATTAATTGACATATTTAATTTGAGGAGACGTTAGGGGACAATAGTAAACTCAATGTTAATTTATACTAAAAGGAAAATTTCAAAGCGATCGTAGCGTATCACATTCTCATTTAACATATTGTCTTTTGAATCCTAGTGAGCGATGCAATTACTTGAGCAGAATGTAAGATAAGAAGGTAAAAACACTCAATACACTAAAACTGTTATGTGATTTTTTTCCTATTTGTGCTCCTTTTGCAATATTTTCACGCATATAGCAATGTTTTCATATAAATAAATTTGCCATCATTCATCTCTGCGTATATTCTTTATGAAACGGAAGTGTGTAAATGACGTCACACCTCGTTGTTTTATCTCTCGCGAGACAACGAGATGTCAATAATGGCCGCTCTCATGCTACGCTCGAAAAAACGATTATCAGTGTAATTAAAAGAAAGTTTTACAATTATCGTATTCGTCGTCATCAATTGATTACGAAAATTGTATTATTCAAAATACATTTTATCATTTAAACAAAGGTTATAATCAGCCGAACGTATTCCTTTAAGAAAAATATACACTTTGCCCTTAACTTTGTTTGGAATGGAGGGATTTCAAAATAACTTGGCACAAATGTTCACCATAACAAGGCGGTGTGTCGTGACTGTAGGTCCAAGGTCAAGGTCGCTGTTACTAAAAATAGAATTTTCTTGCAAAATCTTGTCCCCTCTGTAACTTTGTTATTTCTTATTGGATTTTTAAATAACTTGGCATAATTGTTCACCATATCAAGACGGTATGTCACATACATGCCCAAGCCTTTAGGTCCAAGGTTAAGGTCACTGTTACTAAAAATAGAATTTTCTTGTCCTGGCTGTTACTTTGTTATGACTGGAGGGATTTCAAAATAACTTGGCACAAATGTTCACCATGACAGGGCGATGTGTCACGTACCATGCCCATGCCTGTAGGTCAAAGGTCAAGGTCAGTGTTACTTAAAATAGAATTCTCTTGTCCGGGCTGTTACTATGTTATGAATGGAGGGATTTCAAAATAACTTTGCACAAATGTTCACTATGACAAGGCAGTGTGTCCGCACAATACCCAAGCCTGAAGGTCCAAGGTCAAGGTCACTGTTACTAAAAATAGAATTTTCTTGTCCAGGCTGTAACTTCATTATAAATGGAGGGATTTCAAAATAACTTGACACAAATGTTCACCATGACAGGGCGGTGTATCGCGTACCATGCACATGCCTGTAGGTCAAGGTCACTGTTACTAAAAATAGAATTCTCTTGTCCGGGCTGTAACATTGTTAGGAATAGATTGATTTCAAAATAACTTGACACAAATGTTCATCATGACAAGATGGTGTGTCCCGTATCATGCCCAAGCCTTTAGGTCCAAGGTTAAGGTCACTGTTACTAAAAATAGAATTTTCTTGTCCGGGCTGTTACTTTGTTATGAATGGAGGGATTTCAAAATAACTTGGCACAAATATTCACCATGACAGGGCGATGTGTCACGTACCATGCCCATGCCTGTAGGTCAAAGGTCAAGGTCAGTGTTACTTAAAATAGAATTCTCTTGTCCGGGCTGTTACTTTGTTATGAATGGAAGGATTTCAAAATAACTTTGCACAAATGTTCACTATGACAAGGCAGTGTGTCCGCACAATAACCAAGCCTGAAGGTCCAAGGTCAAGGTCACTGTTACTAAAAATAGAATTTTCTTGTCCAGGCTGTAACTTCATTATAAATGGAGGGATTTCAAAATAACTTGACACAAATGTTCACCATGACAGGGCGGTGTATCGCGTACCATGCCCATGCCTGTAGGTCAAGGTCACTGTTACTAAAAATAGAATTCTCTTGTCCGGGCTGTAACATTGTTAGGAATAGATTGATTTCAAAATAACTTGACACAAATGTTCATCATGACAAGATGGTGTGTCCCGTATCATGCCCATGCCTAGGTCCAAGGTCAAGGTCACTGTTACTAAAATAGAATTTTCTTGTCAGGGTTGTAACTACATTAGGAATATAGTAATTTCAAAATAACTTGGCAGAAATGTTCACCATGACAAGGTGGTGAGTTGTGTACCATGTCCATGCCTGTAGGTCCAAGGTCAAGGTCACTGTTACTAAAAATAGAATTTCCTTTTCCGGGCTATAACTTTGTTTAGAATGGAGGGTTTTCAAAATAACTTGGCACAAATGTTCACCATGACAAGGCGGTGTGTTGCGTACATTACCCATGCCTGTAAGTCCAAGGTCAAGGTCACAGTTACTAAAACTTGAATTTACTTGTTCGGGCTATAACTTCTTTATGAATGAAGGGATTTCAAAATAACTTGGCACAAATGTTCACTATGACATTGCATTGCATTACCACCAACTTCTTCACAGACATTTCCGTAATGAGAAGACAACAGTGCCACAAATACAAATAATTTACTTGATCATCAAGTTTATGCATATTCTTATAATTACTCGAACATCACTGTCTTTGAAATGCTATTATTCCCATCATTGCACTTTAGTATCTGGAAACGATGCATAGCGGGGGCATCCGTGCCCTATGGACACATTTCTAGTTTATTTCTTAAGATATCTTCAAAATTATTTTTGCATGTAAAAGAAAACACTCCTGGCTATATAAGAAACATTTTCTTTTGAATGTATTCCAATTAGAAGTTAATTAGTTTTTGTCTCAAAGATTGGCCGTCGTTAGAACAAAATTTAGTCGCAAACGGAAAACATGGTTCTACCCCTAAATTTCTTTATTTTATAATATATCTTTGAAATTCTTTTTGCATAATAAAGCGGACGATACAACCTATACGAGAAACAATTTATTTTGAAAATATTTTAATGAGAATTTAATAAAATTTTGTATAAAAGATTTGGCGTTTTTAGATTAAAGAATCGAAAAAAAAACACAAAGTCCTAATTTTATAAATCGTTTATACCCCTACAATTTTTAATTTATATTTTGAAGCCTTTAAATTGAATATATCAAGATTTTTATTTATGCGTGAATAAAACAAGATCAAACATTAAAAAGCAAAAGTGTTTATTCTAATCTTGATTAAATTAAGTGTTATAACAGCACATTTGATTAAATTATCGCCCATTCAATGCGCGCTACCATTAAATGTTCACACCTAAGCGACAAATTAAATGTTTGTTACTGGTGATAATCGTTGATCTAATATAAGAAATTTGCAATACAACAAAATACAAAATTTATTTAACAAATTCTGGAATAAAGATATCATTGACTAAAATTTCAGAACTATCCGATTTTACACTTTCTTCGTTTATAATTGAAAGTTTTTCATCATAATCAAAACGTATCTGTTTTCGGCTTGCGGTTTAAGCTTCAATGTCATGTTTCCGCTTTTTTGCTGTTGATGTCTTCTTAACAGAGCTCAGCTGAGTATTATATTGTATTAGAGTATTGTATTATTTTCCACGACATTTCACTTTTATGTACTTTCTAATGTTTGGTAAACATTAAGCTGTCTTTACGATTGTTATACATTCTCTTGCACTATTGTACATGTAGGCTATAAACATTGTATAATGTTTTATGCTGAATAAACTTATGGAAGGTATGGTATTGTATGGTATTAGAAAGTTTTTTTACCAGAACTTGGCATCTCTTTTGCGGGTGATAAAAAATAATGGATCATTTTCTTCTTTTAGTTTTCAACATTACTACATGGGATATAGCCTTCACCCATATATTACATATTTTTGCTATTGTTCTAATATTTAAAAATTAATAAATTTCAATTTTTTAAATATTATTAATTCGTGCAATATAATTTTCAATTATATGATCAAACCAACACATCAAATAACAATTAATATTATGCTTATACAACGTAACAGCCACTTGATACATGAACCTGTCAATTTGTTTAATTAGGGACCTATAATGAAATTACTACCGGTCAATAAACAGGGGCCAATAAACAGATTAGTGTTGTTGTGCTTTCATTGTATTCACTCTGACTACTATGAAGCCATGAGATAAATACCTTAATACTTAATTGATCTTTAAAAAGATATCTAAATATCAAGGTTTTTTCAAAGTTCTATAAGTTCTCTAATAGTAAAAATGACGAATTAAATGTCAACTTGTGATATAATGTTTTACTGCATTTCAAACATCTGAACATTTATTTAGCGGGCATCATTTAATGTCTTCCAATTTGCCCACACTTATTCTTCTTTAGCAATATATTTTCAATAATTGAATAAAACTTTCTAACTGAAGATGTGTAATTGCACTTACAAACTGTGGTCATTCTTGTAATTAATTTTTACTTCAAAAAGTTGTCAATTAGATATTAACATTATATCTATTATCACTGTGATTAAAGTTTTCTTTTTATTATTTTAATTGGGGACACAATAGGAAACAAGAATACAAAAAATAAAAAGACTTCAAAAATAAAACCTATCATTAGGTAGCCTTCTTCATACATTCTTATAATTTATTTAATAAGTACAATACTTATTAGCAACAAAATCAGGTGTGAACATTAAATGGTAGCGCGCATTGAAAAGGCGATAATTTAATCAAATGCGCTGTTATAACAATTAAATCAAGATTGAAATAAACACCGATTATAAAAAAAGTGTTTACCGTCTAACATTGTAGTGTTTATTGGTGATTTTGTTCGTCGTTTTGCTTTGTGAAATTGAATCTGTTTTATTTTGCATCTTATTTGTTTGTGTATAATATATATTAATTATTATGCTTGAACAAAATGTCTTGGCGATATGTCTTGCATTAATCTAAAAACGCCCCATCTTTTAGACAAAATTTTATTAATTAATTAACTAATTTAAATATTTTTAATAAAAATATTTTTTCGTATAGATTGTTTTGTCCCCTTAACTATGCAAAATGAATTTCGAAGATATATTATAAAATAAAGAAATTAAGGGATAGGACCGTGTCCGATTCCGACTAAATTTTAATCTAACGACGGTCGATCTTTGAGACAAAAACTAATTAACTTCTGACTGAAATACGTTCAAAAAACGTTTCTAATATAGCGAGGAGTGTTTTCTTTTACATGCAAAAATAATTTTGAAGATATCTAAGAAATAAAAAAAGTTAAGGGGTAGGGCCGTGTTTTCCGTTTCTGACCAAATTTCAATCTAAAGACGGCCCATGTTTGAAACGAAATTTATTAACTTCTTATTGAAATATTTTTAAAAGAAATTGTTTCTAATAAAGCAAGGTTGGTCCCCTTTCAGATGCAAAAATAATTTTGATGATATCTGAAGAAGTAAAAAAATTAAGGGGTAGGGCCGTGTTTTCCGTTTCTGACTAAATTTGAATCTAAGGACGGCCCATTTTCGAAACCAAAATTTATTATTTCTTATTGAAATATTTTCAAAAGAAAATGTATGTTATATAGCCAGGAGGGTCCCTTTCAGATGCAAAAAGATTTTTGAAGATATCTTGAGAACTAAAAAATTTAAGGGGTAGGGCCGTGTTTTCCTTTTTGGGCCGTACTTTATTTTACAGCCGGGCCGTGTTTTAAACTCGTCCGAAAAATAGTAGGATCTAAAGAACACTGCCAAGTCACCCACACTCAATCATGTTCAGGTGGTCCTGCTGTAAACAAACCTGTGCCACTGCCACTAGTTCCTATGCTCCAAAGATTTTAGCTTTTTTCTTCAACAATTGCTCTAAACTGTACATCTTCTCCCTAAAGTGGCTTTGTATATCGTAAATTGGGATATTTTAGCCTTTGTTAATATTTGGCCAAATTGGTCACTAATAAAAAAAGGCCAAAATTAAACACACCAAAATATATCACAGGTGAAAATTAAGCCCAGGTAGTGCAAACACAACAATTATATTACACACTTTGCCAAGGTTGATCGCTATTTATCGCTTATAAAAACAACTCAATAAATATCATGATTTTAAATTTCAATTATATAATTGTGTATTTCAGTTTGTTGGATTATTGTTTGTTGCAATAAATACTATGAAAATGGGAGATTGGTTTTAGTGTTTTAAATATCATATTGTTATTTGCATTACGCATGTTAAGTTAATATTTCTGAATGTAAAGGTTTTTTGTATTTAAAATAATGATATAAATAATTTTGCAGCATTTTGTTGATTTCTCCTATATGTATCGTTTAAAAATATGTCTAAGATAAATGCCGACCAATCTGATAAATTAGCGTAGATGACATGACAAAATAACGTATTTGTGTTTATTTTTTGCCACACAATTATAAATGTCCAAAATTAAACTGGCCAAAATAAAACACAGACACTTTCGGGCAAAATGGCCAAAATATATTGACGCCAAAATATCCCAATTTACGGTAGTTGCAAAATCATACATAATCCTTACCAGTCATATACAGTGTTATCTAACAAACTTGGGACTTCCCTGTCCCAATTTCAAGGGCTGAGGCCTCTTCTCCATATTTCAGTGTCAAGCCATATGTTACTGGATACAAATAATATGCACTGTTGTTATGGAGATTGATGAATTCTGATACTTTATATTGATGCTTATTATATATTAGCCCTGACAGATGGTGTTTGACATTGGATATAGGTAAATTGTATTATGAACTCAGAGACTGAGTAACTCATAAAATGTAATGAGCAACAAGGGTTGCCAACTGGGAATATAACAGAATATATTAACTACGTTACAAACAGTTATGGATGTAGAACAGACTGTTTTTCTGAAAACAGCAGCACCTTCTCTTATGGTTCGACATTAGACATGGCTTACATTCAGGCATTTCAGATACTGATGTAACTTAAATGCAGTAATTGTGGTGACATTTATAAAACAATTTAACCCTTTCCTCGATATGTATGCATTTTTATGCATGTGCAACCAGTGTAGATCCAGATCAGCCGGCACATAGGATCTGCACTGGTCGCATTTAGGTCAGAAATAACCTAATGAGTCAAAAAGCGAACAGTTTAGATCCTGATCGGACGGCACGAATGTGCTGGCTGATCAGGATCTAAACTGTTCACCCACACAATAAAGGCGTATCTATGGAGAAAAGGGTTAAATAAAGGAATGATATCATCATTTTATATTATGGAGATTGTTAGGAGTATTTTCTTTTTTCAGAGAAATTTATATAAACCCTTCCCTTCTAATCATTACTCTGTAAGTCATCTTTGGAACAGAATAGACCCTTATCAAGCTGTTTGTGCAGGCAATCCTACAGGGTCTACACCCTTTGCTGTTCCGTTAATATAATATTCTATCAAGACACCCCAATGAAAAGTGAATGGACTGGCAAAGTTTCCTAGAAAGACCATTGTAAGGGTTAACCCATGGATATGACTTATCCAAGGGCACACAGTATAGATCAACGTTAGCCGGCTTCCTCATGCCATCTGGCCAGGATCTACACTGTTTGCTTTTTGATTCATATGTTAATTTCTGACCAAAAAGCAAACAGTGTAGTTCCTGTTCAGATGGTACAGGTGTGCTGGCTGATCTGGTTCTACTGTAACTGTTTGAACAGTGATAAAACCCATAACTGACTTCCCCTTTTGAAGATTTTATGTATTTGTGGAGGAAAGACGTGAGGTTTAATTAAACCTTAATTGACTAAATTATTTTACAGAAATACAACATTAGTTATTTATTGACAGTTGATGTACACCTACATTCTCCACTGTTATCTCGGAACACTACACCTGGAGATGTCAGACTGGACATGATGGCTCTATGCTTCCAGCTGGAAACTCTCTGTCTGAAAGAACTGACCGAGGTAAGTGATTAACATCCTGTTAGGACATATGTTGTTCAGACCTGATCATTCAGTTAGAATTTATCTGCATTTCAAATACTTGTATATCAGTATATTCTCCCTTTATCAGTTGAGTGATGATTTGCAATTGGACCAAAAAGTTAATTATACCCCCGCATACGAAGTATAGGGGGTATATAGGAGTCATCATCCGGTTGGTTCGTTGGTTCATTGGTTGGTTCGTTGGGCGGTCTGTCTGTGGCACTTACAGCGTCAACAGTTTTCAAGATATCGACTTGAAACTTTAAACATATGTTCGTGAGTACATTTGCGCGAACTATTTTTTTCTCATGTGGATCAGTCCATTATTTTTCGGAGGGGAGCACGATTTAACAAAATCTTGTGACGCGAACTACTTCTATAGTTTTTAAGATATTGACTTGAAACTTGATACACATGTTCGGCATGAAGTCTAGATGTGCGTGACATATTTTTCGTGTGGATTAGTCCATTATTTTTTGCAGGGGACATGATTAAACAAAATCGTGTTATGCAAACTTCTAAATCTTGTGATGCGAACTACTTCTTCAGTTTTTAAGATATTGACTTGAAACTTGATACATATGTTCGGCATGAAGTGTAGATGTGCGTGACATTTTTTTCGTGTGGATCAGTTCATTATTTTTGCAGGGGACGTGATTTAACAAAATAGTGTTATGCAAACTTCTACACTTACTACGTCAACAGTTTTCAAAATATCGACTTGATACTTTAAACATATGTTCGTGAGTACATTTGCGCACATTTTTTTTCTCATATGGATCAGTCCATTATTTTTCAGAGGGGAGCACAATTTAATAAAATATTGTGACGCGAACTTCTTCTACAGTTTTTAAGATATTGACTTGAAACTTGATACATATGTTAGGCATGAAGTGTAGATGTGCGTGACATATTTTTCGTGTGGATTAGTCCATCATTTTTTGCAGGGGACATGATTTAACAAAATCCTGTTATGCAAACTTCTACAGTTTTTAAGATATAAGACTTTAAACTAAAATTGTATGTTCTGCATGAAGTGTGTATGTCAGCGACATATTTTTTGTGGATCAGTCCATTATTTTTGCAGATGAGCATTTTTAACAAAATCTTTTATTTAAAATCTTATGATGCAAACTACTTCTCCAGTTTACAAACTTTAAACATACGTTTGTGAGTAGATTTCCATGACATACCTTGTTTCATGTGGATCAGTCCATTATTTTTTAGCAGGGGAGCATGATTCAACAAAATCTTGTGACACGAACTTCTTCTACAGTTTTTAAGATATTGACTTGAAACTTGATACATATGTTCAGCATGAAGTGTACATGTGCGTGACATATTTTTCGTGTGGATCAGAACATTATTTTTTGCAGTGGACATGATTTAACAAAATCGGGTTATGCAAACTTCTACAGTTTTCAAGATATCGACTTGAAACCAAAATTGTATGTTCTGCATGAAGTGTGTATGTCAGCGACATATTTTTTTGTGGTTCAGTCCATTAGTTTTTGCAGGTGAGCATTATTTAACAAAATCTTTTATTTAAAATCTTATGATGCAAACTACTTCTCCTGTTTTCAAACTTTGTGAGTAGATTTCCATGACATACTTTGTTTCATGTTGATCAGTCCATTATTCTTTAGCAGGGGAGCATGATTCAACAAGATCTTGTGACACGAACTACAGGGCTTTTTTGCAGTTGATTTTATAGCCGTTATTCGGTCATGTTCCCAATGGCAAAATATATACTTTTTTCCCAATTTGAGGAGAAAAATTCCCAATTAAATCAAAACAAACATTTCTGATGAAAAACAACAGCATCATCACTGCATCTTTTGCTCTTTAAGCCAGGAATTACTGACAATATTAAATATGGATGGCAATGTTTAAAAAAACAGCAGATAACAGTAACACTTCTTATTCCCCAATGATGCTAAAAAATTACTAATTTATGGCAAAACGACAATAAATTTCCCAATTCCAGGGGTATGGATCATATTCCCAAAATGGTGAAAAAAAGCCCTGAACTACTTCTACAGTTTTTACGATATTAACTTGAAACTTTAAACATATGTTCAGCATGAAGTGTAGATGTGCTTGACATATTTTTTGTGTGGATCAGTCCATTCTTTTTTGCAGGGGACATGATTTAACAAAATCGTGTTATGAAAACTTCTACAGTTTTCAAGATAATTGACTTGAAACTGAAATCATACGTTCTGCATGAAGTGCGCATGTTAGTGACATATTTGGTTTGAGGGGAGCATAATTTAGCAAAATCTTATGACACAAACTACTTCTCCAGTTTTCAAACTTTTAACATACGTTGGTGATTAGATTTGCATGACATATCTTTTTTCATTTGGATCAGTCCATTATTTTTTAGAAGGGGAGCACGATTCAACAAAACCTTGTGACGTCAACTACTTTTACAGTTTTGTTTACATCCTGTGAAAACCCAAGTCACTATTTTTAAACACAACTTTTGCAGCAAATTTTCAGGATTTCAATTATTTTTCAACTTTCACCCATGAAAGATGCAAACATCATTTCTTATACTCTGACAAAGCAGTATTGCGGGGGTATTAATCACCTTCAGTGATAGCTCTAGTTGGCTTTGCAAAGAGTAGGGTTTTACAGAATGGTAACAGCAATGTCCAGATGCATAATGTTTTATGGAATCAACTTTATGGAAGCTTTTTGTCATTTATGCAATTTATATTTGAGAAAGGTAGTCTAGCTGCATTGACTAACCAGTATGTCTGCTAAGAAGAAAGTTCTAATTACAGTCTGGACTGTAGTATGTTGAAAGAATCTCTACACGAGTGTCCAAGCTCAATGGTGTTTGTAAAAATATAGCAGGTATATAATAATGGAATTGAATGAAGTAAAGTTAGGTTTATAAAATGCAATAAAAATGCTAAAATTGTACACTGAATGATTAAAGTGCACTTTGATAAAAACAGTTGTAAAACAAGGATTTATTTCCTGCTATGCTTTGATTATCTTAAGTGCTGTTCAGTTGATATTGCAGTATTTGTATCTTAATTGCAGTTGCTTCCCTTTAACTGTGTATTGCTCAGTCATTCCATTAATTGGACAACTTGTTTGTACATTTCAGCATTCCCACATTCATAACGGTCATGTGACTAATTCCTTTATAGACAGAGGTATGTAAATATTAGAAATAGGTAGATAATGGAGACATTTAGACAAAGGTGGCTATGTTATCACTGTCATTTTCCTGATGTAATCAGGGCTTGGTATAATAAATAAAACCAGCTGTGAATTCATAGAGTCTATTAAATGTAATATGTAAGCCTATAATAGACAAGATAAAATATCAAAGAATTGCATCCCCATAAAATAGATTCAGCAATTCACATGATATCTAACATTCATATCTAACATTCATAAAACACCATACGCTGTGTTTTTGTGTCTTAATGTAAATATCCAAATTAGTAATTGGTACTAAAGATACTAATTCTTAAGGTATACTATTAAGTGTATTCTCAACCCACAAAGGGAAGAGACGAAATGCCCAGAACATAGGTGATGAAGAGAGAAGGGGAGGGTTTGGCAAGGTTAGGGAAATTCATGCAGATTAGAGTGAAATCCCTCATTAAAAACTCACTCACTGAACCACACAATAAAAGATATGCCACTGCCTACCTGAACTACAGTAAGGTAGTTGAATATACAGGTATACACATACATTATGAATAAACGATGACAAACATAGATGGTAAAATGTGCACTTGCGTAATTTATTGCCTGGGTTACACAGACTTGTAGAAATAATTTACAGTAACCATGTGGGTAAATAAGCAACTTATGTAAAAAGTGAAAGGAACACAAGAATATCCAAATAAATGTAATATATGTATTTAGGAATAATGCATCACTTTATAAACATTTTTTTTTCGATGCAATTCAACCATATCATTGTTCTAGCAGATGTGATTACATCAAATTTGTGGGGGTCATGTTTTTGATGTTACTTAAAACAAAGTTTGTTTCTTTCTGATACCAAGACATAAACTGAAAAATTGTATCTAAAAGGAGGCATACAATAATCTCACAGTTCCGTCAGTCAGTCAGTCTTGAAAAGTTTTGTCCTGGCTTCATCTCCAAAACTGCTTGGGATTTCATTGAAACTTGATAGGAATTCTTATGGATAAATAACCATGGAAACCAGTCTTGTCAGTACTGATGTGGAGCATCAGAGAAACAGGGAGAACATGAGGCTGCTGCCTAAATGAGATTTCATTTATTAGGCTAGTTTGAGAAATATTACACAAAGCAAGGATCAGCACAACCATGTATGTAATTTAGAACAAGCCTTTTACATTGGAGCTCATAAAGGCATTTTCCTAATATTGTGGTTATCCTGCCTATTCATTTTCCTCTGTGTGCAGTAAATTTATCATTACATTTGAAATCAAATAAATTTACTATGAATTCTATCATGATAAATAATTAATAAATTCAGAGCTGTCATAAAGCAGGCAGTGTTTTATTGATCATGACAATACTTGCTCAGTAGATAAGATGTTACTGATCACTAAGTTATACTGATTTAATTTTTCAGCAAATCTTGTTTTAACTGATTACCAGGATGTCATTTATTGTATCTTACTGTTATTTTGTTTTCAGCAACAGTGGTATATGACAGAATATTGCACTTGTTTGAGAAAGTTCCCCCAGACCAACTGGACTTTATGGTAAGATAGACAACTCTTCCCCCACAAACTAGTTAGTGCCTCTGATAGAACAGATTTTAATTTTGTGCTCTGTGATATTAAGAGGTGTTGTTCCCTTATTTATTAAAAATCTGAGAAAATGATACTTTTAAGATTTTCGTTTTGCAGTTTCGGGCTTCTAACTTTTTTGGTCTGTCAAATAACAAAATCTGGTTGGAAATATGTTGCACTTCAACAAGTTTTACTGATCAGATTGTGAACAACAATAAATATGAAATTAGTTAAAATATATATAATATTTTACTGTGAAAAGAACAGAATGATGAAAAGTTTCTGAAATATTTCCATGTTTATTCATAACTTGCTGGGAGTCTTTATTCCATTGTTACAATGAACTGTATGTTAAATAGGTCAGAAATGCTATCTTGCATTGTATGGTATGATTGACTCTATTTGAAACTTCTAGTGTATGTGGTTTGATTATTTCTGTCGTGATAGAACATAAAGGTTTAATAGATGAAAGAAAATAAACATCATTCCAATGTTTTTAAAGTGATTGATGAAATGTATGTCCTCCGCATGATTACTGTTTATTTGTTATTATACAGTTATTTCATATGTGATTTGGGAACAGTCAAAATGTTGGCCCGAGGTGGAGGGGATAGTGTTTTGAACGGCCTCGGGCAACAGTTCAAAACACTATCCCCGACACCGAGGGACAACTGTTTGACTGTTCCCAAATCAAATATGAAATAACTGTTTTATTACCTGATCAATTACTGTTTTAACAGTACTTACAGATGAAAAAAGGAACAAGAAAATTATTTGGCAAATATGTTTTTCATTAAACTTTCTCAATGTAACAATCTTGTTACTATGTCACACTGCCAACATTTTTTATTTTTCTCTGTTATTTCATAAAAAAAACTTAAGGAAACTGTCATTTTGCTGACAGAATTTTAATTTATTTAAATACTTCACCACATTTTATTTTTGGAGAAATAATCATTGGAGTCAATTTTTTTCTTTACTGTTCCACATAACGTCATGACGTCAGAGCACGCGAGGGAAACAGTTGAAACTATTGACTGGTCAACAGTTCGCAAACATGGACTTTTTTAGAATTTCAGAAAACAGTCAAAACTACCAAATTACATTTATATCAGGTATCAGGTAATAATAATGGTTATTTACTGTTTCTTTGATTTTAGAGGTACCTGCAGCTGCACGGGTTGGACAGACTGTTTCCTCGTGCTGTAACATATCTGACAGATCCACAGTCCTTCTCCCTTGATCTCAACAAAACTAATCTCGACAGTAAGTGCATTGAAAACAGGGCCCAACATCATATAACTTATTTTAGAGACCAGTCTCAAATTTCAAATCTAATTGACTAAAATGGAGATAAGTCTCCATTTCAGTCAGTCAGATGTTTGATATTTGAGACTGGTCTCTAGTTTAAGCATTAATATCATCACATCAGGCTAATTATGTCAATTTGCTTATCTCTTCCATGTTTTCTTGATGCCCAAGCTTTTGATCAGGTATTTGCATTTAGACAATAGGAAGAATGGACTTTAACACTTTAACTTCAGTGCTGTTGATTCAAGCACCTAACCCTGCCACCTCAGAATAATATGAGAAGGGTTTTATTGTTTTACAGCCAATCAGGTGTTGAAGTTATTTTCTGTATGTTCATCCTGCTGAGTCTGATTGGCTAACAAATTAATGTTACAATATTATAATGTTTAATGCTTGTTTGAAAAACATATTAATTTAAAACAGAAATATTAAAATTCACTTCTTAATTTCATCTTAAGAAAATTGAAACAGATTAGAAACAGATACATACATGCTAGCAGTAAAAGTATATGCATGCTAGCTGATTATTTTAGAAAAAAGTTGCAGGTTGTGAGGTTGAATGTTTACTCCTTAACCCAAAGCCTGAGAACTTCCATAATAGAGTTTTTGGTTTGTAAAGTGATATTTTAAGATGAATGAATGTTTCAGTGCACACAAAATGCCACTGTGTTTCTATTTCAGATTATTTTCTGACTGTTAGCAGTCTAAGCCAGTTGTCTACCCTGGCCCGTCAGCTACACAATGACTGTATAAATCCATCCTCACATAAATACATAGCACATCAGCTAGCATTACTTTATGTAAGTACTTCTTTTTAGAGTTCTCAATCATAGCATAATACATATTTGAATACTTAATTAAATGTTTTTTTCAAGTTCCAGAATGTTTGAATATGAAATTTTAAGCAATTATCAAGCAGAAACATTTTGAAAAGTTTGTCAGTCTTGTTCAGTTTATGAATGGTGTTAGTAAAAAGAGAGCTTCCAGACTGAAATGTACCACTGCAGCATTCAGCTGTTAGGACTATTGACATGGGGTACATCTGTATGATTGAAGATTTGTCCAGTGCATTAAAAAATCCCATCTGCTTACTGTGTTGAGTCAACAACAATTGTTATCTGTGACGATGATGACACATACAGAAAGAATCTAGCCAGCATGTAAAATCTGGTTTTAAGGGAGCAGTTTTTGGTAGTTATTGCAGTATTTTTTGAAATCTTGTTATGCAAAACCTTTTAATAGAACATTTAGGATTAAGTATGTTCTAAAAAAATTGAACAGTCATTTTAGATTTTTAAAAATCTAAGAAATCTATTACTTGAAAAATGTTTATCTTCCATTTTTTTGAATTTCAGCAAACTGTCTCACAGATAAAAAGTCCCATATTTGAACAACATAAGAAGAGCATAGAGGAAATGTTTAAACCAATCAAGGCTACACTGGCTACAACAGATGATCAACAAAAAAGATGTCTCACTGAATCTCAACAGGAATGGTAATAAAACTTAGTCACATATGACTTTCCTTCTATCATTAGTTAGCTTAAAAGGAGAATTCTTATTAACAGTAGGTTAACTTGTCCCTGATTGAAATGGGTATGTCCATTTAACTTAATATTGCCATAATTGTGCTTCTAAACTTCTTAGAATATTTTGGCAACATTTAGCTATCATTCAAATTATCTCACTATATCAATTTGCCCCTGAGTCAAAAACATTTACTTTTTAGTCAAACATAGAACATTTGATTTTTCCTAAATCTAACTAAACACTATTTTTAATTAAAAAATATATTTTTGTATGTAGAATTGACCAGCTATTCTTTCTGACTGTTGTGGTACAAATTCTTCCTGTGTTTCACAAGAGTTTCATCCAATACCACTATATATAGCTTAATGAAATTTTTTTTTAATGTTGAACACATCAGTTTTTAACCTATAAGGTGCATCAGACCAACCAAAAGCTTAAAATATTGGATTATGCCATAAAGTGATCAATGTGTTAAATATTGCAATTTTGTGCATTCTTCTCAAGGGCATGTATGTTTGTCACAAGGGTAAATACACTGGTAAAATTGTGCACCACATTGTCACTTTTACTTGCAGATAATAGGCTTTTTGTCTTTATAAAAAGTTTACTAACAGATTACAATTGGTTGCTTCAAAAAGTGGGTGATAATCTTCATTTCTCCTTGAAAGTTTTCATCCAGGAAATATTTGGTCTGAGGAAAAGTACAAAATTGTATATTTTCTGCAAATTTCACTTTCCTTTTGTGACAGCTCAGGAAAAGACAGAATAGAATAATATTCATTTACATCTCCAATGAGATAGGGATGACTTTAAATACAACTTAGGTCTAAAACAGTTGTTTAAAAAGCTTACATTAACAGCTAGTATGCAGTAATGTCCATTATAGATGTAAAAAGTGTTAGACTTTGGGACAGAATTGGCTCAATGGTGAGTTTTCTTGCAGGGCTTACATGAAGGAATATTAGTTGTGTTTACTTAAGTGAAGGTGTTGTGCTGTTCTTGGATTTTCCATGTTTTTGCAGAAGTTTATTTTAGTTAGTTTACAATTAGGGTTAGGGTAAATTTAGGTGAACACTGAGAAAACATTAATATCTATGTGGCAGATAATAAATCTTACAGATTAAAGTAACTGGTACCTGTTTACCTGTTCAGACTAGAATGAGATTGATTGCATTATATCAATAAAAAAGTTAAAAGCAAATAACTCTGATTTGTTGTGTTGTCTGATATATCATGACCCATTAGCAAAATTCTTGAAACATATCATCTGCATCAACATTGCAATTTCTGACAACAAAAATGATAACTTTCTGATTGACTCAGTTTAGTTGGTTAAATTATGCCCTTTTCTAATGACATGAACTCCAAAAATAAGGTTGCTTTGTATCAACAAAGCTATATATGGCAACTTTAATGATAAATCCTGTTTTTAGGGATGCGCCTCATTCAGATAATTTTAATCTGAAACTTAAAATATTGCTTTTTTAGTTCATATTGGCAAAATGCTTGAAATGTATCATCCTCATAAGCAAAGCTATCTCTAACAACAAGAATGATAACTCTAGATTTATTGATTTAACCAAGTCCCTTTTAAATAACTTAAACCTGAAACTTTATGTTGCTTATTACTTTGAAGATGGTCCACCACCAGGAATAAGTCAACTGCATGAACATTACATGAAGTTATATCTGACAGCAAGAATGATAACTCTTGATTGACTGTTTCATAAGGCATGCCCAATTTCAGTGACTTTGACCAACAGTTAAATAATGCATGTACATTTAAAATTATTTGTACAATTGCCACTTAACCTTGGATGTATTATCTGCATATAACAAATCTTTATTGACAACAGGAATTTTAACTGCAGATAGGCTGTTTAGTTGTTTTCAAAAACTAGGTGTAACTCAGTACTATACTGCAACTTGAATTACACCTTGCTATCATATATTGTTAAAAATATGTCCACATTTCAACATTTGCAAGCAGTGACAAATAAAGTCCCTAAAAACCCAAATTCTAGTTTCATTTTAAAGTGAGAACAAAACTAGGTCATTTAATAAACTACATAAAATATTTCAAATATAATGACTAAACAGATTATTGAAAACAAAATATACACCTATTTTTGTGTTGAGCTTAATTTTTGGCATGCCTATTGAATTACTTTTAGCATTTTTGTAAAATAATTTAACACCATAAAACAAGTTGTTTTTTGTTGTCTTTTTACCGTTATCCCAGCTCATTGGAAACCTCTAAAACGACTCTTAATCACTGGTAGAAACTTTTGTAAAAAGCTGTTGGCTGTGTTTGTTAAAAAAGAGAATAGATGTACAGGATGAATATAAGTAACCAACCAACCTCAAAACTGTATTTTTGGATCATAAATGTTATCTATATTAAAAAAAGAAATGAGTATCTTCTAGTGATAAATAGTATAATATATCTCTGGGCAGAGTTAAGATATGTAAGGATATATCACCAGAGTTTAGAGATGCTTGATTTCGCATCGTTTAGTCTAACACATCTCCTAGAATTCTCCATAGGCGGAACATTCGATATACATTATATTCATATTTCCTCTTCCCCTCCTCCCTCTGCAACTAACATGCTTTAGAAAACAATTTTTGCAGACAACACCCATTTTGAAGAATATGTCGAGCTTTTGTACTCACGTCGGCGTCGGCATCACTGTCCCGTTTTGTTTTAAGTTTACGTGCAACTACCGGTAATTACATCTGAAAAACTACTATACCTACTGCTTTTAAACATGGCACACTTGTTGTTTTTTTTTCGTCCCAGATATATTTTGCTTTGTAATCTCTTGTTTTTAAGCCAAAACATATGAAAATCACTTTTTATTTTGGTTTAGTTTTTTTTAAATCTTGGCCGTTTTAACAGACATGTCATAAATGTATACCTTAATGCTTCTGTCCTTGGATACCCTTGTCTGTATAGAATGTCAGCGTGACAAGACTACTCGCTTACCTCATTCCAGTTATTGTAAAGTTCTTTTGCTTATTTTTTTTAAGATTATCTTATCAAGATCGATATTCAAGACCAATTTCAAGAACGCTTTTCGATAACTTATCTGACACTTGGCAGACAAGTATATTTAAATGTGATCAATCATTACAATCAGTATATTATTTGTACACATTTGACATCGTAATGATCCCTAGAAAAAACATTGAACTCGCCCAAATTTGTTTTAAGAGCAATGTTGTTTCTATGTGTTGTTCGTCCATCGTAGTCGATGAAGACCATCTTGATCATCACTGAGGTGGGGGTGAGTTAGTCTGTTGTGGGTACGAAGATGGCTGGTCAAGCCAATTCGGGCACGGAACATCCTCTGACAGTAAGGGCAGGAGATGGTGGGCACAGTCTGTGGGTCAGCAGCACGGGCCTTCCTGTTCTGGCGACGCAGCAGCTGTCCTGTTTGCTTCGCACTGTTCGGCTCCTTTGTGGATTGAATAGCGCCAGTGGGTCCTGTTGTGCAGCCTCTTCCCAGTGGTCTGGATCAATGCTGAAGGATTTCAAAGACACTTTTAGAGTGTCCTTGAAACGTTTTCTCTGACCTCCATGAGAGCGTTTTCCCTGCTTCAGCTGGCCGTACAGAAGAAGTCTTTTGGGGATGCGGTGGTCTGGCATCCGTGCCAGATGGCCTGCCCAGCGGAGTTGATGCTGCATGAGAATGGTGTGGATGCTGGGCAGCTCAGCTCGTGCAAGAACCTCTGTGTCTGGAACCTTGTCTTGCCATTTGAGAGCCAAGAGACGTCTTAGACAGGTGGTGTGGAAGTGGTTCAGCTGCCTGGCGTGTCGTTGGTAGACTGTCCACGTCTCGCAGGCATACAACAGCGTAGGCAGGACGATGGCTCTGTAGACTTTTAGCTTGGTGGATAGGCTGATGCCCCTTCTACTCCAGACATTGGAGTGAAGTCTGCCGAAAGCTACACTGGCTTTTGCAATCCTTGTGTTGACTTCATCGTCGATCACAACACTGCGGGACAGTGTGCTGCCCAGGTAGGTGAACTTATCCACAACGTTCAGACGATGGCCATTGACATAGATGTTTGGTTCCACGTACGTTTTCCCTGGGGCTGGCTGATGCATTTCTTCTGTCTTCTTCGTGCTGATGGTGAGGCCAAAATTTGAACATGCTTCTGCAAACATGTTAACTGAGTGTTGCATGTTAACCTCTGAGATGGCGTTGAGGGCACAGTCGTCGGCGAACAGGAGGTCACTGATGGTACATTTGTGAACCTTGGTTTTTGCTTGAAACCTTCTGAGGTTGAACAGCTTCCCATCAGTCCGGTATCGGACACTAATTCCCGAGTCGCCGTCGCTGAATGCATCGGTCAGCATGGCCGAAAACATTAGACTGAAGAGGGTGGGAGCAAGGACACATACTTGTTTAACTCCATTGGTGACAGGGAAGGTCTGGGATGACTCGCCGTTGTCCTGAACTCTGGCTTGCATGCCATCATGGAGTTGCCGCACAATGGAAGTGAATTTCCTGGGGCATCCAAACTTTGCCATGATTTTCCATAAACCGTCTCTGCTGACAGTATCGAACGCTTTGGTGAGGTCCACGTAGGTGGAGAACAGGTGGTTGTCACAAACTTGTTTGTTCCCTTTGCGCTTGTACAAGTGAACAATGGAAGCGTCCTTGAAGTCTTGGGGGATGTTTTCTTCACTCCAGATCAGATCATACAGCTGTAAGAGCTTGTTAGACAGAGCTTGTCCACCTTCTTTGTAGATCTCTGCGGGGATAGCATCTGTGCCAGGTGATTTGCCACTGGAGAGCTGCTTGATTGCCTTGATGACTTCTTCAAGAGTAGGTGGTTGGTCAAGGGCTTCATTTATTGCGACCTGCGGTAGGCGATTGATGGCTTCATCATTGATGGCGGAGGGACGATTAAGTACGGAGTCAAAATGCTCAGCCCACCTCTCCAAAATGAGTTCCTTGTCTGTGATCAAAGTAGTTCCATCAGCGCTGAGAAGGGGAGATGACCCAGTGGATGCTGGACCGTATATTTCTTTCAGTCCAGCATAGAAGTTCTTCATATCATGTCTGTCTGCAAAGGCCTGAATCTCATCTGCCTTTTTGCTCAGCCATGAGTCTTGCATGTGACGAAGTTTCTGTTGAATGGTTCTTCGCATGTTCACCAGAGCGTCTTTCTTGCTAGAAGACTGGGTCGTCGAGTAGTACCTTGTGGGCCTTGGTTTTCATCGCAAGCAGCTGTTCTATCTCTGTGTTGTTTTCATCAAACCAGTCCTGATGATGCCTGGCTGTGGGCCCTAGAAGGTCTTTGGCAGTGTTGTACACAGTCTCCCGCAGAGCAGCCCAAGCTGCTTCCACATCTTGGTTGGTGAAAAGAGTGGACGCGAGGTTGTCTTCCATCTTCTTTGCCAGGGACTCCTTGACATCACTGCGTTTCAGCTTGCTGATGTTGAGGCGTTTGAGAGGTTTCATGCCTTGTGGACGTCTCTTTGGCTGTATGCGGATATAGAGTTTGGAGACGATGAGGCGATGGTCCGTCCAACAGTCTGCGCCACACATGGATTTGGTTACCCGTACATCCTGCCTGTCCCTTCTCCTGGTGATGACATAGTCAATCAGATGCCAGTGCTTAGAGCGAGGGTGCATCCACGATGTCCTATTACGGGTTGGGAGGCGGAATACTGTGTTGGTGATGAGAAGTTCATACTTTGCACAGGTCTGCAGAAGGAGGAGACCATTGCTGTTGCAGTTACCGACACCATGCTTGCCGATGACACCTTCCCACGTAGTGCTGTCAGTGCCCACTCTGGCGTTGAAGTCACCAAGAATGATGAGCTTGTCAGCCTTTGGAACAGTGGCAATGACATTGTTCAGTTCTTCGTAGAACTTGTTTTTCACCTCATCTGGGTTGGTCATGGTGGGTGCATAGGCACTGATGATGGTAATGTCCTTCTTACCTTCACACAGGGGGAGCTTCATGGTCATGAGCCTGTCATTGATTCCTTTAGGGAGCCCTGACAGTTTTTTCACGAGAATGGACTTGATGGCAAATCCGACCCCAGCTTCTCGTCTTTCGTCGCTGCTGCGACCACTCCAGAAGAAGGTGTAGCCAGATCCTGTCTCGCTCAGTTCGCCTTGATTGCCAGTCGAGTCCCGCTTAGAGCTGCAATGTCGATGTTGTATCTTGCAAGCTCTTTTCCAACGACGGCGGTTCTCCTGTGGGGCATGTTGTTGTCTTCTCTGTCCAGAAGTGTAAGCACATTCCATGCGCCGAGTGTGAGGGGGGTGATCCTCGTCTTGGTTTTCTTGTGTGTTCGACCGCTAGAAGGGGTCCCTGCCAGCCGCGGTATGCTGGCCAGGGTAATGTGAAGCAGACAATGTTTGGGGCACCTTTTCTAGCCCGTTCCTCATGCTAAGGAGGTGAGCAGTGTTGTCTTAAAAAGGGCTGCTCAGTCACTCAGGGGGCTGCCAAACTACGCTGCTGCTTCATCACAGCGCCGAACGACCGTATGGCCTGAGCCGCCTGCGTGCAGGGTCACGACTACGGCTGCCAGTGTACCCACACCTGCCGCTTTGCCGCTCGCCCATCGCCGCAGGGCTTGGGATTTAGGAATGGAATGGGGGGTGATGATCAGATGACGTGCGCGGTGACTTTGTTTAAAGTGAAGAAGAGTTGCGCGTCGTCAACCTCACTCTCTCGTCCGCAACCACCTAATCCAGTGGCAAGACATGGTCAAGACGGCTGGAGATGGAGACGGATGCAGTGGATGGCCACGATATCCTTCTGTGCCTCATCGTGCCCTCAGTGCTCCACAACACCTGCTGGAGCTGCCTTTCTGCCCGTTGAACCTTCCTGTTGGTTTCCTCCACGCAGTCCGCCAGTGTCCAGTCTTCACATGCTTAGGTAGGCAGCCTAGCTCACCGATGGTCAGTGACCCGTCGGTTACCCTCATTTGGTTCAGCCGACCTGTCGAAGTCGTTGCCCGGGGTGTGGCAGCTGTCAGCTAACAGCTACTGGGAGCCACAAGTGAGAGCTGAGTGGCAGGTGGGGACCAAAAGCTGGCGAGCTACCCTAGAAGGGCACGACAAACCCCCAGACTAGAGGTACTACCCCTACCTACACACCCCATACACCCACTGTACATGTATTTTGTTGCAGTTTGGCACTCTTGTTCATATAAATACACAATGGAGAGTTTGTATGACATCATTGCCAGGTCTGAAGGTTATAAAGCTGAGATTGGAAACCAGTTTCTATGACAGATTATCACAAGAGACATTCATCTTTTAATCATAAAGCATCCTTACACAGTCGATTTCACGCCTGGAAGTAAGATTTACGTGCGTTTTTCATTTAACTAATGGTGAGCGATTGACGCATTAGATGAGGAGATAATTGTCACTTTTGAGAAAAGTATTTATTTGTGTTAGTGTTGGTAAGCATTACTTCGTCTTCAATGGAAACGGGGGAAAATGCTGGTAATCCGGCGATTTCAGGGAACTACTACTTACCGAACATTTTATTTTAATTAGGGTGGAATTATGTTTTAATTTTGCGGGCAACGTTTGTCTTGATAGTAAAAATCCTGCTAAAAGGCATCACATACCTTGTTTTTGTTAAATTTGATAACGCACCTCGCTCAACGGAATACGCGCACATCATTTTATCGGTAGCAACGTCGGGACTGATGGTTCGCATTTAGTACCAGTGGAAAGCAATGGCAACATAGATTTTATTAATGCACAATATTGTTTGGGTGACAATCATGTGATAATTCAAGATTACATCACACGATAATGCTTTTCAAAATTCCCGTTATTTCAAATGAATATAATAGTCGAGCTTGCTGTCTCCTCTTATTTCTCTTGGTTTTTGCTGACCCTAGCATTTTATGGTGGAATTCTAGTTGTGATGTTATCTCTCAGAACACACCTGTAGGTGGTAAAAAGAAGATTAAATGCAGTAAGCCCTATATATATACGTGTATATAAATTGCGACTTAGGTCTAGATTCTAAATATGGTAATAATATTTCACCTGTTATTTTAAGCATGCAGAATACCCAATACAGATAATTATAATGTTATGTTAGGTTTCCCGAATGAAATTCGGATGACCTTATAGTCGTCGAGTTGTCCGTCCTTTCGGCCGCCGGTCCGTCCGTTCGTCCCGTATTCATACCCAGCCCATAACTTGGTCTTATCGAGACCGTAGAACGTGTCTTTGCATCATTTGGTTGCTACCTTAAAGGTTGATGTCTTTGCATGAATTTGAAGCAAAATCGTGTCCACTCCATAACTTTGGTATTTATAGTTGGATTTTAATATTGGTTCACAGAAATGATCACCATGTTGAGAAGATATGTTGCACACAACATTAGGCTTGCTATCGTTAATTTGTGTGACCTTTAAGAAAAATCATGACCGGCCCATAAGTTTGTAATTTGCATTCTGAATGTTAGAATTATTTCACAGAAATGATCCATATGCTCCCCGAATGAAAATTCGACAAAAATCACCTTCGTAGTTATACAATTAACCATTTTTGTGACAATATACCCATACGTCTTCGACGGTCTCTTGTTTTCTGAGGTTTCAATATCATTTTATGCATGCAACTTTGCTCCAGACAGTGTATTTGCATTTTATGGCTATGAATAGTGGACTCAGGCTGTAAACAGGGCATTATTACAAACTTGTTGTTTATTTTCAGGTTGTTGAATATAACAAGCCACGTTCTGAACACATTGAACGCCTTTCCTTCAGAACTTACATCAGAGATGCTACATCCAGCAAATGTGCTGCTCAGGAAAACATAACCTTGGAATAAATAACTTGAAATAAGATTAAATCACCTTACCAGTAAAAGTGTTTTGCAAAGTTTGAGTCGAACTGTATCCAGTGACCTTAGAATACTTGAGAAACACGTTGTTTAGTTTGCATAATAATATTGAATTTCATTGTGTCAGTAACTCAATGGTAGAGAGTCACTCATGTTACAGATGCTGTAGACATTCATAAAGTATACTGAAAGGATAAAGAAACGCAGGGTAACATTTGTTCCGATATATTAAGAACGCGTTCTCCAAATAAAGTGAAACTTTGTGTATTGAGTTATTAGGTCATGATACACCTTAACATGTGTCGAAAGTGAATAAAACTTGTCTCCACTGCCTCAGTGTAAACCGTCGTGGAGCATGAGCTTTCGAACCTGCCTATCCAATTGTTACCCTGCGTTTCTTTATCCTTTCAGTATATAAATTAAAATTCGAGAAATCGTTTTTATTTAGATTACGGTAAACATAACTGCAGTGGAGTATGAAAACAGCTATTTTGTATTTTTGTAACTCCCTTCGGCATATTGTAATCACACTCCTTCCGGCAAAATCTTGACCATGCTTCATCCCTACAACCGCTTAATGTTTCTATGCCTCTGAATGGAGGCATATAGTTATTGTACTGCCCGTCTATCCGGTAAAATCTTGTACTAGCTGTAACTCCAAATCGGGCGGAGGGATTTCATTGAAACTTCGCAGGAGTATTAGTCACCAAGCCAACAGTGTATGGCCCATTTGTGTCCTGTTGCCTGAAACGGAAGTTGCTGAACTATACGCTGATACAGTTAGTTCCTCACTTAAAAACGAGCGACCTCGTTTACTATACTGTTACATTAGATCAAGTTTAATGCGCATTTTAAGGAATTATTTCTAGAGTAAGAACAATCTCACTGTCTCACTATGATAATATTTACTTGACAGAAAGTCAAGTGCAATCGGTCATCGATCCCAACTTGATAACTGATCAAACGATCGAAGAAAATCAGACTTTAGGTCCGTATATTTCATTGTGAACATTATGTTTGCTTTAAGTTTGTGTTTAATACGTTGTAGAAATAAAATAATTTTCCGACCCCGTAAAATATCTTGATCCGAGCTTTTACGACGTAGATCCGATAAATGAAAGTTTCAAGTCTGTACGGTTAGTTACAACTGTACAAAATCGCTAGTTGTTTAAAGTATACAGAAATTCTGTACGCTTAGTCACCGACATAAATCTTAAGGTATTTCAAACATTTCCTCGTTTAGTGCTTTGAGATCTAATTGTCGAACTAAAATAGATGTTTAATTTTTTTTATTCTTGTACAAGATTATTATGTTTATTTAGTTATGTATATCAAAATACTATGACAAGAAGGCCTATTATATCAAGGATTTGATAATTGTGTTTCAATAATATGAACAATTAACCGTTCATTTATCATGTTTCTAACTCTTACATTTTTGTTTCTAGATACCTTAAAACATGTTCGTTTGTTTAATCTATCTGAAAAGATGTTCTATTATTTAATCTCCACGAGTTAACTTCGGATATATTTCGGAGACGATCAATTAGGCATGAAAATGAAGTAGATAAAAAGAGAAATCGAAATTCCAAATGCTGTTTCAGAAACAGACAGGAAAATGCGATACGCTTTCGAAAAACAAAACGCTACTTTTCTTGTGAATATATCAGGATTTATATCCTTTATTGAAAACGCAATTTCAATGACTCATCTCAAAACTTAATTGTTTCAAGCACCTTTCCCAAAACAACAACAACAAATGTCTCATCATCAAAGGTAAAACGTTTGCTTTTGGAATCTGCTATTGCAGCGAAACCCGTTGAATCTTTTGAAAAATTTGATTCTGAAGATCAACTATCAAAAATCTAAAAATCTTTCGCGACTGGAAGGAAAGAAGACAAAACTTGTTGACAGATGTAACCAATTTGACACATTCATGAAATTATGTTGAATGGTATCCATTGGTGAATTTCCACTAAAACATGTTTGACTTGCGATCACACTCAAAATAGTCCACCTTCATCAGTATTTAAAATGGAAAGACCATCTAAAATGTCACCAAAAATCGACTGTCTTTAAGTCAACCTATCCTGGAACCACTGCAAATGAAATCCAGAGAGAGAACACATCAAACATAAATTTACGCTCGGAGTTTTTGGCAAAGTAACGGGCCCTTAGTCATTTTTACTATTTTCAACTTTTGTCAACGATTCATCTACAAAACCTCTTGGGGACTTCATTTAAACATCACAAGAATTTTTGTCACCAAGCCTAGTTGTGCATATTGTCAAAATTTTCCAATTGATATTTTGCAGATTTAAAGGCATTTAGTCATTTTTCACCATATTTCGGCCAGTTATATACTCAACAAAAAAAGAAACCTGACACTGTAACTTTGAATAAGTATGAGGTGCATATTCAAAATCTATATATTTTTGCACCATCCAAAAGAAAATAACCACTGAATCACTTGTTTCATGCACCAAAAATATCAAAATGCATAATTAAGTTCAAAACATGCACAATTTTTATTACATACCACAATTCAATTAGCTTTAAATCTGATTCCAGGAAAATACACCAAATATAAAGTGTCAGGTTTCTATTTTTGTTGAGTATAGTTGGGTGCTTTCAATATCCCAGCCTATACAGATTCGGTTATTGTTCAATCACTCTAAGGATAAACTTCCTGCTTTTAAAATTTTTCCTTTGGAGTTGTCTGTGACATGCAGGATTTATTATACCCCCGCAAACAAAGTTTTGGGGTAATTGGGAGTCATCATCCGGTTGGTCTGTGTCACTTACTACGTCAACAGTTTTCAAGATATTGACTTGAAACTTTAAACATGTATTCATGAGAAGATTTGCGCGAACTAATTTTTTCTCATGTTGATCAGTCCATTATTTTTTTGGATGGGAGCACGATTCCACAAAATCTTGTGACGCGAACATCTACAGTTTCCAAGATATTGAAACTTTAAACATATGTTCGGCATGAAGTGAAGATGTGCATGACATATTTCTATTATTTTTCGTAGGGGACATGATTAAACAAAATCATGTTGCAAACTTCTATAGTTTTCAAGATATCGACAGAGTTGGTTGGTTGGTCTGTGGCACTTTCTACGCCAACAGTTTTCAAGATATCGACTTGAAACGTTCAACATAATTATCTTCATGAGAAGATTTTCGCGAACTATTTTTCTTTCATATGGATCTGTTTTTTATTTGTTTGGAGGGGATTACAATTCAACAAAATCGTTTTATGCAAACTTCTACAGTTTTCAAGATTTCGACTTGAAACTGAAATCATATGATCTGCATGAAGTGATAAGGAAGCGACATATGTTTTGTGACCAGCCCATTAATTTTTGGAGGGGATCATTATTTAAGAAAATCTTTTATTTAACAAAATATGACGAAAACTATTCTCCAGTTTTTAACGTTCGTGAGTAGATTTGCATGACATATTTTTTTCCTGTGGAACAGTCCATTACTTTTACAAAATGCTGAGAAAATTTGCATTAATTTTTTTATGTGGCTCAGTCCATTATTTTAAGAAGGGGAGCACGAATCAACAAAATCTTGTGACACCAACTACTTCTACAGTTTTTAAAGCATTGACTTGAAACTTTAAACATATGTTCGGCATGAAATGTAGATGAGCATGACATTTTTCGTGTGGATCAGTCCCTTTATTTGCAGGGGACATGATTTAACAAAATCGTGTTATGCAAACTTCCACAGTTTTAAAGATATCGACTTGAAACTGAAATCATATGTTCTGCATGAAGTGCGCATGTAAGTGACATATTTTTATGGATAAGTCCTTTATTTGTTGTAGGAGAGCATTATTTTAAAAAAATCTTATGATGCAAACTACTTCAACAATATTCAAACTTTAAACATACGTTCGTGAGTAGATTTGCATTTTTTTTTCATGTGGATCAGTCCATTGTTTTTTAGAAGGGGAGCACGATTTATCAATTCCATGTGACGACCAACTACTTATACAGTTTTTAAGATATTAACTTGAAGCTTTAAACATATGTTTGGCATGAAGTGTAGATGTGCGTGACATATTTTTCGTGTGAATCATTCCGTTATGTTTTGCAGGGGACATGATAAAACAAAAATCGTGTTATGCAATCTTCTACAGTTTTCAAGATATCGACTTGAAACTGAAGCCATATGTTCCGCATGAAGTGCGCATGTAAGTGACATATTTTTTGTGGATCAGTCTTTTTTTGTAGAGGAGCATTATTCAACAATTTGCCACTGACCGTTCCAATGCTTCTCTTTTTAAAATGACCATTTTATAAACTTGTTTTTCCTTTCAGCATTTTGGTTGTATGGGAAGGCTGTGCTTTCCAAGTGTGACTATTCCTGATAGTCAGGTTCACTGTTTTGTTATATATTGGGCCATATATTTTCAAGTCTAAATTTAATGTTATGCATTCAAATCACTAAGAGGAAGCTATGAAATAAAATGTATTTTCTAGCTGTCGTTGATCCTAATGAATTACAGCAACAAATTCCCAAATGGTCCATTGAGTAGTTTCTGAGGAAAAAAGTGGACTAAGTGTTACTATGTAGCCTTTTTGGATAATATTGTGTATTTGACATTCGTTCATCTGGTACTCCTGTTCTCATATTCTGAAAGTTGTTGGTCAGTGAAAACACGGTTTTACTGTTACAGTTTTTTGTTGTTTTTCACTGACTCTGCTAGCCATAGTAAATGACATTTAAAGGTGAATATACGATAGATTATGGTTTTAAGGACAATAAAGATAAACCTGATAAATATAGGGTATTACATTATTCATTGATAGATAAAATAATTGGAATACCACAGGTGATATAGTGGGATTCCACATAAAATTATATGAAACAAGCTGGAAAAAAAAATGCAATGCAATATAATTGTGATTTCTCTCTCTCATTTCTCCCTCTCTCTCTCTCTCTCTCTCTCTCTCTCTCTCTCTCTCTCTCTCTCTCTCTCTCTCTCTCTCTCTCTCTCCCAGCTCTAAATATACGATACATTGTTGTTTTAAGGGCATTAAAGATAAACCTGATCAAGATATGGTACTCATTAATTAATAATAAACATTGGAATTCCAACTACAGTGGGGTTCACATAGATATTTTAGCATGCTGGAAAAATACGCAGTTTAATATAATAGTGATTTTTAGCATGTTACTTATTGTAATGGGTGAAGGGTGTAAACAGAATGATAGTAAGTATTACAAATACAAACTTGTTTTGTACTTCCAGGTTGTTGATTCGCATATTAACAAGTCTCGTTCTAAACACATTGAACAAATACATTTGATGATTCGTTCTGCTACTTTGCGGACGTGGAAAACATAAACAATGAACCAAAAGTTTAAATAAAACAATATCACCAAAGCCATTCCATGTGATCATCAACTCTATGGTCATCAAAAAGCTGGTACCAATGTGATCAGTACCTTATTATCGTCAAACGGTAAAACTATTAGCTTTCACCTAACTAATAGAGATCATCACCAACAGAAAAAAAATCTGCCATCAACCGAAATACATGTCATACGACTGATAATGATATGACCATCACAAAAAGACATCAACTATACCGCATTTCAGTCTACTATCACGGTACTGGCATGTTCAGCTCATTATAGGCTGACAGCGTTATCATCAACAAGTCACTCTATATACAAACCTTTGTATATTGAACCATTGTTACTCTTCTAGTGGAGTTCCAGCTACTACCCGGTTATAATCCTAATGACTAAAACAAGTCTGGCCCTCTAGAAAGCAAAGCGTTGACAGAGAGTACTGCTAGAGCTAGTTAAGGTATCGCAAACATTGCAAATGGCGAAAACAGGCTAAAATTTCAAAAAAATGAATTTTGCGGGAAATACTTATTGCCACCTAGATTTTAGTAAATAAATGTATTTAGCTATGGATGTAGTAAATGTTTGCAAGCTCAGTTTAGTCTAATTCATGTTCTAATTACCAAGCACATACTAAAACAAAAGAAAAACCATTTGCATGAGAACTCTGAAATTCATGAACAATATACCAAAAGCAACTCATACCTGAAATAAGTATATGCTGGTCTACAATGTTTAGTGCCAATTCGTTAAAATAATGTTATGGTTTTCAAGAAATTCAAGGAAATCTTACTTCCTGGTTCAAAGTGAAAGTAGAAATCTATAGAAATCTACTTTCACTTTGAACCAGGAAGTAAGATTTCCTTGAATTTCTTGAAAACCGTAACATTATTTTCACAAATTGGCACTAAACATTGTAGACCAGCATATACATATTTCAGGTATGAGTTGCTTTGGTATATTGTTCATGGATTTCAGAGTTCTCATGCAAACAGTTTTTCTTTTGTTTTAGTATGTGCTTGGTAATTAGAACATGAATTAGACTAAATTGAACATGCAAACATATACTACATCCATAGCTAAATACATTTATTTACTAAAATCTAGGTGGCAACAAGTATTTCCCCCAAAATTCATTTTTGAAAGTTTAGCTAGTTTTCGCCATTTGCAATATTTGCGACCTCTTAATGTAAAAGAAATCAGCATCGAAGTCCCAGTCGGTTCTCCCATGAGTATGTCTCTCATAGGTCTAGCTAGCTTTTGCTTTCTCAGATATGTCTTGGGTAACATCCAAAGACATACTGAATAATTACACTGCCAACTTACTTATATACTCAAGCTTTCTCACATGTCTTTCTCTGATTGGCTGAATAATTCTGTCTCAGCCTGTTGTTGATACACTCTTTAGATGTGGTTTCGCCAGACGCTTTTGGTACAATAAAACGGCCAATGACAAATAAATCGAGACAATTTTGTTACATTGTTAATGAGCACATAGTTGAGTTTGCATAATTATATCGAATAGGAGAATGATAACATTAACTGTGGTTTAACGTTTATATTAGAAATAACTGCATTGTAGTATGAAGACTGCAGTTGTGATTATTTGACCCGATTGTCACCGATACCCAGTAGGTGCATGTTCAGGATCAGAAAAATTTCAGATTCTGGTGTACAGACAGGATTTGAGTTAATTTTCATCTTATACATTTTCCGTCTCTACTGGATAATTACATTTTTTCTGTCTTTCTGTCTCTATCCAGCTTGATTCCCTTGAGAAATTATAAGCTTATGTATTTTGTATATGATTTGATTGGACAGCCCTTTATACTTAAGGATTAAATCGATATTTGATGGTTTTCATTTTGGTATTGGAAACAGTTGGTTTGTTTAAAGTTTGTGTAGGCTTCTCGTGTACTTTAAACAATCTAACTGTTTTTCATACCCAAATAAAAACTATCAAATATCGATCCAATCCTTATATTTACACACATAAATACCCTCATTAATGCAGAAATTTTGAGAAGAATTTTTTTGAATGGCTGTTGGAACAGCATCGTTGACGACAATGTGAATGACGGCACGCTTTTTCGCAGCTACTCGTGGCAAAACGTGCGTGCTCGGTGTCATCACACGTTATGATACTAGGGTCCAAACAAAAGCTTAATAGTAATGTCAAATTAGAACTGTCAATTGGCGACACACTTATTCAAAATGTTACCGTTCAGAAGCTTCTTGGTGTATATGTTGATAGTTCATTAACATGGAATATCCAAATAGATAAGACTTGTTCTAAAATTGTTTCAAAATTATCATTACTAAAGCGAATTTCTTTTTATCTGACTCCTGAAATGAAACAATTATTTTATAATGCATACATTGTTCCCATATTTGATTACGGATGTATAACTTGGTGCAAAACAAGTCAGTCAAATTTAACAAGATTAATGCGATTGCAAAAGCGAGCAGCTAGGATAATATTAAATAAACCTACACGCACACCAACATTTGAGCTCTTTAGAGAATTAGAATGGTTATCATTTCAAAGCAGATGTAAATACCATGTTTGTCTATTGGTTTACAAAACATTAAACAATCTTGCACCCAAATATCTTAACAATATCTTATATTTTTCTACTAATTCCAGTTACAATCTTCGATCTATACAAAGGTATCATATTATAAATAACAGACCAAACACAAATTCTCTAAAACGAACCTTTAGTTACTTTGCTATGGAAATTTGGAATTCTGTTCCATCACATATAAAACACATTCGCAATATCATGGCTTTTAAGACACAACTGAAAACATATCTTCTACTGCAAGATTGTGACTAAATATGATCATCGATGTATTTTTTCTGCTTACTGTTTTAACCGATCTTTTGATATTTTTACAGGTGTCTGTCAACTTATTTAATTTTGATTTAAATGATTAAAATGAACATGTTTATATTTCATGAATGAATGTATGTTGTTGTTGTTTTATTTTAGTTTTTGTTTTATTTGTTTGTTGTTATAGAAGGCCTTATTGTAAATTAGACATTATATTTTGTAAATTTAATGTACTAAATAAGTAACCTTCTTTAAATAAAGATATTATTATTATTATTATTATTATTATTATAAAACATTGTGCAACGTCCAATAAATTATGAACGGTTACTGTAGCCACGCCTTTTAAAGTAATTCGTCACACTGTTTACCATCAGAAATTATGATTCGTTAGATGAATAAGACTTCATAGAAGGGGACGAAGTTGAAGTGTAAATATTTAATATTAAAAATAGCATCCAAAACTCGTTTTTATTTAAAATAGATTGAAAGTGAACTTTGAAGGCCGCCCAAATTCACAAATATGAAAATATTGCAGGTTTGATTGAGCCTGGGCAGTAATTTACAGAATGCATATTGCAAGTTACATATAACTTGATCTGTTCCTTTTATGCCTACTTTCGTGTTATTCTCTGGTTTTGCTCCATCTGCTCTTGTCTTAGTGAGGTCATTGAGAAACCAATTATTTTGCATCACCATTATATTTCATGTTTTACACATATGTGTGTGCTTTTGCTTGAAACATTGTCGAGCTGATGGGAAGGTTTGAGCTAATTCACAAAGATAACTTGAACTTTATTGTTTAAATACGAATATTAACCTTTTGGAGCAACTGTGAAGTTGTTGCACTCTATAGAACCTGGTTAAAAACCCTGTGGCAAATTGTTTTGCCACTGACCATTCCAAGGCGGTAAACAATCGGGTTCTTTTCATCGTTGTTTCGGGTCGTTTTTGATATTGATTATTTTATTAACTCTTGCTGTCTTTTTTTTCTCAACGTCAGGTTTTGTTTTTCTAAGTGTTGCTATTCATGGTATGCGGGGTACATTTTTTATATTACTTATATACGTATAATACATACGCAATCTATTTATAATGTGATTGCCTTTATATCATAAAGAGGAAGCTATGAAATGTTCGTTACAAAAAAACTTGTAGTGTGTTTTGTAGAAGTCTTTGTTCCTGGTGAATTATTGCAACAATTTCCCATATGTGTGTGCATATCTCGGATTTGACCCAATGGAAACATCAGTATCACAAGATCAAGTTGTTCATATAAGATGCTTTGGACCAAAACAGCAGTTCATTTGAATTAAAATGTGACAATTTCAGATAAAATAATTGTATTGATTATTCTTTTTTTCTGAAACATTTATCTTAATAACCAAACGTTTTGTAAATTTGTCAAATAATTATCCCAATAATATTTTTCAGAAAACTTTTTGCTAGAAAGCTTCTCTGATCTCGGTATGGTCACTGAGTTCCTGCTCTCTTGCTTTTCAATGCCTTAAGCTTCTTTTTTTCATATGTCTGTGTGCTTTTGCATACAAGATTTTCGAGTTGATGGGTGGGTTGGAGTAATTATACCCCCGCTTCGAAGAAGAGGGGGTATACTGTTTTACCCTTGTCCGTGCGTCTGTCCGTCCGTCCGTCCGTCCGTAACAAATTTTCGTTGCAGTTTTCTCAGCAACTATAACATGCAGAAGCCTGATATTTTGCATATTGCTTTATCCTATAGCCCCATATGGTGTAAAGCAATTTTATGCTCCTTGCTCATCTACTTCCTGTTTACTGGATAGTTTTAGATTTTGTCACTATATAGGTGCATTACATCAAACAAATGACATCTTTATTTTCTGTCACAGTTTTCTAAGCAATTATAACATGCAGCAGCCTGATATTTTGCATGTTGCTTTATCCTATAGCCCCATATGGTGTAAAGCAATTTTATGCTCCTTGCTCATCTACTTCCTGTTTACTGGATAGTTTTAGATTTTGTCACTGTATAGGTGCATTACATCAACCAAATGACATCTTTATTTTCTGTCACAGTTTTCTAAGCAATTATAACATGCAGCAGCCTGATATTTTGCATATTGCTTTATCCTATAGCCTCATATGGTGTAAAGCGATTTTATGCTCCTTGCTCATCTACTTCCTGTTTACCGAATACTTAGATTTTTACACATAGTTGACATACATGCACAATTTCCGTCACAGTTTTTTAAGCAACTATAACATGCAGCAGCCTGATATTTAGCATATTGCTTTATCCTATAGCCCCATATGGTGTAAAGCGATTTTATGCTCCTTGCTCATCTACTTCCTGTTTACCGAATACTTAGATTTTTACACATAGTTGGCATACATGCACAATTTCCGTCACAGTTTTCTTAGCAACTGTAACATGCAGCAGCCTGATATTTTGCATATTGCTTTATCCTATAGGCTCATATGGTGTAAAGCGATTTTATGCTCCTTGCTCATCTATTTCCTGTTTACCGAATACTTAGATTTTTACATATAGTTGACATACATGCACAATTTCTGTCGAAGTTTTCTAAGCAACTATAATATGCAGCAGCCTGATATTTTGCATATTGCTTTATGCTATAGTCCCATATGGTGCAAAGCGATTTAATGCACCTTGCTCATCTACTTCCTGTTTACAAAAGTATTAAAATTTATTGCTTATTTTCAGATTGAACAATTTATTTTCAGATTGACCAGTTAAAATGCCCAAAACTAAAAAGTCCAGTGCACACTCTTGTATCAACCTCTGAAGATTTGAATTCAAGATAATTTAGTATTATAGATATAAACAGTGAAAGTGCAGTTCCGCCAAGAAAACGTGTTAAAAGAAACCTACATGAGACATCTGCAAGTTCTTATTCATCAGAAAGAATTCCAGAATTGATGGATACTGCATTGAAACCATCAAATAGTTTTACACAGTCACAGTTTTCATACCTATAGATTATACATGTAACTTATCTAGGCATAGAGGACATGTCTAGTCCCTGTTTACCTTATGCTTATTCTTACTCTTTTTTACAGATTTTACAGGCATTCATGTACAGATGAAGATAACCATATAGTTACCACATGATGCTTTCCAATGTTTGCTTTACAGTCTTTTGTTAAACTTTTTATATATTTTGGATCATTAACTCTGAAAATAATACTGTATCAGAAAATAATACAGTAATAAAATAATATTTCAGTACCATAAGATAATGCAAAATTATTCATATTATAAGGAAATAAGCTAGGCATATCATGTGTTAACAGTTTTTTAAAAGTATTAATATTTATGGCTTATTTTCAGATTAACCAATTTATTTTCAGATTGACCAATTAAAATGCCCAAAACTAAGAAGTCCAGTGCACAGAAGTTGAAAGAAAGAAGAAAGCATGAAAGGGAAAATAAATTGAACAATAGCCAGAACTCTAGAACTCTTGTATCAACCTCTGAAGATTTGAATTCAAGTGAATTGAGTATTATAGATATAAACAGTGAAAGTGCAGTTCCACCAAGAAAACGTGTTAAAAGAAACCTGCATGAGACATCTGCAAGTTCTTATTCATCAGAAAGAATTCCAGAATTGACGGATACTGCATTGAAACCATCAAATAGTTCTTCCATTCCTTCGAAATTATTTAAAACATTGAAACCATCAACTAATGATACAGTTTGTTCATTTTTAGAAACACAAAAACTGTCTAAAAGTTCTAAAATTCAATCAGAATCAGAAACATTCAAACCATCTACAAGTGCTACAAGTTGTTCAAAATCAGAAACCTTAAAACGGCGTACAAGTGCTACAAGTTGTTCAAAATCAGAAACTTCCAAACGTTCTACAAGTGCTACAGATTGTTCAGAATCATCAGAAATGTTAACATTATTTAAACACAAAGAGTATGCATTTATAGAAAAGGAGATAATGACTCAAAGAAAATGGAAACTTCAGATGATTGACAATGACAGAAAAACAAGTGACAGAAAAGCAAGTGATTCTTCTGAAGTTGTATCAAAACAAGGACCGAAAAGGAGAATGCCTCATACAAATGATAATCTTCAGATAAGTGGTGACAATCTTAGTAAAGAAGGAAAGAAAAGTACTAACACAAATCCTAACAGTGGGCGTGTAACTAAGTGGAGAAAGAATCTGACGAAAGATAAAAAAAGCCATGTTGAAATTGATAGATAAAGAGCGAAAAGCAGATGAAAGAAAATCTCTAGATAAAGATGCAAAAAAAAGAACTAAACAAGAATGATCAGAATCGAAAGCAAGTCAAAAGAAAATCTCTAGATGAAGATGCAAGAAAACAACTAAACAAGAAAGATCAGAATCGAAAGCAAGTCAAAAGAAAATCCCTAGATGAAGATGCAAAAAAACTACTAAACAAGAATGATCAAAATCGAAAGCAAGTCAAAAGAAAATCCCTAGATGAAGATGCAAAAAAACAACTAAACAAGAATGATCAGAATCGAAAGCAAGTCAAAAGAAAATCCCTAGATGAAGATGCAAGAAAACAACTAAACAAGAAAGATCAGAATCAAAAGCAAGTAAAAAGAAAATCCCTAGATGAAGATGCAAAAAAACAACTAAACAAGAAAAATCAGAAACGAATGCAAGACAAAAGAAAATCCCTTGATGAAGATGTTAAATCTTATTGTAGAGACAAAAATAGAAATCAAAAGAAGGAACATAGGGCAGTAAAAACATCATCAGCTGACAATGCTGTACAAACTTTTCTAATGTGTATTAGAAATGGACCAACTTTTATCTGCATTATATGCCATAGACTTATGTACAGAGAATGTGTTGTTCTGTACAATGAAACAGCCCTTACTATGTGCGACAAAGATTTGTTAGAAGCATGTAATACACAAAAGAGAAGTGTTGATGGTGAACAGTATATTTGTACCACTTGCAATTGGAATTTGAAACGTAACTTGATGCCTGTACAAGCTGTAGCTAATTCATTATCTCTAGATGATATACCAGAACAGTTAAGTGATTTATCAACACTGGAATCAACTTTAATCAGTAGAAGGATTGCTTTTATGAAGATTCTTGCATTGCCTCGTGGCAAGCAGAAGGCTGTACATGGCTGCGTTGTAAATGTTCCAGTCAATCCTGAAGAGACATGTTCTATATTACCTCGCCTTCCCTCATCTTCATCATGTATTACAGTGAAACTAAAACGTAAGATAGAGTATAAAGGACATGTTATTGTGCAGTCAATTAGACCATGGAAAATAATGGAATCATTACAATACCTAAAGGATGTGGAGAAGAACCCTCATTATCAGGATGTTATAATCAATGATAATTGGAAGGAGGACTGCACTGCGGATAATCAACCATTGTGGGAGGCATTTACTAGCCACAGTACTACTGAAAATGACAATGGGACATTGCATGTTCTGTCAAGTGCATCGTTTGACACTGATCCACATGTGGAACAACAGCCGGAATCTGACAATGAAGGAAGTGACAATGAGATAGAAGATAGAACCGAAATAAATGGTCTGCCATATGATTCTTGTCTTCAGCCAAAAGATGTTAGTGCAGATAAAGATTTTTTACTGAACTTAGCACCAGGAGAAGGTAGAAGGCCTATAGGAATGTTTTCAGATAAACATAGTGAAGAAATGGCTTTTCCAACATTATTCCCATCTGGAACATTTGGTTTTGATTGTCAACGCCAGAGACCAATTTCTTTAGTAAAATACTACAATCAAAGAATATTGAACTCTGACAACAGATTTGCATCCTCTATAGAGTATCTGTTTTATGCTCAGTACCGAAGTGAAGCTAAGAAGGTAGCCGACTGTCTTAGTATAGCCATGAGAAAGTGTAAAGGACAACATCAGTTGGAGAAAATCACTGCAGGGCAGATAAAAAATGTTGAAGAAATGAGACGCTTGGCCCGCACTGACCTCAGTTATCATTTTTTGCAGAATGTTCGTGGATCGCCTGCTTTCTTCAACAAACTACTCTATGATCTGCTAGGGATGATAAGACAACTCGGAAGCTGTGCCTGGTTCCTTACATTGTCCTCTGCTGACATGAAGTGGAAAGACACAATCCAAGTTATAGCTGCTCAACAAAATCAGAAGCTGTCAGATGAACAAATCGAAAACATGACATGGGAACAGAAAAGCACATGGTTACGCACAAATCCTGTTACAGCCGCCAGGCATTTTGATCATAGTTTACAACTGTTCATGTCAACACTTGTTCTTGGCAAGTCAAAACCAATTGGAGAAATACAAGACTTTAAGTACAGGATCGAATTCCAGCAAAGAGGCTCACCACATTGCCATATGCTTCTTTGGGTAAAAAATGCTCCTTCAATATCAAAGGACTCACCAGAAGATGTAGCTTCATTCATAGATAAATACGTTTCATGCTCAATTCCATCTGATGATGATCTACTAGCATCACTAATTGGAACCGTTCAGCGTCATACTCACTCTTTCACATGTAAAACCCATGGAACAAAATGCAGATTCTCCTTCCCAAAACCACCTGTGAGTAAAACAACCGTTGTACTTCCACCAAAAGATATTCCAAGCAAAGCAATGCAGATCATATTTACAGAACTGTTGACAGCTGTTATGGGTAAATTGGAAGATGTCCAGCATAAGACTGATATAACATTAGAATCTCTGTTGGAGGAATTACGGATTCCAGAGGACATGTATATGAAAGCACTCACATGGATTAAAACCAAACAAGGGCAACCAGCTATTTTGTACAAGCGCAATCCACCTGACTGCTTCATTAATAACTACAGTCCAACTCTGATGAAAGCTTGGCAGGCGAACCTTGACCTACAATATGTCACAAATGTTTACGCCTGTATAATGTATGTGCCATCCTATGTTAGCAAACCTGAGAAAACATTGGGTGATGTCTTAAAGTCTGTTAGCAAGAACTCTGCACCAGATGGACCAAAGAAGATGATGGAGACTGTATCCAAAAAATTCCTATCCCATCGTGAAGTTAGTGCACAAGAGGCAGTGTATAGGTTATTGCCACTACAATTAACGAACGGATCACGTCAGGTCATTTTTCTTCATACAGATTTACCAAAAAATAGAACAAAACTGTTGAAACCTATGAAAGTTATACAGGCGCTTGATGATGATGATGAGAACCTATACCAAGAAGGAATGTTGGAAAAGTATCAACTTAGACCTGATAGTATTGAACATGTATGCCTAGCAGACTTTGCTGCCAACTACTCATATGCTCGGAAAGTAAATGCTGACTCAGATCCGGACCTGTTAGATGAAGATTTCCTTGACCCAGCCATTGTTATTGACAATCTACCTAAAGCCATCAAGTTAAAAAATAAATCCACAACCATGACTCTACGCTCCAGACCAGTCATCATCAGGTCCCATCAGTTTTCCATCTTGAAACAAGCTGAACAGTACTATCATTCAAAGCTTTTACTTTACAAGCCTTGGAGAGATGAAAGCAAAGATCTGCTTGATGATGATGGAACATACAAAACTAAGTACATGAATTGTAGACCAGATTTTTGTGAAAGAATGAATTTTTATGAACCCAACAATGAAGAATACACCCAAGCTGTAGAAGAACTACAAGAAAATGGACCACCTGAAGATGCCTGGGCATTACTTGCTCCACAAACCGAACAACAGGAAAGGGAAGATAGAACAATGGCAGCACAGCAGGATCCCGAGTTTGAAGCAATAGTTCCTGCCAATGGTAGTGAAACATCAGATATTGGATAAGTTTCTTTTCAGTATGATTTGAGCAACAGGAAGATATCAACTCAACATTGGCTTGGTATGACAGTATCTCTCAATTCTGAACAAAGAGAAATTCACCAGTTTATTGTTGAATGGTGTATAGAAATGTCAATGACCTATAAAACTGCAAAACGGCCAAAGCCATTCCATATCTTCATTTCTGTTGGTGCAGGAACAGGCAAGTCACATCTCATAAGAACTATTGTACAGACGGCCAACAGATTATTAGGTGTAGGACAAGGAGAAGAGGACATAGTAGTGATGGTTTGTGCATTCACTGGTGTTGCTGCTTTTAACATCGAGGGCCACACACTCCATTTTGCATTAAATTTACCTGTAAATCAGTCTAAACGTGATGACTACATAAGACTTTCTGCAGAGCAACTATCCAGTATGCGAGGAAAATTGGGCAATCTCTGCCTTTTGATAATAGATGAAATATCCATGGTTGGAGCTGATCACCTGTATACAGTCCACAGACGTCTATCAGAGATCATGACATCTGACGAGCCTTTTGGTGGACAGGGCTGCCGATTTTCCGCGGATTCGCGGAAATCCGCGAATTTGGGGTCCGCCGGGACCAATTTTGAGATCGATGTAAATCCGAGAAAAAAAATTGGGGGGAGGGGGTAGAGAGAGAGACGGCTCGCAAACAGTTCGGATCGGACTTTTTGGAAATACTTTAGTCTTTCCCATCACGTGCTTCGCCCGACCAATCGTATCGCTCCTGACAGAAAAAATGGCGCACAGCACACTAAACTCGGAAGATTAGAAATTAATATATTAAAATGGAAATCGTTCTTTTAAAAGATGCGGAAAGGATTAAAGAAATTGACAGGGATGTGGTCAATAAATAAAATTTCAAGTGGTTGGAAGTTATAGTGGACATAGAAGTAAATAAGGTGACGAAATCTATTCGTATCGGTGACGATTACGTTGAACTTGCTTCTCCCGGTCTGGCGTTCTGCAAACTATGCAACAAGCAGACAAATTATAAATCAAGGGGTTTGGTTGCCCTTCAAGATCATGTTTTCTAGACAGAGATTACAAAGGAATAAATATTACTGGTACTGTAAGAATATTTTTCATTTGTGTATAGATCAATAAAAAGAAACTATGATACTCTCAATGGGATAAAAACATTGCAGGAGATGGGGTTCTAAGCCCACCAAAACAACTAGAAACCAGGAGCTTCCGGGGGCTTCGCCCCCTGGTCCCCCACCAGGGCTCCGCCCTGGACCTGGCATGGGGGCCTAACGCGGCCGCCTTGACCCCCGGCGCATTTTCCTCTGTTTTTACAATTTGCTGTTGGCAGCCCTGGGTGGAGTATCAGTTTTAGCCGTAGGTGACCTTTCACAGCTGCCACCAGTTGCCCAAAAGCCTGTGTTTGCTCCAATCTCTGATTGTATTGCATCATTGTATGGTTCCCTTTGGAAGAAAAACTTGTTGGAACTTCACCAAATAATGCGACAGAAGGATGATGCTCAATTTGCTGAAGCTCTCAACAGAATAAGATTGTCAAAGCAAACAGAAGATGATATACAACTCATTAAAACCAGAGAGACTAACGTTTCTTCGTCGTCATATCCAACACAAGCACTGCATATATTTGCTTTCAATAAAGATGTTGACAGCCATAACAACAAAATGTTGGAGAGCATAGAAGCACCAGTTGTTACAGTGACAGCTATTGACTCAAAGACTGATCAACAAACTGGCCATATAGAGAACATTACGTTTGATGAAAAGAAAAAACCTGGTGGAATGCTGCAAGAACTTAAAATAGCTAAAGGTGCCAGAGTCATGATGACCACAAATGTAGATACTAGTGATGGATTGACTAACTCAGCCACTGGGACAGTCACTGGGTTTCTACCTCAGCATCCAGAACCATCTGACCCACTGTTCAGAGAATACAGACCCAAATATGTGTTAGTTCTATTTGATGAAAAGCGAGTTGGAGAGAAATTGAGATCTAAACTTCAGAGGATGATACCAGATGAAGTATCTACCCCTATTGCAGTTCATGAGGTAACAGTGAAACACAGAAAAATAACAGCAAAGCGGATACAGTTTCCTTTAACTCTCGCATGGAGTGTTACCATTCATAAAGCCCAGGGTAGAACCGTGGATGAACTAGTAGTCTCACTGAATGGAACATTCAAATCTGGACAAATGTATACGGCTCTAAGCAGAGTTAAAACTTTGGAAGGGCTTCACATTCTTGGTGATTTCCAGTCATCTAAGATCAGCTCAGATCCTAGAACAGTCAAAGAAATGGAGAGAATAAGGAAAGACAGAAAGTTTCAACTGAGTATTCCTCCTTCTGTGACAGTACCATCAGACAGTTTCTTCAAAATTAGTATTCTTAACATTAATTCACTATGTCCTCATCTCCAAAGCCTTTCAGTAGACCAATACATCAACACCAGTGACATTGTAGCCATTTCTGAAACATGGCTTTCAGCACGTACATAATATGACAGTCTTGAGCTTAGTCCAGAGTATGAATTGTATCGCCAAGATTACTCTATTGAAAACAAGAGACCACAAGGTGGAGTGGCTACTTATATCAAAAAGTCATTTCTTGTCCTGTCAGAACTGCGATTTGAAGGTATTACCTTACAGTACCAGTGTCTTGTGTTGTCTTTGAGGATTAATACGGAAAAACGATTGCTAATTCTTTTGGTATATGCTCCTCCAAATACACAGAACGAGGAATTCTTTCAGCAGTTGGATCGACTAATAAGTTTAACTCCTTCTGATTCTGTGCCAGCTTTTATCTGTGGTGACTTTAACTTAAAATCGACTGATCCAAAATCCAACAAATTGACAACTGTAACTAAGTATCATGGATTTATTGAGTATGTTCAGTTACCAACACAGGAAAGGAGGTTCACTTGATCGTGTTTTTGTGAATAAAGACTTCGATGAATCAGAAATCACAGATGTAATACCCATTCATTTTTCGGACCATTTTCATATCCATATAGCTGTGCCTTGGATGAAGTTGTTTTAAATTCAGGTAAATACTCTCAAAAATTTGACACCCTATATTCATATGTTAAATGAAAGTTACATTATGATAGTCATATTTCTCACAGCAGGGGTATCACTAGTGAGCATTAGCTCACAAATTTACTTGTTCTACCAAGACAACTTGTTTGTTTATATAAGAATCTGCTGGGGAAAGTGTGAGTTTGGTGCATCCTAGAACCTAGTTTAAACCCCCAGTGGCAATTTGTTTTGACTGAGATTTAAGTGAGGGATAAAAATAAAAAATGACAATACATTTAATATTTCGTATGACCCCTCGAGCTTGAATAGCAGCCATAAAATGCATTTCTTATGCTGTCTATGAGTTTTTCCGATGATTTGTGTAAGTGTTTGGGCCAATGCCTTGTGCAACGCAATTCCTGATCATTTACGTTGTTAACGTCATTTGTGTCGCGATATGTCCCATATACATTTAATGGGGGAATTCTGATTTTCATTTGAGCGTATTTACCGAAAAATTCCTATTAAACGCTCCGTCCCTACTAAACGCCCCCCCCCCCCCCTCCATGCCTTTTTAAAGGAAAAAAATCTACGATATTTACCAAGTACTGAAGAGTTAATCCATTTGTATTATTAAATATACTTCAAATTTACACATTATTACACATGAAAACAACTGAATAAATTCAATTAACTTCAAAACTAGTGTGCACTAAATTAACGGGTGAAAATATAAGAGACCAAAAGCTACATATAAAAAATCCATCTTGTAAGCTTTTTTCCCAAATCCCTTCATAAAACTTTTTTTTTCATGAGCGATCACACCTGCTTGAACACCTGTGTGATCAGCATTGTGTATTTCACCATCACCGCGGTTTATTCACATCAAAGAAAAAACACCGAAGAGTAGTATTGATTTTCCGACATCAAAGGTGTCTGTCGACAACAAAGATGTCTTTGATGTCTGCCGGGTTGAGTGAAAAAAAATTCATCATCACTGCTGTTTATTCACATCAAAAAAGACACCGAAAGATCAAAGGCGAGATAAAAGCTGCCTGCCGACTTTGAGGAAAAAATTGATACACTGTGTGCAATATATTGATCGATTGCATCATTGCTCAAACTGCCAGAGAGGTAAAACATGACTGAGGTCACGTAGGCCATATACTAGTTAAACATGAATAAATGCTCATACCAAAAAAGTCGATTTTTATCGGATGTAGTGATAAACATATCCTAATATGCGCCCCCCTTTTAGAAAATGTAACGCCCCCGGGGGCAGCGTGCATTATCCCGATGTAGAACGTCAGCATTTCTGTGCATTATGTAAGGAATAATAACAGGGATGACGATTTCTGCACAAAATGGACGGTATTTAAATACCTGTATTGTTTAGACTTGTTTCTTGTCGTTATAAGAAATACTATTCCAGATCATAACACTCACAACACAGTAACGGTCATATTCGAAGACGTTAACATGATCAAATCTATCTCCTAGGCATCGCAAAACACGAACTCGTACATCAGCTCAGTAGAGATTGAAATTTGAGACGCGGTGACGTGTTGTTAGAAGAAAACCTTTATAAGGGCATTGAGCAGCTCCCACTCGTTTTCGAGCGGTTCAGATGGACATTCATGTCCCCGTGGCTTGTCTTAGAAGTTGAACGAGCTTTTGGGGCGGTTGTAAAGCGCTTAAGTGGTGATTACGTCATTATACATTCTTCACGCGGCTTTGTTTTGAACGGCTTCGATGGACGAGACCAGTGGTTAACTCTGCCAGTTTGTCAGAATCGCGCTTGCATACGATATAATGTTCGCTTATAGTAGCAAAAACGACCTGTTACGTCATCAGCATGTAAACAATTTTCTAGAAGTTTTGAAAGTGCAGGGTCGAGCAGGTGTACTCGGTAAAATCGTAAACAGATCGATCTATGTAACACTTACGTGTACTTTTCACTAAACTCTACATTTCAACCCTCCAGGAGGAATTTTTCGGTTAATTTTACCATTTTACCGGACCTTAAAACAATCCGCTTAAGAAATTCCTATCCAAAAATACATTCTATATTTAGCGATCATTCTATATTTAGCGCATCGCTGAGCTTGCTATTCGTGGTGGCTCAGGCATTTTGAAACAAATGGCGACGTCGATAGTCGGCAAGGTACACCGAATGCGTATTTTGGTTGAAGTGATCAATCAATCCCAAAATCCACCGCGGTTTTACGCGGGAAATACAAAAATAGCTAACCTATGCGCGTCGCATAAGATAGGAAACACCATTTATATATCTTTTTTTAATAAAATATTGGTTTGAAATATTTCGGGTGTAAATCAACATTTGAGCTTCAAATAATGATATTCAACTGATTAATAACCCTTTTCGCAATTCTGTTTCATTCATCAATCCTGTACATCTCCCTTAAAGCGACATTTCTGTACTTAATGAATAGGCAAGGACGGCGAGCCATGCCAGCTACCGGAAAATGAACTCCAAATTACACTTTTAATGTTAAACGAAATTTTCGAGAAAAAAAACATGTCGGTTTTCATCCGCATGTGCTTCTCGTGCATTTTTGAATGCACGAAAAGACGGTCTAAATGCGGAAGGTTTTCGTAGAGAAATCATCGTGTATGTGATAAAGAGAGTTAGTACAACATACACGTTAAGTTTTTTCACAATATTTGCAATATTGTAGATTTAGGACGAAATCGAAAATACTGACTTAACTTTTTCCTTTGAGTATAATTATTAACAAGTACTGATGTAATTGTTCAGTTGGAATTTTGATAATCATATTGGCGAAGTCCCTCCAAATCATAACATAATGTTGACAACAAGACAACTATATCAGCAACATTAATAGCAAAGTGTTTTTAACTGAATTGATGACATTTTTCCAAATATTGACTAACATTTGGTATTTCAACAGCAAAGATATGTTTGGGATCCCAAAATTACGAACGCGCTTTTATTAACTGGTTAAGAGAAGGGCAATCTATGAACAGGTTAAATTTTCAAAAATGTTTATTTGGAAAATTACTGATTGATGTCCAGAATTTAGGGAAGAATTGTATTCATATCTGTATGTATTAACATTTGCACACATATGCTCAAAATACAAAAAGGAAATACCGTTTGCATAAAACACTAGCTTGCAATGTATCCAAAATAATGTGTGGTTTCAGAATAAAGTCACCTCTGCTTTTAGTTTCAAGTCAAAACAGTTTGCTGTATTACTAAAACTGACTTTTTACGGTTGATCGCAAGGTATTGTCGATAAGTATTTACAGATTGTGCTGCTTTTCCAGACATTTCATCAACAATTCCAGAAAATAAAGTATTGCCTTGAAAAGTGATCGTGCAAACTTAAATACAACATCATTAACTTATATAACAATATGAGAAATTTGTAGAAAATGTATTTGACATTAATTTTCCTGGCCGCGTAAATAAATGATACACTTCGATTTCTTTTTTCATAGTTGAACGTTCTTTAAAAAGAACACATTATTGTTGTCAGTTAATATTACTTATGTTGCAGTTAACAAAATAGTTAAGTTTTTGTGTACGGGCGTTTTAAAATTTTAGGGTATATTTAGGTCTAGGTGTTTTTCTTTAATATTGTGACTTTTTAACATATGCAATATAAAGATACTCCAAAAACAGATATGTGTGCAAAGTTTTTTGAACTTCATTTTACCGTTCGCGAGATTTTTGATATGTTTACTTTGTACCAATGACAGTGCAATGGCTAAATAAAATTTCAGAATACCGTTGGTTAAATATATATCCATGAATAATAAGGAATCCCACAAAAAAAGAAAAAAAACACATAATCATGAATCATACAGTGAAATAAATTTGAATCGTTATCTCATACGAAACATAAGGTAACCAAAACAAAAAAACGTACACATGAAACAACCATTCAATGAATTTTTGCTTGAGGTAATGATTATTCAGTTTTTAAATGAAGTATCATTATTCATTACCAGAAGTTTAGGTAAATACCTATTAACCAGTAAGAACTTGTGCACTGGGTTCGCCTTTCATTAAAGCTGTACTATTAGAAAATATTTTGAATTATTTGAAAGATTTAAAGGAACGTTGAAAGCCACGAAAACGACAAATATCAAAACATAACAGGCTCGGTTTGATTGAAAGATTAGGGATTCCATTCTAAACATTTCAAAAACGTAATTTGAAGGCCCAACTTGCTGACTAGGGCAAAGTTTAATTCAAATGGATGACATCTACACTTAATTCTATTAATATTTACGCATTTACAGTTTAAATTTAACATGTAGCCTTACTTTGTGGTTGAAATACCTATACCCAAACGCGTTTGTGGTAGCAACAACCACTGAGTGACACGATAGGAGATCTATGCATTTGCGATTTCGTATGCGTCAAATAACACCTAATTCGCAATTTTCTTTTTTACGCCTTTCTATGATAAAAAAACAAAGTGCCCCAAGCCGGTAAATTTGCATTATTTCATAGACTAGTGCCCTGGTTTGGTATGGACTGGTGGATTTAAAATAATCTGCATGAATATCTATAAACAAACGGTCCACAAATACCAGAGACGCGCTATATATCAGATTCACGTATCATTCAATCACATTTAGGCAATGATGTTTCTACAAAAGTAACCCTAGCCAGTAAATAACCTTTGATGAACTCAAATGTATGCAGCATTGTATCTTCAGACAATGGTATATATCTAGAAATCTGACGTTGACATTTTATAACAAATCTAAGCAACCAGTGGATATAAGGTTCAGACAAGAAGCGGTATCAGCTTCCAAGCAGTGTATGGTTAAAATAGCAGGTTTGTTCACAGAAGGTGCAAGAATCATAAAAGGTGAATAACTGTAATACAAAATATGTGTAAATATTGATGAATTTTGTATTGTCTTTTTTATTAGTTTCAAATGCCGTTTGACTTATATCCAAAATGTATGTTTTATTGCAATGCATTATGTTTTGGAAACAAAACTTTGATTTAGCTGATAAAGATGTTTAAAAATGTAATTTGTGCATAAACATTTCCTTTCCCAGCGTAGGCTTACTCTTATTATACACTAGCATCAACTACATAAGCTTTCTCGAGAACTTTTTTTATCATGATTAAGTGTTTAAATTCTTTTTACATTACATTTTATCTAAAACAAACAGTTCAATCGTGTTGTTATATAACTTTAACTATACTTAAAGTTGGGGCATGATGACTACATTAAATTTAACATGTTTAACCTATATCCGCTGAGATCATTCGGGGGTGGGTGGTAGACAGTCATACAGTTAACCGACTTCAACTTTAAAATTTGCGTGTTTCTTATAACATATTTGATTAGCTGGTATAATTTAGTTCAACGATAATAATTTCCTTACTTTTTCATAAATAAACTGGGGCAGGGTTAGTGGTGATAAATTACAATGTCATTATTTCAAAAGTTAATTGAATACCATAGTACAAGTACTTTCATATGATATTCAACTGATAATTTATCAATTGGCATTTGGTAAACCAATTATTTTTATCTTGCGACTTTGAGCCTATTATGCCTAACTTTCACATTTACATCGTAATTTAATCTTCCGCTTTACAGTTGTTTATTGACATTTACCTTGTCTAAATAACTCGGTCGCCAATAGTATACTTCAAAGATAGCCCAACTATTTGTGCGCAACAAGGGCTTTTCTATAAAAAAGATGGTCGCCTTTCGCGCACAACCCTGTTACTATTCAATACAATGCGGAAATTTATCCTTCTACAGTGGCGTAGCTACTATTAGGCCCTGTAGGCCCGGGCCTACAAGTTGGACAAGAAAATGACATTTTCAAAAGTCCCAGAATTACAATAAAACAGGAGGGGTGTTGGATGGTAGTGGGTTCAAGTCGTTTAGTCGAATCAAGTGTGTCCTGCGCGTTGATTTGTCTTCTGGGGCATCGAATCAAATTCATAGTTAAAAGTTTTGTTTTCATAATTTTCCTTGAAAACGCATTTTGCTATTTTTAATCCCCACTTTTTTCTGGCTTCTGGGAAGAGGGGTGGGCTTCCTTACCACTTACCAAGAAGCAACCGCCCTTTGGAATCCCTTGTATGGGCCTACAACTTGAAAAAAGCTGGCTACGCCCCTGTTCTATGTCTATATGCCAGCGACAAGAATCCTAATCGCAACTTTTGACGGCTTCAAATAGTTTTTAAACTTTATATATCTTTAAAAAGAATTACATACTTAAAAAGTTTATTCCAATTAGAATCAATATATGTGATACTTTTAAGAAACTTGTTCGTTCATTATGAAAAAAAACTATAAACCTCCACACATCTCAACAGTTTTTATGTTACACCGCTAAAAGTCAACCTGACTGTAGATTATCGATTTATAAAATGGACGTTTTTTATTGGTTATCACATTAAAATCAACATGTTAACGGCATAAACAATAGTAAGTTTTAAAGTGTTATTTGTGGAATTTTTTTATATACTTTAGAGCCTATTAATGTTTTATAACAACAAATGAACATAGCAGTACTGCAATTTTCAAATGGCAGTGAAAATGGGAATTTAAAGCAGTGCGATTTCCACCACAGTTTTGATCGTAACTGCTCGAGACGCAAAGGAAAACATCTGTAAAAGGTCAGTATGATAAAGGGTATGTGCTTGAAGTCGAATTATTGAGACTAACTTCAAAGACTGCTAAGCCTAGAATATCTTTTTACATATCTTCTGACGTAAGCCAGTTATGAGTTTATTTCTTTTTTGTTCACCTGATTAATGACTAATTTAACAGCAAAGACAAATGTTTTAATGTTGTAACCGAGTTTACAAGGTAAGTACCCGGATTATAGAGATCTCGGATAACGAAAGATTGTGAGTATAATAAATAAATCGATAGTTTGAAATAAGTGCAACAAGGTCATTATTTGCATCAATTTCGTGTTATTGTGAACTAATGCATAATCTTTTGCGAAAGATAACAATCAAGCGATGACATATCCTTCCTCTGATACCCATACATTTGGAATAGGCCGTCACATAAAGTAAAAAAAAACAGGAAAATGATCACACAAAATTCCTGAATTTTCACGGAAACTTCTTAGCACGCTTAATAAAGAAATATATATCAAAACTTTTTTAACACGAAAATGCTGTAATGAAAGCCAAAAATATCGACATTAAAAATGTCATCCCAATAATCCATAAGCATGGGTATTTTCCTAAATAAATGAATTTTCGTTGGGCACCTAAATCAATTTAGATAATGGTGATTCGCCTAGACAAGAGTCAATGGATAACGAAAATTGATTAGTAGATAGTTGTATATTTTCCCTTATTTCAACCCGAATACTACTTAGAATATGCTTTTTTGCATTGTCACTGTCTTTACGCCAACTCGTAACTTAATGAAACGATACCACTAACCCTAATGACAAGATAAATCGAGCATATATTTTAATTATCTCCAGTAATAGCCGATTTTCTTTCTTTCCCGATCGCAATCAACTGAGAAATAACCCCAAAGCCTCTTAAAACCCGGTTATGCGAACCGGAACTTGTCTTTGCGGTGGTAATAAATATACTGAGCAAAATGAAAAGGTTGACGAAAGTAACATGGAAAACTCCTTTTACATCAATAATGCCAGTGAATGTAAATATCTGGAATAATTTGATCACCAATATGTTTATCTTGGAAGTTATCGATTCAGTATCTATCGGTTTAAAAAAGAAAACAATTATGATGTTGCGGGAAATTGACCGTTGGATTTTGTTCTTTCTTTAATTAAAAGGGTCCGCTTTTTTGCAAAAACGGATGTTTAAGTAACTGTATATTATTTAAAGTACCGTAACTGAATCACGGAACAAAATATTTGAACTTAAAAACTGGAAAGTTTTCCTTTTTTGCTCGGTATACATTAGCTAATTTTTATAATTATAATGGTCTAAGATACGTTTTCACTTACTTGGAGCCAACCGAGTTTGATGAAAATACTGGACAAGTCTTTTGGCTGTTGGATTTTGTCATTTACGTGCATAATGGTAAATTGTAGGTTATGGTAAAAATAATAACAAATATTAAATTTAATCAGTTAAAAAGTTTCAGACAAAGGGCCTAATGGCCCTAGATTTCTCATCTAACAAAACATTGAGATTAAGCGTATTATAAACATAAATGCTAACTTTTTAGTGATAATTGGGCGGAAACATTTAGAACACTGCCACACGTTGATATCGAGATCACAAATGCCGCAGGATCTAACTTGCTCTGACCAAAATACAGAGCGATCACTATAGCAATACCCCCAGCTTACTGCTTTGTTAGAGTTTACATAAAAGTTATGTGATAATTACGTTCATTTGGTTCTCATGATATTAGAAAGATCCAAAACAAGAATTTGAGGGACACTTTGACTCTCCGATAATAACGCATCAAGCCGCATGAAGTTTCTGTCAAATTAATATTCGACTGATGCTGAACATGTTTAACGTTTCAAGTCAGTTTGTTCAGAACTGTACAAACCCTGTCTTACCACCCCCACAACTCTCCAAAAAGCGACTCAGCCACATTAAATGTGTATCACTGTAATATACAGATGATGCTGAGCCTATGGTGAAAGTTTCAAACTACTATCTTAAAGACTTGTTACAGCTCTAACAACTAGCTGAACACGAAATTGATTACCTACACTCGATACCAGCAACTTCTTTAAATATGAAATATACTTATATTATAATATATTATATAAGATGTTAGTGTAAGTATTAAGCAGCGGATCTAGGGTAAATTTCTAAATACCAGTCAGGAGTACGAATACAATTTAATTAAATGCGTCATAAAGTGTTGTAACATGGTTTTCCTAGTGACCTCGTTTTGTACCTCATAATCAAAAGGGTGAAATATGCATATCAGGAATCGCCACATTCAGAAAAAAACAGCCTCCGACACAGTCAAGAAGAAGAGAGGGAGAGAGCATGGTTAATAAAATGATCTGTTTCAAAAGAGACACCACTAACAATTAACAAAAATGAGAACCCGAGGGGTAACCGCCTTGGAACGGTCAGTGGCAAATCAAATTCAAGTTTGTCCTTTAAATCTTGTATAAGGGTAAAATTGTAAGGAATATACATAATATCACTATATATTTGTATATTTTTAATAAAATTATACATATATTTTATATTTATCTTCTAGTTTTTATTGCTCTTAAAAAAGTTATCTGACCAAAGGTCCTGTGTTTATTTTAACTGAAATACAATTTCCTTCTTAAAAATCGAAATAATATTCTGCGAAATACGTCATTGTAACAAGTTTGCAGTAAATGTAGTAAATGATTTGAAAACAAACGAATGGAACAGTTTCCCTTTAAAATATAATGATAACTAGCTGGAAAATAGTGGAAGAGATGGTTGCTATGGTAACATGCATTATGATAAAAATTGCCAGAACTATATGTATTGATACGTATTCATTTTAGGATACAAAATAATTTCTCACGTTTTAAGGATTTACTACACTCCTCCTTGCACCTTTATCGATAAAAAAGAAAAGTATCAAAATTTCAATAACGGCAAAATGCCTTTCAATGAAATTTTGCACAAATAAATGTTAATTTTGTTTACTTTGATAATATTCTTTTTAATCGATGGAGTGTAGTGGATCGTTAAGTCTTCAGCACTCAAAATTTCGTAAATGTAACTGATTTTTCATTAATGTCATTGTAGATTTTCTTAAGTAGATACTCTACTGAGAGCTATGTAAGCCATTCCTCCTTGTAATATCATTTTCTCGATATCAACAGCAGCTGAAGATAATGTCAGACCTTGCACTTTGTGAACAATTACACCAAAATTTAATTTTCGTGAAGGAGTTACCAGGAAGTTAAAAATAATCATAGCACTAACCACATTACAATTTATTTGCTCTATATAAACTCAAAAGTACCTTTCAAAATTGTCCTACCACGTACATGGCATTTTTGGTACTTTCAGGATGAAAATCTACTGAAATTAATGTCGTTAGCGGTGGAAGCGTGTTCCCGAAAACTAGACAATCTCCAAAGGCTTGACGGAAAAATAATGGAAAATAGTGTTAATTCTGAACTGCAGAAGCAGCGAGAGCAACTTTTAAGGAGAAAAAAACGGAAAATTAAAGAAGGTGAGAGTTTTTTACATTTAAAATTAGAAAATGAAAAAGTAAATGTTAAAGATTTTAACATACTCTCGATCGAACCAGACGGTAATTGTTTTCACAAATGCGTAGCTAAGAAAGTAAAAGGCTCTGATCAAACCATATTGATATAAGGAAATAATTAAATGACCATATGCGCAACAATAAAACTCAATATAGCATGTATGTAGATGGGGATTTTGAAGTACACATTAGAAACCACGAACAATATGATGGCAGGATTTCGTCATGGGCAACAGAAGCAGAGATAGTTGCTACATGAAATTTATTCTCACTGTTGATAGTTGTAATCATGGTAGAGGGAGGAAACGTATCCACAATGCGCTTTGAACCCCAGAACTCTGTAAACGTAAAGAACTTGAATGATATATTGTACATTCTGCTAGTAAATAACCACTTTTCATATTTAGAGAAAAGAAAAACAAATCGTGATTGGCTGGAAAGCAGCAGAGCAAACCAAGATGATAATTGTTATCATAACTCATTCGATTGGTTTGAAATGAAAACAGTACACAATGCAAGAGAAGTTGATTCAACTGTACGTAACATGGTGTCTACTGCTGAACGTAAAAATAGTCAAAAGAACGTGACATCTGATGGACCCCGGTCGTCATTAACTAATGATAAAAATCAAGAAGTGGCGAAGATAGGAAGACAGTGAAACTGTCACAGACCTATCGTCAAGAGGTTTAACGCAAGATGAAATAAGGTAAGTAAAGAAATCTCCTTCATACCAACACAAGTGAAAGTAGATATGACAAAATTACACAGTGATCTCATAGAATGGGAGAGAAGAATGCTACTGCACGAATATTTCTATGACCGTAATGTCAATAATGAGCATAATCAACCAGATGAGAGTAAGCCATGGCTGAAGAAAGAAAACTTTTTCACACCAGGAGAAGGCAAAGATCCGTGGTTAGATGTTTATATTGAAGAAGTGAAAGGAGACATAATAGATGGCATGCAGGAAAATGTTTCAAAGAATTTAACGAAGAGCGAACAAAATGCGATGAGGTCACTTCTTAGCGATAATAGTATAGTTATTCGACTGGCGGACAAAGGGTCTGGCGTTGTGGTTATGGATACATATGTATACATAAAAGAACTTGAAAAGGAGGTATCGAAAGATGAAACGTTTAAACAAACAGGCGGTGAAAAACAATCCTAGGCAGTAAAAGCAGTAAAAAAGGTTGCCAATAAATTGTTTAGAGATGGAGAGATATCGAAGGAATTAAGGTTCTGGAACTGTAATGGTGACCATCCACAATGCTTATAATGATGTTGTTTCTTGAATCTATACTATAAAACACATTGTATGGTGAATTTTTAAGGAAGTTCGCCGTTTGTAACTCAATTAATGTGCATTTTTATAAAGTGACCCTTGATTTTCAAAATAACCGTAAAAAGTGCTGGGACAAAAAATAAAAAAGTACTTTTTTTCAAATTTTATTTTTCTATAATCAAACTTTAACCAATTTCCTGTTACACAATCATGTCATGAAAAATCAGAACAATAAGATTTCACTTTTGTCAAATACTTATAAAAATACAGAGCTTTTCATACATGTACCCCCAAGCAAATATCCGAGATTTTTGGTTGCGTTTAAAAATTTACTCTATCTATAAAAGCAAATACCTCATGTTTTAAGCTAGTTAGACACATGCAACTAGTTTTAAAATTTTTTACAATATCAACTGCACATAATTTGAACTTTTGCAGACATTTTACCGTTCCTAATAAAATTTATAAGAATTTGTAAACGGTTACTATAATGAAACTGCAAAGAGAATTTATTGCAAAAAAACAACGTCAAAATGGTCAATAGCAAGTTATACTTCTTTATACAAAAATATCACCTATAGTTAGTATTAGAGATGGAAATATGTATGTAAAACTCTGCATTATCACATGAAAACCTTCTCTTTACTGATTTTGACTGGCTTGAGAGAAATATTTAAAATTTACCACTACATGTTCTGACAGTTTAGGAACAATGGAGTCAAGCACTCTTTTGGTATTTGTGACTCTTGGGTGTCCCTCTCAGTTTTGACCCCTAAACACATTAAGAAGTCCATCCTGGCCATCACGAGAAAATATCAGACGAAGGTGAGCAAGTGTCAAACCTGATCCCGCGATGTTTTCTGCTGTTGTTGTTTTGCATACACCGTTTGCCACCAGTGTGAGTAATGTTGGCATATTTTGAGCCTTAGCTCTCAAAAAATGCTGATTATTATATACAGCCTTTGCACAAAAGGAGTGTTCCATTAGTTTCAATGACGACAACTTACAGGCAATATACAAAGACCTCAGTGCTTCAACATCAGAAAGAGCATCATGTGCATTATATGACTGACCTAGTACAGTTTTAACAAGGTCCTCTTGTTATAAGAACTCTGATCTGGAAAGGTTTTCTTCATAACTGATAAAGAATCAACACATGCTCTGATAGATTCAAACAAAGAAGTAAGCAGATCACAGTTTTCATAAGCTGTTACAAGAACTGGAAAGTCAAATTTTCTCCCATTATGTGCCATAAGTACAACATATTTAAATTTCTGGAGCCAATCAGTAAAACTTTTCAGAGCCAAAGAAATTGGCTGCGGTGCAACATTTGAGCCATGTACTGTCATTATTCCGCCACTGTACACAACCCCAGTAGTCTGCTGTGCTCCCAGGGAAATAGGTTTCTTCGTCACTACATATGTGTTAAACGAAGCCCCGGACTTGACCTCAACTGCTGCAATCTGGGTAATGTCTGGAATGTATCCACTACGAACTGGAAATAAAAATAACCTTTAGATAATCTTAAAAAAAATTATTTCACTCCAAATGTTTGTGATATGTTTTATGAGCAGCAATATATAATATATTGTGGTTGCATTTAAGTTTTAGTGCGTTTCACCATTTTTTCAACAAGTTTGCAATACAAGGACAATGGTTACAGTTTTTACATGCCTAATAACCTATCCTAGTGCCTAGTTCCGCTACGAAGGAACTTCCACTAAACCACCAAGTCAGACAAAAGACTTACTGAAATAAATTGTCAAAAATAAAAGACAGTTAGCCTGTACTCACTGAGATCTGTTGTTTCTAAGTCCATGGTTATAACAGTTACATCATCATCACCGGGTGTGGGCGGCACATTCCTGAAGTTACCTCGTGGCACAGCGTCCGGTATCTCTTCAGTATCTATTGAAGAGGCGTCCATGGCAATTCCTATATAGAAAGAGGAATAAATTGTATACATATTGAACTTCAATGCTAACCCAGAATTACAGACAAAAAGTACCAAAATGAAAGGTAAGCATCAAGGTGATTTGTAGGTTATAGTGCAAGCTATCATTATAATGGTCTTGTCCTAAGAAACATTGAGTACATGGATGAACAATCTAATACAGGTGATATCAGCTAATCTGTGTTTGCATTGACAAGCTTTCGCGGGGAAATTGTATTGTCTACACACAGACTTATTAGAGATAAAACAAAAGAAAAGCTGTAGACCCTGCGTATAAAACCAGCCTTGTATAAAAGTAAGTTGGTGGGAATTATCAGTATGTTTGAACCCACCAGCAATCAAATCAACATTTATAGAAGAAATGTGTGAAGTTACCTGAAGAATAGGAATCTCCTTCCTGAACTTCAAGTGCCCCTTGTATGGTGGCTCGCTCTTGTTTGAGTATAAGTCGTCTCCTCTTGGTTGATGGGAGGGCAGATCTCTCTAGCTGCTTTGTTCTTTCTGTCATACGCTTATCGGCATACTGTTGAGTGTATCCACCTGGAGAAAGCCCTGCTTCTTCATGCACCTAGACAGTATAAATGTTTATGAAAATACAGACACCAAAAATATACAAGCTAGTTTCTATTACCAATACATCCTTTTGTTTGTACTGTTTATAGAAATGTATCATTTAACATGGTAATTTAAAATCAAAATGGCTAATACACTGACAGACCAAGCACAAGGCAGTTGTGACCATCTATGCCCACAGAACTAATAAATCATACATTTGATGAAACCATTATTCATTAGCAGTTATGCTGCAGATATTTTACAAATATACTTTAAATTATAGCTCTCAAAATATAAATATACTAGAGTTTAAAAAAATAGCAAAGTGAAAAGTAAACTATACTTACATAACAAAAACTTATCCGTCAGGCGAACAAGACCAAATTGCAACTATAAACAATAACCAAGAACACTGAAATAACAAAATGACAAAGCTGAGATAAGTTTGTTATCCTTTAAGTTCTTATTTGTAATATAATTGTACGCTTTCACAGACTAAGTGTTTTCATTTAGTAAACTTTTTACTTATCTCCACTTCGGCCATACTAATCCATGTTTATGGTGAGTGCCATAATGTGTGTTGGAAAATACCGATAGACCACCGATGATTGATTTTGCTTTATTATTGTATGATTTTGCACATTCTAAGAAAAACAATCATCAGTGTTGGGGTAGCTAGGATTTAAAAATTCAAGCTGGCACTCAACATAGAAGCAAACTGATATGGTCTTAGCATTTAAAAACAACAATAACATTGAACAGTTATATAAAAAGTAATAACACAAATTCTAAAGGGGTTTGAAAATGTAACAAAAACTGTAAACAGAAAAGCAACTATATGTACCTTGCAGATGTAACTGCGCCCTTCATTATACATGCAGCTGTTGCCTTGACCCTGAAGTCGAGCGACTGTGTATCACCATAGTGAAGGATCTTAGGGGCTCTTAAAGCAACTTCACGATTTGCATGTTCGCATTGTAGTGACGATCCCATGTCAGAGTATGTTCTGCATTGGCAATTACAGGTGCCATGATCTTATCTAGCTCTGCCCGAATAACACCGTCATCCTTCAAAGGAACATTGTGCGGAAGACCCAGTGCATATACTTCTGTCAGGGATTCCGTTTCTCACCACAAAACCTTTCACTACACATAGAATGGTCTCCAAACTGGTGAGGTATGATGGCCCTTTGATTTTCTTCAAGCTCTGTCTTGTTGCCTTGGTTCTTTGAAAAGCAGTATTTCAAACACTTCTGAATGTGTTGTATCACAGATTTGCTCAGTTTGGTTTTACGTGATAACTGCAGTCCATACAAACTTTTCCCAATGTTTTTTATTATGTGGTTCTTGTCAAACCTTTTTTTTTCAGTTTTGGATGAGCAACTCTAACACGAGCCATCATTGTACTATCCCCATCACCCTCAACATATTCCACAGGTGTCCCACTGTCAAGTAGCTGATTCAATCCCTCCTCACCACTCACACTTTCCATCATACGGGCGCTTCCTTTGTGGTTAGCGACACATCTGTGTTGTCTGACAGTCATGTAAGGTCGGTTTCTTCGCCACCAGTTACATGTAGCACAACGACGATGCTTAATGATGGACTTGATCACTTTCTCTCCATATGTAGCCTTTGACATGAAAAAGGTATGGGCTAAAAATGGAAAATTACAGTTTACATAATTATGTTGATTTGGAAAATATAAAATATTGTTTCTGCTCTTCTGTCAGACAAAAATTGGCTAAATGTGTTATTGTTTAGCATAGGTAAATGACAAAATGTTTCAAGCTAGCTACCAAGAGGCTTGTATATAAGAGACCGGAAACTTATGTGTGTATTTGTTTGGCCATAAAAATTTTAACAGTCAATAAAAGTTTGAAAACATTTTTGTTGATCATTATAGGTGTAAATGATGGGTGATTTATATTGGGAAATCTGCCGAAAAAAACACACATTTTTGCACTGTATTTGCACTGTAAAATGGCCATTGAAAACCGACGGCTTCAAGCTCCATTTAAATGCAGTAACCAAAACCAAAAGCGGTTTCCGGTAGCCCATCATCAGTGCCACACGACTCAATCGTGTTTTCGGGTTACTGCATTTAAATGGCGCTACCATCTGGGTTTGAAGTACGAGCACCAAAAACGTCTGTATAGCGTTTTCGGACAGAAATTTTACGCTCTGCTTTTTTAGTGGTTTTACACCCGCCCTAGCGCTCGCCGACGGTCTAGAGCTCTGAAAGTTCGCCCATAAGCTCGCCTTAGAGATCTCTAAACGCCGTGCAAATTTCAAAGAGATTGGATTATTCCAACGGTGCTTTATATTGGGAAAAATGCCGAAAAAACACGCATTTTTGCACTTTTTTGCACTGTAAAATGGCCATTGAAAACCGACGGCTTCAAGCTCCATTTAAATGCAGTAACCCAAACCAAAAGCGGTTTCCGAAAGCCCATCATCAGTGCCACACGACCCAATCGTGTTTTCGGGTTACTGCATTTTAATGGCGCTACCATCTGGGTTCGAAGTACGAGCACCAAAAACGTCTGTATAACGTTTTCGGACTTTTACACTCTCCTGTTTTAGTGGTTTTACACCCGCCCTAGCGCTCGCCGACGGTCTAGAGCTCTGAAACTTCGCCCATAAGCTCGCCTCAGAGACCTCTAAACGCCTTGCAAATTCCAAAGAGATTGGATTATTCCAACGGTGCTTTATATTGGAAAACTGCCGAAAAAACACGCATTTTTTGCACTGTATTTGCACTGTAAAATGGCCATTGAAAACCGACGGCTTCACGCTCCATTTAATTAAGGGATTATTTAATACCTGAATACCCTACCAGCGGTCGTTTAAAAGGTAATCCAAAGTCTACAAGAAAGGAATGCCCTATAGGACGATAGTAAGTGGGATTGGAACTCCAACGGAAAGACTGGCTGAGGTAGCTGAGAAAGAATTCTCAGCCCGAGCTACATTCGGGATACGACAGATTTTTTAAATAAACTTCAAGAGATACAAACCACCTTAGATAATGATGTTATATTATTTTGTTTCGATATTGTAAAATTATATCCGTCTATTCCGAGAAAAGGGCTACAAGCGTGTTTAGATGCTTTCGAAAACAGAGAAAATAAATGCAGTGATGCGCGTGATAGAAACTGTATTAGACAATAATGTTTTCCAATTTAACAGTAAGGAATACTTTTAAACTGAGGGTGTAGCTATAGGCTCAAAGCTGGGAAGAAATTTTGCATGTAGCTACATGCGGCTGTGGGATATAGAGTTGATAAACTATGAAAAAGCGCCTTCATTTTATAAGAGTTATATAGATGATGGTTTTGGTCTATGGAATCATGGGGAGGAAGAATTGATAAAATTTAAAAAATTTAAAATTCACAAAAACATACAAGTGGAACTGAGATGGAGCAAAGAGAACATAGAGTTTTTGGACACGCTTGTAGGTTTTAAGGATGGAAGGTGCATAACGAATCTGCATGTTAAACCTACAGACAAACACTTAGGAGTCATGCCATCCAGCGCATGTAAAGCGGGTGGTGCCTTACGGATTAGCTTTAAGATTGAAACGAATCTGCAGCGAGACGGAGGGATATACAAACAACAGGAAAATATTGAAGGGACACTTAAGAAAGCGGGAATCGGCGGAAAATTTATAGAGAACCAATTGAAGAAAGCGGATGATGCTGATAGAAGAGAACTACTCAAGAAAAAGAGTAGTAATGTCAAGAATAATCTCCAGCTGTTTTCTATTGAATTGTCATTTTTGCTATGTTTCATTTATGTTGTTTCAAAGGCACGAAACAGATATTTGCGGGCTCGTCCGGGATCTTCTACAAGGTTAAATACTAAAATATCTTCTGGATAGCATCATGAACTACGAAGAATGGTTAAAAATCGGTGAGAGGCTAGGTTTAGCGGGACAGGACTTAGCGTTGTTCATACGGGAAAAAGAGGCAGAGGTTCTAGCACGAGAAGAGAGGTTACAGAGAAGAGACGATGAACGAAGGAAATTGGAAATGCAGTTCCAATTACAGATAAAGCAACAAGAGTTAGAAATAGAAAGGCTTCGGGCCAATAATGGAGTCAACGAGACCAGTAGCAAGGCATTAAGGCCGAAGTTACCAAAATTTGACGAGAAACAAGACGATATGGATGCGTATATAGAAAGATTTAAGAGGTTTGCTAAAAGCCTGAACTGGAGTGAAGACACTTGGGCAGTAAGTTTGAGTTCGCTATTGACTGGTAAAGGGTTGGAAGTCTATACGAGCATGTCTCCATCAGAAGCTAGTAATTATAAAGCCTTGAAGGTGGCTGTACTGAAGCTGTACACTTGAGATGTTGGAGGGAGAGCGGAACAAGTTAAAGCGAGTACCACTTGTGTTGACATATGGAAAACAGCTACCAAATATACATAGTATTGTAAAGAAACGTTTGAAAACATTGCACAAATCTGAAAGCATGCAAAGAATATTTGGAGAGCCGCCTCTTGTGGCTTATAGAAGAGACAAAAACCTGGGTGATATTCTTGTACACGGAAAGTTGAATCGGATAATGAAAGAAAGTGGAAAAGATAGTTTCTGTAAAGATGAATGTGTGGTTTGTTGCATGATTGAAAGACACGTGAAGGAATTTGACAAGAATGAAATTGAAAAGAATTATTTAGGATGTAGTACACACAACGTTGTTTATGGAATTGGATGTAGAACATGTAGAAAGGTGGTTTACGTTGGTGAGACTTCAAGGACTGTAAAGGAGAGGATGAATGAACACGAAGCGGATGTAAGATTGAAAAGAAAGAAACCAGTGGCAGACCATTTCAATGGAAAAAAACATGGCATGGAAGATATGACTGTAAGAGTGTTAGAAAAGTTATGGATAAGGGAAAGTATTATAGACAAATCAAGGAACTGGAATGGATTAAGAGATTAGAGACAGAGGCACTAAATGGAAGAAAGGTAAAGACAGGTTTAAGTGTGTTATGGAGAGAATATAAATAGAGCTATTTTTGCAAATGGTGATTATCTAGTTTTTTATGTATGTATATATTATATATATTTCATGGTGATGATGGTAATGATGATTATTATTATTTTTGTTATTATTATTATTATTATTATTATTATTATTATTATTATAGATTTTGTTGTTATTGTTATCATTTTTTTACGGACATGCACATGTTCACACGTTTAACAATTGAACGAGTTTATTATTGTAGATCTATGGTTGGATTGTAAATATTTTGATGATCATTATAAGAATTATAAGAGTTGTAATAATTGTAATGATTATAGTAATAATGTCATTATAAATCATGTTCTTTTATGAGTATGACGTATTATTATAAATGATGCTAATTATTGTTATAATTGTTGATATTATTGTTATTATTATTATTATTATTATTATTATTATTATTATTATTATACTTAGTGCTGATCATTGTTATAATTGTTGATATAATTGTTATTATTATTATAATTATAATTATAATTATTATTATTATTATCATTATTATTATTACTGCACACACTCACACGGTTACACAATTACACACTCACGCGCATAGTCCCACGAGATTACGCACGCACGCACATGCACAATCACACACACGCGCGCACGCACGCGCAATTACTCACATTAGATTACGCATGCTCACGCACGAACGCACATACACACGCACACACGTGCGTGCGCGCACACACGTGCGTGTGCGCATACACACACGCACACACACACACACACGCACACACACACACACACACACACACACAAATCATACGCATACACATATACATATAGAATAATCGGTAAAATTTATTTACAAGGCTAATTTGTAATTGTTATTGTAATATGAATGATACATTATATTCATTGATACATGTCCGTATATTGGCGCGGAAATTGGCGTGCAACGTAACGCATATTAATGACGTTGACGTTAATATAGTATTTCCTGTCTGTGCTGTAAAACAATGACAAAAATGTAGAAATTTTCTATAAATGATCTTGAAAAAGGCTTTATGCCGAAACGTAGAAAATAGAGTGTAAAAAGAATGTTATGTTATTTACTTTCATCCCTGATAGGATGTATATAAACGGTTTATATATTCGAAATATGAAATAACAAATAAACGCCTGTTGCACTGCAGCACTTCACAAGACGCAGACCACCCTTTTGTCATGTGACAACTGTTAGAACTGCCGCTCAAGACGATGTATTCTTTTTCCAAATAAGGTTTTGCTGTCAATAAATTTTAGTCGCTGTTTGTTCATTCCCCTTGCGGATGTTAAACAAATAAGAAAAAGGTGTGGCTTAAAGTAAAGCAACCTGAAGGCCAGATTAACAATGAACAACGTTCTGTCAATTATGCTTTCCCGCGCTACTTCTTAATGAAAATTTCAGTCGCCGCGCATCGTGTTCGATGTTTTTGGTTGCAAGCCAAAATCTAATTGAAATCTAAATGTGTAATAGCATTCTTGTTGTCAGCGATAACTTTGTTCATGCAGATGATATATCCCAAGTTTCAAGTATTTTCATAGTTATAGACAATATAAAGTTTCCTGTTTAAGTTGCATTTGAAAGCGTCATAACAAAATAGTGAAACAGATTCTTTTTGTCACAGATGACTTTGTTCATGCAGATGATAAGTTAAGTGAAGAGGACAATTACTTTTGAAGTAATAACATCAAATTTCGTTTTAAATTAAGGGGACTTTTGGACGATGACACTGCTGATGCTGCCACCAGACAATAGGATCCCTATCTCAGGCGACACACAATAAAGACTGTATTTGCATTATCTTATTAAAATACACATTTAAACAAATGTTTACCGTGTACTTTTTGCATTTTCACTTTTTTTAACTCCCCGACTAGTCTTTTAGTGTATCGGAAAAAATACAATTGTACATGATTTCAAAAAAGTTTATTTTTTGAAGATTTTGGACAAATTTCTATGCAAAGCATCAATTTACTGCAGATGTAACTGTTCTTATTAAAAAAAGTTCATATCATGAGTGATTTTTTAAAAATAGCCATCATATTGGTGAAAAACTTCAGTGATCGTACACAGAAATTCATTTAAAATCTCGAAAAACCAAAATTGCAGAAGCCACATTAGCCTATTTTTTCAAAAACTTAAAGTGGGTACATCAATAAACTATACATAAATATCATGTATACTCATAACTGAGTAAAATATAAACTTTTTGAAATATTTTTACCATAGTCAACTTCAGAAATTAAGATTTGAAAATGACTACCCACTGTTTTGGGATATGACCAGGGAGCAAAAGGACATAATATAAAATGAAATTATATCATTTTTTTAAACATTACTACATATGAAAGATGTTAACTTTAATATATGAATAAACTTTAACACTGGAATGATGTCTGTAAATATACAAGTACTGTTCACCATAACACAGAGCAAAAGATTGCAGATTTAATGAGAGTTCAAAGTACTGTGTGTAACGGAAAACACGGCCCTATCCCTTAATTTAATTTCTAATTAAGATATTTTCAACATAAAATTGTTCTCACATAGCGTGTATGGTCCTATTTAATATGCAAAAAGAATTTTGAAGATATATTTTAAAATAAAGAAATTAAGGGGCAGGGCCGTGTTTTCCGTTTCCGACTTAATTTTAGTCAAAAAAGGGCCCATCTTTAAGACAAAATTTATTTGTCTTCTAGTTGAAATATTTGCGAAATAAAATCCAGTTTGAAATCACTTGCAAAAAGGTATATCACAGCCAGTTTTTTACGGAGATTTAATTTACAAACTTACAAAAGATAAAGGGTAATGTTAATTTCTCCCGGTTATTCGAAAAAACCATCTGTAAATTTAAAAAGAAAGGTTACCAACACGATAGTTTACAGCGCTCTGCATGCCTGGTGATTTGCCCTTCTACAGTTGATCATTATGCTTACCTCTTTGGTTGCACGACGGTGGCAGGAGTTTAAGAGTTTATGAAGGTTTATGGGGAAATGTTTTCTTAAAAGAACCAAGAAGCTCGATTTATTTCTTTTACCCCTGTCATCGTGTTCTTGCTGATTTTACTCCAGGAGCTCTGGTCTAGGTAAGATCATCTAGTACCCGCCCTTTGGCTTTGCAATGCTATTAGATTCTTATGTTTTATATGTTTGTGTGCTTTTACATGCAACATTGTTGAGCCGATAAGTGGGTTGGAGTGGTTTCACCAAAACAACTTGTATTTGTTTTGTGATATGAGAACCTGTTGGGGCAAGTGTGAGGTTGGTGCACCGTAGAACCTGGTTTAAACCCCCAGTGGCAATTTGATTTGCCACTGACCGTTCCAAGGCGGTAACCCCTCGGGTTCTCATTTTTGTTAATTGTTAGTGGTGTCTCTTTTGAAACTGATCATTTTATTAACCATGCTCTCTCCCTCTCTTCTTCTTGACTGTGGGGGAGGCTGTTTTTTCTGAATGTGGCGATTCCTGATATGCATATTTCACGTTTTTTTCTATATTATCCACGAGGGTTATCTTTAAGATGCAAACAGAATTTTGAAGATATCTAAATAAATCAAAAAGTTAAGAGGAGGACTGTGTTGTCCTTATTGGGCCGTACTTTATTTTACGACTGGGTCGTGTTTTAAACCTGTCGGTTTGTGAAATTCGGACTTTTACAGGCATCTCCGTCGCACGTTGGCTTAGTTGTGTTCTGTCAATAACGTTCTACTGGGTTGTTTCTGTATTGTTGCACAGATTTGCATTCTGATCTGGATCTACACTTGTCGCACATGTTTTAAACATGTATATGTGGAGGAAAGTCACATGAGTACATGAAGTCTGCAAGCACTTTTAAATCTCGTTTTTAAACAACAAAATCTAGTTATAATGGTTTATTTAAAAAAAGGCTTTTGCTAAACATTAACTTCACAGAATGCTTCATGCAAAATTCAACGCTTAAAGACTCTTCTCGTAATTTTCCATACATAAGAAAATAAAATTGTTATAATTAGGATTTTTATCGATAATAATTTCCCCATTTTAAACAAAATGAAATAACTGCCAGATTAATCCATTGAATAATCTTTGGACACTTCAGTTGTGCTCCGTTAAGTCTTATCTATTATCTTTCGTTTTTAAAGAGTAACTATCACAAAGCCATTGATCCATTTATAATAATGAGTCATAATTTCGATTTCCATTTTTTGCTGGGTGTAATTACGTGGCAGATGTCAAATTCAGAATGCCATTTTGCATTATGTCACTTCCTTTTTGCTGACTGTTATTGTGTAAAGTGGTTAAAATGTCAAATAAATGAATGGTATAATTTGGACTTTTTTAAACCAGTTTGGGAACCATTAGTTTTAGATAAAAAAAAGAAATGGAAAATTATGACTGACTATTTCTGTTGTATATTTACAGGTTGCTGAACTTGACCAGCCACATTTTGAACACACTGAACATGTATCCAAGTGAGCTGACTCAAGAAATGCTTCATCCAGCGACACTACTTCAACGGAAAACTTCCTGATTGACCTTATTGTCTGTTACTATATAGAAACGATCTTGCTGGCACTCTTTGTGATCCACAAATGTGTGCAACATCTAATTGTGTAAATTATCTTTTTGAAGACCGTGCCAGATATCATTAATTTTGGAAACAGTAACATTGCATAATATGTCAAAGAATGTTTAGTTCTTGCTAAATAATAGTTTATTGACACATTAAATTGTGACATTTCAAGGACTTGTGTGTTAAGTCATTGTACATGGAATGCCATGATATAATGAGTGTTACTACACAAACATTATAACACATGTATTTATTTAAATAAACCCTGCTTGAATTTGTTATACTCATATTTGCAACTAGTGTAGACAAAGATCAGCTTTGGACACAAATCAACATTAAATCCAACTTTTTGAAGCACCATAAAGTTTATTCGGCAACACATTTTTGATGCTTGTTGTACATGACTTTCAGTATTGTCATGGTGCAAGATTTAATATTAAAACTTCTTGAGCATGTAATTTTTTGTTGCCTGCAATCAGGTAGATGCACATGGTTTATGTAATCATGCAGGGACCTCAATAGACAACAGCAGTGTTGCTTATATTTTTAAAAATACTTGTTCTGTTTCCACTACACTTAATATATCGTCTGCATTAATATTATAATTTCAGTATTACGAGAGCAGTTTTGCCGTCTTTACAGGTCGTTGTGCTCAGTTTTGTAGGTGTAATTGACTTCATGCTTCTGAATGTTTGACAATACACACATGACTGAGACTACATGTATGATATTGTCTAAATTTCATAAGTGGAAGGTAAGCCATGCCATACAGATAGAACTGTGAATAAGCTAGATCTTGTTATTATTGAACTATCATGTTGTCTGTGAAACAAATGTACGGCATGTGGTCTAAGGTTGTTTTGCCAGATGCAGGCGCATAAATATAGACATTATATAGACATTATTTTATGTCATATTTTGGGCAAACAGTAGTTTTCTGTAGTTTATTTTTTGTAAAATATAAAACTTCCATTTAAGTCTGCAATGCTCGCATTATTCATAGAATTCACAGTTAAAAGTAGTAACTAATGTCTTATTTAAATTAACTAGAATTATCAATGAAAGTGATTAAATACCCCCACATGTGTGCTTGATACTTGAACTGGGAATAATTCGAATCAATGGCATAATGTAACTAACACTAGAAACATGGACACACGTAGTAGTGACCTTGAACTTGACCCCGTACACCTATTTTCAATCCCAAGCAGTTTTCGAAGAAGCAACATAAACAGTAAGTTTTAGCACAATATCTCATTTCCCACTAAAGTATAAACAGGTTTTCTATCTTAAGTAACAGTGACCTTTAGCAAAGGTGCTCCACTTTCAATCCAAAGTGTCTTCTTCTCAGTAGCCACATAATACAGCAAGTTTCATCATAATATATCATTCCTTCTAAATTTATTGAGCAGAAACAGTTTGAAAATGTTAGTAACAGTGACCTTTACTTAACTTTTATCTAACAACTGTGTGCCAAAAATTGTTTTCATATGTGAAGCCTTTCAATTGAGAAATCATCCAGAAACCATTTTTTCTTTTTTTAGTAGCAGTTTCGTTTATACAGACTCTACCTATATAGGAATTTTCATCACAATATCTCATTTCGAACTAAAATTATTGAGCATAAACAGTTTTTTTCTATTTTTAGTAGCAGTGACCTTGACCCCACAGGCATGACTTTGAATCCCAAGAGTCGTCTTCACAATAACCACCAAAACACCAAATTTCATTCAAGAATCTCATTTTGAGCTAGTTACTGAGTGGAAATGAAGTTTTGAAGTTTAAATAACAGTGATATTGACCTAGAACCCACAGGCCCCAAAGTCAAACCTAACCTTATCTTGTTATGTTACATCTGTTTTCCAAAAAAAATAATTAAATCTATGAAGTATTTCATGAGTTATTGTCCAGAAACAATTTTCTATTTTAAGTAACAGTGACCTTGACATTGACCCCACAGGCCCCAAAGTCGAACTCGACCTGTATCTTCTGATTTTACATCTATGTCCCAAAAAAGGATTTAATCTGTGAAGTATTTCATGAGTTAACATCCGGAAACCATTTTTCTATTTTACTTATACTGACCTTGACATTGACCCCACCAGCCCCAAGGTCGAACTTGACCAGTATCTTGCGATGTTACACCTGTGTACCAAAAATTTTTAAAATAGTTGATGCCTATGAGTTATTGTCCGGAAGTCATTTTTCTATTTTTAGTAACAGTGACCTTGACACTGACCCCACCAGCCGCAAAATCGAACTTGACCTGTATCTTATGACTTTACACATGTGTACCAAAAATTATTTAAATCTGTCAAGCCTTTCATGAGTTATCATCCGGAAACGAAGAATCCGACCGACCGACCGGCAAGCTCACTCCTGTATAGTAGTCACGTGACTGAATAGGGGAGGTAACCGAAAAAATCACCGAATTATTGGAAAGGCGTATATACCCCCCTCAAACTTAGACTCTTTCTCCGTCGTTATCAGAAAATAAACGACTGTTGTAAACCAAAAACTAGAGGCCTTTGATTGGCTGCTAAATGACGTCACACTTGCTTTCTGTATCTATTTTAAAAATTCTCTCTCTAGCTGCTTATCAACTAGGCCTGTTGCTCATCACAATAGTTTATTATAAACCTTGACATGGATATAGCATAATCGAGTAAATATGCACCATTTATGATAAAGATAAGAAGAGGTACAGCAAATATTTTATTAAACCAGCAACTCATGCCAAGAAATACCAGCGAAAAATTCCGCTTTTCTTCTGTACACGGCTGACCTTATCTGACACCCATTTTCTTGGTCAAATCGCTGATTTGAGGTGAATTGCCAATATGTTGTGTATTCGTTGTAAAGATATTAGGTTAACATCATGGAAACTCGGAGAGAAAGGAAAAAGCCAAACAGATATGGCGAATGGGAGGAAAATGTTAAATTTTATCGAAAAAAGTTCGAAGAGGTAAGATTGAACTTTTTTACTTACGATATTTTCATAGACCATAAATTTCGTTTATAAATAGTTAAATGTTAATCCACGGAAAGGATATCCGGTGTTGTGTTTTTAATCGTTATGGATTTTTCGGATACTCACTATGAATATAATTTGTCACATCTTCATCAAAGGTCATCTTTCGAAAGTCAGTTGCCCACTGTCGAGCTTTACAATAGAACTCGTTGGGGGATAAATACATGTCACATGATGGCAATGCTCGCATGGCTTCCATGAGGCGGTCAAAGTCCTCCCACACTTGCTGAAGTCCACCAACATCCAAGTTTTGTATGACCTCTTCCTCAGCTTCAAAGTCAAACGAAACTTGGAGTCGGCTTCGTTTCTTTGGTTCTTTGATCTGTAATAATAAAATGAAGAAATATGTTAGTATTATGAAGTCATATTAAACGAAATGGGTATTAAGTCTTTTGTGAATACTAATAATATCTGAAACTGTCTATTAGTTTTTTTTTATTTTGATATGACTGTCAACTATCTTAAAACACATTTAATAAATATTTGAAAAAGTGGTTGATAAATATTGTCTTAATAACTTCATACCGGCACTCCTGTATTCCCAACTGCATCTTTCAGGCGCTGGACGAGGTCTGCCTTTTTCCCCTTGACAGACAGGCTGCGGATCTTGGGTTCGTCTTTAAGTTGATTTGTAGATAGATTTCCAATGTTGGTTATGCGCCTGTCTTCCTTTTCATCTAACACGTTGTGTATCCTGAACATCTTTATTATTTTTCTAAGGTCGTCGCCTGCATCGATAATCAACATTGTTAAAACATTGTTAAAATCCAAGAAATGGGATAGATCATTTACTATGTAACTGTATAAATAGATGTATAAATTTGAAAGTCGTTTACTGTTTTAAAATGATTTTAACATGTATATTTGCTGACGAGGCTGTAACTATTTTTGAGGTGCAGCCACTCTTGATAAGCATATTTTATGTTTTTGTGAAATTAATATTTTATAACCTGATGGCTGCGACCATTTACGAACAGTGGAGCTACTCTTGTCGTCCCCTCTTTCTTCCCATATGTTGAAAGCAACACGAATCCGCTTCATCTCTGTCATGAGAAGGTCTTCATGTTTTTGATCTCTTGCCCATGTAACAACCTTATGTAATGAAGAAAAGCAGAAAGCTTTTATTATCATTTATCGTAAATTGTTTTCTATCCTATATCAAGTTTAATTATTTTAAATATCATGTTTTTGCCGCTATGTCAAATTATAAGCCAAAACATAACTTAACAAGAAATATCTTTAAAAAAGTTAAACGGCGTTGATGGAAAAGATTTATATATACATGTATATAAGAAAGAAAGAAATACAGAGAGGCAAAGCAGACACAGTTTAGTTATTTTATTTTATTTGTTATAGCTGTTGACGAACCCTCCCTGCCTTCTTAGTATGACTTAGAGATTAAGCGACCGAATCATGACAACTCATTAATTCATTGAAAGTGTCTTTCAAAAAAAATGTTGAAGCTGTTGCAACAATTTCATATAGTGATAACAAGTCGATTAAAGAAGCAAAATATTCAGTTTCAATAAAATACCTCGTGTAGAGTGAGAATTCATGATGAATAAATGTCCTTGAAATTTAATAAATATAAATAACAACAGCCTGTTACAAGAGCGAAATCTACCAACTCTTACGTATATTAAGTTTTAAAAAAGTGTCCTTCCTGAGTATTGAACCCGGGGCCTCCGCTTGAGAGGCGAGAGTGTTAGCCACTACACTATAATGAACTTGTCTTACGAACTTGAAATTAACAATCAGTATCAAAGGAACTAGAAAGGAACCAGTAAGAACACTTCTCTTTCGTTTTACACTGTGTATTGTATGCAAGTGACAACCAAGAATATTCCATATAATATTATATTTAAGCCATCAATATTGACTGAACTGGTTACTTAAATCGTAAATATGTTTTTCCTCCAATACAACACCCACTAACAACCAATCTAATTAATCTATTTGATTTTTCCGCTGCATAATAATAAAATCCCACTAGATACCTCTCCAGCCTGCTAGATGCCTCTCTGGTGTAAATAGCTACCAATCGAAATAGTTTATTTCATTTTCCCTCTGCATAATAAGAGAATACGAGTATTATTTACAACATTTCATTGGTCGAAAAACTAGGTCAAAAGTGAGCTTAGACAGCTAACGCCGAAAAATGATAAAAGAAATTAGCAAACCTGGTTGAACAGTTTCAATGATATCCTAATTCTTAAATGTAGGTCATCAGGCACAATTTGGTTGTAGGATATAAATGGTACAAGATCTTGGTTTATGTACCCAATGCCCTTCTGTGCAACGTGTTCTTTTTGCTCAGCTTCAGAACGCTGGATTGGCCATGACTTGACTACAATAAAAGATCAATGAACTGAATTTTTGTTCAAACTAATTTCACAATCAACATGATTGAATTATACAGTTAGGATATATGTAATAGAAGTGGCATTCAAAGCATTAAGCACGAATCTTATTCGTTTTTTTATTTAATAGAACAAAAACGTGTTTATCACTTACTTTTAAAGTCACAAATTTGACTTTTCCTGCAGTGACACCAAACACAGAAGTAGTCTGAATTGGCAGCATTTAGTCCTTTGAGGATTGTCAATGCCTTCCAGTCACAAGTTAAGATCCTACAATTAAAATATTGATGTAAAATATAAGTTTTTACTGGAACCACAAATAATAACTATCGTCCAATTGCAGTATTTTCAAGAACAGAAGGATGTATATATAACCGTTTAATTTTTATTTACCAGCTTATGTTTGTTCTTTCGCCATTTATGACCACACCCTCCGCCGAAATCCTCTTCATGTCTTCAAATGTTGATCTGCCCATTTCCTCCATCATTTTGCGATTTTCTTCACCTTTTAAATAACACGTGTAAAACTGAATATGTGCGAGTAAATTACTACAAAAACAGTTTTATTAAAATCGTATTTTTAACATTAAATAATCTCAGTATATATTATAAGTATAAGCAATACTAATTTGCGTATATGCAGAAAGATATTATCTATGGCTAAAAACACTCTCAATATGTTAGCAACGATTTGTTATACGGTTTGTATAGCGGGGTAAAATATTCAGTTTTATTTACCTATGTAGAAAAATAGTGTCAACTCATCCTCCGGTGACATACTCATCTCGTTCCTGTTGTCTGGGAGATCGTATCTGGGTTGCAAAATCTTGATTACTCCTCTGACTGAGTTCAACTTTTTTGTTAGTTTGGAACCATCACATGAAAATCTCAATGTCAGCGTGTTTCTCGACTGCCCATCAGATGAGATCCCTTGCCTACTCATTACGTATTCGAGTACATCTTCAATCTTTCGAGTTGTGCAGTCTCTTGTTGGCTGAAGTAATATGTCAAAAACTTCATATATGATGACAGTACCATGGCCGTGATGAAATATTTACAAAATTTTGGACGGGTTTCGAGTTGCCTATAAGACGAAGAACATGCATAACCTTTATAAATATAAATCATGCAATACTGAAGTACTAGTATTATAACATGTAAAAGCAAAAATAAATACAAGGAAAATCATAAGGTTATATCTCCAGGCTGAACCATTTCATGTATTTGTTTTTTTTTTATAAAACACCGGAAATAATAAAGTTATGCATACTATGATGGTATTTGATTTTTAAATATCTCACCAAATCAGAAAATCTTATAACGCTGCCATAAATATTAAATAGTTTAGTCTTATTACTTACATTTTGATGTTCATACAGTGGGATGACCGATGTCAGTCGCTTCTGTTCGTCTGTAAGAAGATGAATACTCGGGACGACTTCCCCAATCATATGCAACTCGTGCAAAACTTCATTGGACAGCCTATACTTGTCTTTTAACGCGAGAAAGCGTTGTATGACTTGCAGGTCGGCAGGTTTCCAAGTTAGCGTATTTTCTTTGTTTTCCTTCTGCTCATCGTCCCTAGGGACTAACTTCAACGTTTTTCCGTCTTCAAATTTTAATTCGACCGTTACCTTTTTTATGTCGTTATGGAGAGAATCCGTTGCCGTTTTAAATGCGCTTTCGTATAGCCTTTTTCTTTTTGCTTTTTGTGTGTGTTTAAGTTCAAAAAATAATTTTGATTTTCTTGCACTCATCATCAGATTTTGCGCTAGTTGATGGAAATTCTAGAATAACAAAGTGAATTACGAAAACAATTTAAGTTATAATATTCATTTATTCCTGATGATTTATTTTTTTTATAAATTATTCCATTAATTCAATTATACTTCTTACGTATGGAGTTGTATTTATGTTAAACGTCGGTTTAATTGAGTTAATGATACAGTGATTTTATTAAAAATTAAATAGTTGCTATGACAATTCTAGACACAAACAATATGCGATATAATTATACAAATTTATCAATAATTTATTTAAACACATTAAAAAACGGCCACATAAATATCAACAGAAGGGCGGTATTATTTTAATGCACATCGCTAAATGATTAAACTCAAGTTTAAACTTCACAATCAATGTGTACTTCAATGCCTCTCTCGCTGTGAATATGCTGCTATGCAGGTAGTATGCATCGCCAGCGTGTACCTGAGGCGATTCTCTTCTTTAGAGAAAAGCGGAAGGAATTTCTGGCATTTGCTAAAATATGGAGTGGAGTGTTGGAGTGGAGTGTTGGAGAGGAGTCTGGAGTGAAGTTTGAAGTCAGATTTTGGAGTGACTTTGGAGTCGAAAATTGGAGTGAGATTTTGGAGTTGAATTTTGGAGTCACCTTATAAAATTGTTGAAGTATATGATAACTTGAGCGTTAATTATTTTATCTGGTATGGAGGTTTGATTAGAGTTCTATTATCTTTGTACAGAGTCTGGAAATAATTTTTGTATAGAAAACTGGCTCTTGAGCCTTTGGAACTGATCTAAAACAAGTTATTTGTAGAGAACTCGAGACGAGTAAATCAGTACCACCATTCAGGAGTATCAAACTATTTTTAATGTTCTGTAGTAATTTTCTTGTTTACATTTACTTGTGAATTAATGTTTTGGGGCACCTACTTGATTGTGAAATAAAATTATAATATGTGCTTGAAGGCTATAAATTTAATAAAAGATATTTTCGGAAAAAAATATTAATTCCAAGACAGTGCCTTAAGATTCCACGAGAAAGCCATTTTATACATTTTTGTTTTCATAAAAAATAAAAATTTACTTTCTTGTACCAAAAATTTACAGTCTAGATCAAAATCTTAAAACACACAAACATTCTGCAAACATTTATTATTAATAATACACTTTCTTTTTTTCCGACAACGTAATAAAAGTAATGGAATCAACAATGACTCTTGAAATCTTGTAATTATAAATATTTAAAATTTGATTCCAATTTTTGACTCCAAAATTTGACTCCAATTTTTTACTCCAAATTCATTCCAAAATCTGACTCCAAACTGCACTCCAGACTCCACTCCACAACTCCACTCCAACACTCCACTCCATATTTTAGCAAATGCCGGAATTTCTTGGCATGGGAATGTGTAAACAGCGCACTGAACGACATGTTTGGCAAACATTGTGCAGCATTTGTGCAACTCGAAGGTTTAACATATCTCAGTAACGTAGGCATTCCAAACATATGTATGGTAATAAATCAGTGACCAAGTTAAGTGGCATCAACTTGCTATCAGCAACCCAGTTGGGATAATGGTAAACATGCATCTGTAATATGACCCCGAGTTCTTTGTATTTTTAAATCTTACATTTATCTCCAGCCGCACGTACTTTACTTGAATACCTGGGGAATATCGCCTATATTTAAACCTCAAAAAAAGATACATGAAGCTTGCTAAGAATTCTCTGGCGGTTATAGCCGCCAGACAAAATTGGTTTACTACTGGTTATACACCACTAATTCGATTTCCATAGACTACCATTATAACCTTTCATCAATTTCTGAATTTACTATTGGGTCAAGCCCTTAAAATCATACAATTCTCAAGAGAACCAACCTAGACACACCATAAAAAAACAATTTCGCCATAGCATGACCAATAAACTTTTTCGGCATTTTAGCCAGAAGTGTATGACCCCAGTATCTGCGGAACTTTTGTTTACATTCTGTCAAAAATGATAGCTATTTTTAAAGTTGAATTTCACTTTTTTTTCATCATCAATTTCATATTATTTGTATTCAAATTACTACAAAATCATTATATTTTCTCAAAATAATTTTCTTTTTAAAATATTTATTTTCATTTTCTACCAATCAGGCTTGACTTCCTGTAACTAGTCCGCAAATTCCCTGCACAAAATTATTGAGAGGCCTGATCACCCTGCACAAAATTATTGAGAGGCCTGATCACCAATATTTTGTGGTGTATAACCTACTGTCGCTGTCTGCTGAAAGTACAGACATGCGCAGTCAAACAGTCAACCTCAAACTTCGTTTGTGGGGGTATGATTAATTTAAATTCCTGATTAAACTGATGACATATTGACTGTCAGTTTAAAAAAAATGCTGATAAATCTATAAATAATTGCAATATTGACAGTAATATTTGAATTTGATATGAAAATGCAAATAAAATCTAAGTTCAGATAAATATAGATAATTAATACATCCAATTCACTAAACTATGTGTTCCATAGCTTAAAGTTTTTGATAATAATTCTTCGAATCAATGTTGTTTTTTTTTCTTCATGAATACAGAAAGATAGCCACAAGTAATACACTTAACCAATGTTCTAACTACAACGATCATATTTTTTAAATTTCTCAACAAGGATTCAGGATATAAACTTCAAACTTGAAATATAATGTGAGGAAAATTATTTGATGATATAGCTTTACCGTTCATTGATACAGGGCAGTCTGTTTCTGAGAGTCGAGGTGTTCACATCTTTGTATTAAATTTTGTATTCAACATTGGTCTGCATTATAGGTCCAATATAGTACAACTCTGTACTAGGGCATATTGACAGGGTTGTTTCGTTGAACGAGTAGGGTATTTGTTAAAGAGAGAGTGTCCTCAGACAATTGCTGGAAACACATGCGTCTAAGACACTTGTAATGTAGCTTCAGCATAAGTGTTGAGGATAGGGTTTTTTAGATAGTGACCTCAGACTATTGCTGGAAACACATGCATCTGAGCCACTTTAAAGGTAGTTTCAGAGTAGGAGCTGAGGATAGGGTTTTAAATAGTGTCTTCAGACAATTGCTGGAAACATATGCGTCTGAAACACTATTGTTTAACAGGCTAGGCTAGATTTTAGTGTTGAAGGTTGTTTGTTTAGGGTTTTGTTTGAAAAGTGATTGTTCAAAACCTTGTTGAGAATTATTTTGAAACTTGTAGTTTCTCAGATTTATTTTCAGAGTCCCAAACATCATTGTGGTCCTTTTTGTTTGTATTGCTCTGCGTGTTTGCTGAGGGCGTGCTCGAAGTTCAGGTTAGATTGTTTTGTTTCGGACTGATTGTGTTCAGAGAGAATGGTTGAAACTTATATATATATATATCTAAGCTGGGACAAATAGTCTGAGTGCCTTCCGCTCGAGGCACGTTACAAAATAAGATACATCATTTTCACTTCGTTGTATGAAAAAGTTATTAAATTATCTTCACCCGTTTAGAAACCACTGGCATTAAATCAAGGTAGGGGTGAAATCAAGTCACGAAATTGTCGGTAGTGGGTATATTATATTCAGAAAACAACACTTTTAATTATCAAAAGTTTACTAGACTGGGTAAGTTGTAAAACACTGTCAACAGTTTATTTCATTAACAGTAATTCAGATAAAATATTTACTGAAAAAAAATGCGAAAACCTGGCTGTAATTTTCAATCCTAGATACTAGCTTAAGTGCCAACATCGCTTTAATAATCTGCCATTTAACAATCCTCTCGATGAACAGATGAGTTCAAAATTGAATTTAGCGACCTTGCCCCTAAAAAGACTAAACGATCGATCAATGGAATAGTTGATCATGTTCTTTGTCATGGGTGGAGTAACAGATAAAAGTAACTAGAATTTGGCGTTCCTCGGAACATGTGTTGCCTAAAAATGTATATGAAAGGGGCATTACTAAAAAATAGTGAAACAGGAGTTATAATTATTGTTATCACTTATGGCTTTCTTCATGCAGATGATACATTCCAAGTATTAATGAATAGCACTAGTACTTTCAAAGTAACAGGCATCATTAACTTTCATGTTTAAAAAGGTGAAATATGCATATCGGCATGCATTAAAATCAATTTTGGATGGAGTTCTATTTTGGAACCTTTAGAAATTAAATTACGAATTCTAGAGTATTTGATTACATTCAGATCACCGGTAACAATATGACCGACAGGCTTGTAGCAAAATGTAGGAGTTAAACACTCTGAAGATTTTGGTGTAATTTCAATGATCTGTAAATCAGAGGTAATTTTATTGTAATTAAAAATTGTATTTCTAGTTGGTTTGTTGTATTTATAACAAACCATAGGCGATTCAGTATTCTTAAAATAATTAGGAACAGCCGATTGAACTGTTTTATCTTTAAATATACTAGGAAGGTCTATAAAATCTATTCCTTTATTTAAAAAAGAAATTTTAAGGAAATGTCTTTGATGGTCAGATTCCAAGTCAATGTGTGGCCTGAGAACATGCCGAGTATATCACTGAATAAGACTAGCAACCTCGTAAATGGATGGGTTCTTATGACGATGTTGTCGGCTTCCTCGTCCAGTTTCTGCAGACTTGATATAGAAAGAGAAGCCAACCTAGATAGCATGGCGTGTCTGCCAGATTGTTTTAAAATAATAGGGAGGGTGGGGTGGGAGGGGTGTCCAAAAATGCAAATCGTGCAATTTGAGGCTGAATGTATATGGTACTTGTTTATTTCTAAGGAAGCTGACATTGGAGACATAAGATCGACAATAATTTAATTGGCAGAGCTAAATTATATATTAACATTGCAAGACAACAATCAAAATATATCACAAAATAAGAAACGCATGTGCATGTTATTCATTTTAGAAATATTAAGAGCATATGACAGATCACACTTTATAGACACTTGTCAATATAGTAGAAATATTTAAATGTTGCCTAGGAAACAGGCAACCTTTCGCCGCTCCGAAAAGCTGATATTTGGGAGGCGGTTGCCGCCCCTGTTGCCCCAGCGTGATGCCGCTTCTCTTATATGATACTGGCAACATTATGTGAGGTCCTTCTTCCCAATAACTTTGTTTCATATTGAAATGGAAACAACTTGCACAGTTAAAGCAAAACTCTTCCAAATTTAAAATAATTTTAAAATCTTACTGATACAAAAACTCTTCAGCGTCTACTTACAGGTTAACTCACACATTGAGTCTCAAACGAAGATGTTGTTGCACAATGCAAAATTAATGAATAATGGATGAATTAAATATGACAATCTAAATATTTTGTTTCTTGGGATTGGAGAGTTTTGTTTTTTTAACCACACAATAATCATTCGCCATTGTTATTACACTGAATTAGCCACTTCCATTCATACATACGCCTTTTTGGCATGATCAAACAGTGTGGATCTAGATCAACTGGCACAATGTTCTATCTACACCGATCATATTTAAAATTTCTTAGCGTGGATGTGGAGTACATGTATACTCTTCAAATTTGGAACACATTAAGATACACCATTTTCGCTTCGTTTTATGAAATAATCATAAAATTCTCTTCATCCGTTTACCAAATACAGGCAATTGATAAAGGTAAAGGTAAAAAGTCAATTTTCAGTAGCGGGTATAGTCTCTGTTCACAAAAATTCAAATATGGATTCTTACGTAATTTTGAATAAATCTATGCAATTCTGCAATAATTTGATTGCTTAGCTGTTACAAAAAAGATGTCTGAGTCGGTTCAGTATATCCTCCTTACAAACGCTGAGGTCGATTTTGTGACTTGGTTTTAGACTCATCTTGATAAAATGTCGCTGTTTTATGAATGCACAAGGGGATTTTAATGGTAATGCAAACGATGTAAAAGTGATTGTTCTTAATGTGTTTCAAATTTGAACAGTGTACTCCGATTCCACGCGGAGAAATTAAAATGTTATGATCAGTGTTTTTAGAACATTGGTTAAAGTGGAACGCGCCCCAATTTTTTTCTACTTTCCTCACGAAATTTCGCATACAAATAATCGAGCATATGCCTGATTTGGATATGTGCTTACTTTTTTAGTATTATACGCTGTTTCGAAACTACAAGCCTTCAAAGTATACTGCTAACGTCACTTTTGAGACGTGTGTCAAATTTCCCGCGTTCCAGCAACAAAAGCCGATATTTCAGTCAATTTTACGTCGATTGCTACGAAATTTCATCACCTAGTCCGTCTTACCAATTACTTCATGTACATATAATTTTCTTATCTGTGGCTCACGTTTTACAAATTTAAAACGTCAGTTTTCAGAGATAAAATGGTGTCGCGTTTTGGGGCCATGGATTCAACATCACCATTCTCCCAAACAAGTTAGGTGACTGTAACAGTTTATGCTCTCTTGAGAAGTTACAACAGTCAAACAAGTTTCATGATACTTGCCTCTGTTACAACAAACAAATTTTAAAGCAGATGATGGAAAGATGATAAGAACGAAACTCTATCACAACAGCTCACTGCAACCTCTGTTAAGGTGAGCCAAAAAAGCAAATTAAGAACAAACTTATTTTGAGCTTTATTAAAATTATCACAAATTATAAACAATATTGTTTGTTTAACCTTTTACTTCACAGATACACCTTTATTGCATGGGCAAACAGTGCAGATCCAGATCAGCTGGCGCATCCATGATGCTTTTTTATTTATTTGTTTATTTCTGAACAAGATGTGACCAGTGCAGATCCAAATCAGATGGCACGGATGTGCCAGCTGATCAGGATCTACAATGCTCACACATGCCTGAAAACACATATTTAAAATATTAAGAAGTAAAGGCCTTTAGAGTTAAAAGAATGACGAACATAGTGTCCGACAGTGTTGTAGTAATGAACATCAAAAATGGGTTTATCTTGTCATGGCTTATTTTTCATCAAGCATATCTTTAAAAATTACTATACACAATTTCAAGGAAAAATCTACTAAAGAAAAACATCAGTGAATTTTTTCAAACGCCTTTGAACATGATATGGTTCAAAATTGAAACAACTTAAAATATCCTAAGTTAAAAACAACTAGTCTTGCTTTTTCTTGTTCCAGTAATATGCAATCTGTCCGACTAACATAGCATTGCACGTGGACGAACATACATATGTTAACACAATAAGCTGGTCCCCGGTCTCCTGGATAGACGTAAATATTCTCATCAGTGATCCCACAAATACCAAGATTACAGTGATTGCTGACAGCTGCCCAGTACTGCCATTACTGAAGTTGGCGTAAACTTGTATTAACTGAAAACGAAACAAGCTATCATTTAATGAATCTGACAAAAGAGTCTGAAAGCAATAGAAATACTAGAACTGCTTTTGGGAAAAGCACATGTCTCCCACAAAGGCATCATCTTTGATGATGCACAGGATAAAACTGGTGAAGTGAATATAAAGATGGCAATTTATTAAAAGGGCATACGGAAGTTCTGTGCAATATTAGTCATAAACAATGTCACAAATTTTTGGAGGATCAGGAAAAACATAAGTTTCAATTTCTGATGGGCCATAATCCTGAAGTGCCAGGGTCAATGTGGCTGGTTGTCAAACTTGTTGTCATTAACATTTTGATATATCAGTGAAGATGCACTGAAAAAAGACCATGAGAGTGAGTGTACGAGGCTATCAATGCCAATTGTAAATAAATAAATGGGCCATAAGTCTTATGTGCCGGGGTCAAAGCGGCTGTTTTTTTATTACACAGATAATTATAGCATTTGGTGAACATCATATAATAAAAATAGCAGAAAATGAGAGAAGAACCAAATCATGAGTATGGAACAGATATTGTAAAATGAAAACTTAAACAGTGTAAGAAATACCTTTATAGCTGCTTAGCACAGTACTTTCTCATAATGCAATGTATGTAATGTCATGATAGCTATAGTATGTTGGTATTACTCTACTGGATACACATTCTACATTGTTCACATAGATATGGTCAATAATGGTCCTGCCAGCTGTAGTAGGCTGTGTTATAAGTTGTTTATAATTCAAAGCAGCCATTTCTTTATGGAGGAGATTATTTTTGTCACAAACAATGTTTACATTGAAATCACCAACAACAATGTTTGCTGCTGTTTCTGAATTTTGAAGCAACTCTTTATAGCCTGGTTAAGATATTATAGCCATCAACATTTTGATAAACTTTGGTGAAGATACAATGAAAACTATCTGACTTTAAGAGATGAACCAGGTTAGTGACATGTTTAAAAGGCTAATTTCGGATAAATCAAAGGGCCATAAATCTGATATGCCTGGTGCAAAGTGGCTGGTTTTCGAACTTGGCCAAGATATTAAGGCCACACACATTATCATAATGTTTATTGAAAATCAGTTGATGAATATTTCAGTTACATAGCAGACAAGGCTTAAACAGCCAATTTTGGATAATTCAAGGGCCATAAATCCGACATGACTGGGGCAATACGGCTGGTTATCGAACTTGGCCGAGATATTATGGCCACAAACATTTTCATAAAGTATGGTGAAGATCAGATGATAACTGTTCAAGTTACAGAGTGGACAAGCCTCAAACAACTTATTTTTGATAATTCAAGGGCCATAATTCTGAGATTCCTTGGGCAATATGGCTGGTTATCGAACTTGATCGAGATATTATGGCCACTAACATTTTGATGAAGTTTGGTGATGATCCGATGAAAACTGTTTGACTTAGAGAGCGGACAAGTGTGACAGACAGACGGACAGACGGACAGACAGACGGACAGACAGGAGCAAATCAAAATGTCTCCCACACCACTACGTGGTGGGAGACATAATAATAATGATATCATGTTTCCAAAAATATGACACATACATTATGTTTAAAAGCATTTAATTATGTCTTCTTTATACATAATATTGAAGTTCTCTTATTAAATTACATATATAACATTATAAACTCACACAATATAATCCTTAAGATGAAAAATATCAAACATACATGAGCGAATACACATTTCATGGAGATGAAGGTGTTGAAAATGTAACTGAATATAACTTAATGCATTATGTTCAGAAGTAAACCAAATGAAACTAAACAAAAGTACAAGTTACAAAATATACCTTGCTAGCTATGACAATTGCTATATTCACTCCCTGTATAGCCTCTATGAGCTGTATGGGGGCCATTGAGGACAGGAGGTAGGACATGATGCCAGCGTAGGATGCTAGAAACAGGAATGATCCCAGAATATTGCCACCGTACAGCAGCACTAGAAACACCACCAAGCTTGTCTGGATGGCAAGGAACACACCTTCTCCATATGAACTGCCAAAAAAATATGATGTACCTTAATTTAACAACTACTTGACTTACAACGGCACTATATACATGTCATACACCATCTACTTATGGGTGACGTGTAAACTTTATATTTTCAATTGACCATAAAAAGTCTACCACTAATTCATTCACATCAAACAAAAATGAAAAATTCGTAATAAAATGGTGTGTTATGTATGTATCATCCAAGACTTGGGCTTCATTTTGATCAATCAACAATAAATAACATGGAACCATTAATGATGCAGAATCTGGTACAAAATTGTGTTTTATTTTGGTGAGGCATTTAAAATTGTTAAACAAGATGGCCATGATGGCCCTGAATTGTGATTTTAGTTAGTTGGGTCAACAGTCAAGTTAGTAGGAAACAAATAGAGTGAATAAGTCATGTGTTTACCTGAAAGGGAAGCCCTTTGTAAAGCCATAAGCAGCATTAGCAGAGATGGCAATAAGTTCAAACACCTGACTCCATAGACTAACACCCTCTCCACTCTTTGCACTTGTTATCTTCAATATCTGGGGTAACTTTACTATGTATATGAAAAGAAAGAGACTTTATAATTTATGATTTTTCTGAACAGTACTGGAAACTCTTTATGGACCATAATTGCAGCTATTCTTAATATTTTCAAGATAAAACTAGTGGCAAACTTAAACAGAATTACCTTATTTTATTCTGCAATCAAACTTTCAAAGCCTTTATGGAGCTACAGTCCAAACTAAAGGAAACCTTATATCTTTAACAGAATTTAGTGTAACTGTCAGACAGTTTGTTACTTACCGAGAACTGAACCCAGGATAATGCCATATCCCAGACATTTACTCAGTACAATCTTTAAGCAATCAACTGAAACAGAAAGGTATTTCATATAAGATATTAATCACCTCACACCAATAAAGTAAAAAGAAAATACAAAGTTAAACTAGAATTCACTTTTTGGAATTGTCAATATTACTTTTTTTATATTAATATCAGTGCTCATGCTATCACTAGTATCTGCAACATTGTTGCCATTTACGATAATTTATGGAAGAAAAATCAGGGTTGGCCCAATCGACCACCCCTGGTTTAAACCAGCGGTTTTAACAGGTTAAAACTGTCCTGGTCAATACTCCCAAAGTGGTCAATAATGGTCAATTGATTTTTTTCAAGATTTTTATAAAAGAATGGAAGAAAACAAACCATTAAACTTTTATTTTATTTCTACTAAATTTACTTTAGAACTTACTTCACTTGAACATGCTTTGCACTTAGAAATTGTCTTATTTTCCTCAGTAATAAGATCATAAAATCCCCAAACAGGGTCTTTTGGCTACATTCTGGTGAGCTTTTACTAAGTTTTAGACCAAGTAAGGATTATTTTATTTTTTGTGTTTTATCAACTAACAATCAACAAAAAATGATTCGGTAACTTGAAAATCTTTATTTTAAGCAACAGCAATTTGCACCACCAGCAGGTGTTACACACATGCAAACTAACACTTGTGTATGACAGTTATTAGTCAGGAGATGGAGGGGTGTTGTGTCACACTTCTATTGTTTACTGAACTTGTGAACATGTCAATTTAGACACTAATGTGTTTATTTAAGGATTATCTAATAACCATAAAGCAAGTGTTTTACACAAGCCAATAAATGCTTGTATGTGACAATGGAAGGTCAGGAGACTGAGGGGCGATGAATTGCACTTTCTTAGACCTCACAGATCTTTGCACAAGTAAAATATAAAGTATAATCATTAAAATATCTGAAGGGATATAGAATATAAGTAAACACAGTTGTTTTCACTCTTTCTACATGATGTTTCGGCCATACGGCCTTTATCAAATCAAACAAATCGCTTTTAAATTAGCTTTACATTTTGACATATCTAAATTATCCCCAGAAATCTTTATAAACGATTACATACACATTTTTTATTGTGTATGTAAGCGTTTATTGCTCGTGCACATATGCGTAAACTATCATGTTCAAATAGCACATGCGCACGCACGCGTACACAACACACGCACACAACATGGACACACGCACAGACAAACACATACATATGGGCATACGCACACACACGCACGCACACACAAACACACACGCGCACACACACCTGCGTGTACAGGCACACACGCAAAAACATACGCACACATATGCACAAGAAGATGAACAGAACTTTAATTGATAGTTATGTTATGAGTTTTGGCGCGTCATATGATGAAGCCGTCGACGTTAAAAAAAAAAAAAGATTTCCGGGGATAATTAAGATATGTCAAAATGTAAAAGCTAATTTAAAAGCGATTTGTTTGATTTGATAAAGGCTGCATGGCCGAAACGTCATGTAAAAAGAGTGAAAACAACTGTGTTTACTTATATTCTATATCCCTTCGGATATTTTAATGATTATAAAATACATAGTAACTTGAAACTTTTAACATACTTCATTTACTGATTTCAATCTGTTATCTTATTATAAATACCTATATGACATACTGTTTATATATACCGAAAACTTTAAAAAATGTGTATGTAAGCGTTTATTGCCCAAAAGCTGAAAGACCCTACATATTCGAACAATACACACAAGAGCTTGTGCCTTAAACCAATGAACAAAACAAGTTTTGATTGCTTCAATAAAAAGATCTTACACAATCAAACTCAATTATTTTCCACCTAATTCGCTTCTTTTAACATGCGTAAAATAAATTTCTGTTGTTAAATGAACATGGGAAAATACCAATTCAGATGGTATATTCATTTAAGGATTATCAAATATTAAACAGTAAATGAAGTACCATTTAGACTTACAGAGGCTAATGTAAGGGCTTAAAGGACAATAGATAACTTGACATGATAATCCCCTAACTGAATTAACAAAGTGTAAATAAAGATAATTTCCCACCTTCCCTGCAGTACATGACTGAAGTCACAATTGGATTGATGTTACAATCGGTAAACTTTGTGTGATTTAAAAGAAAGTCTAGCCCAACTAAATGTGTGCAATGAAAGCTTTTTCTATATATACAATGGGTGCCCTCAGCACACAGTTAGCCCAGTTAGCATTAAAACAATTTTCTTCTGTCTAAATAGTAAATACCAGCAAGGAATGTGTGTCACAAACTTTGACAAGTAGTTAGTTTTATAGATCCAACATATCATTAAAAAATATATATACATGGAAAGTTCATTCCAAATAGAAACAATATCTATGCAATACTTTTTAAATGGAAGAACAGTGGTCTAGGGATAGAACGTCCAACTCCAGAGAGTGCAGGTTTGATACCCACCAGGGATGAGTTTCGTGGGTGTCGGACATTTCAACCCCTCGACATTTCAACCCTTTCTTTAAAACGAAGACTTTTCAACCCCTCAAATGAAGTCTTTTCAACCCATATCCCATTGGACATTTCAACCCCTCAAATGAAGTCTTTTTAATCCCTCTTTTTATATGTCAATCTTAAACTTTGAAGACATTTCAACCCCTGTTATTGAAGACATTTCAACCCCTCTGGTGAAAAAAACAAAGGCATTTCAACTCCTACTAATTTGTATTACATACAACATGATGCTCAACGATCTCCACAAGCTAACATGTCTGCGGTTTTGAACCATTCCAAATTTAAAGCATTTATTAATCACTGACATTTTTAAATATATTGGGATGCAAATGTTTATTTTTTATGACGCTTTGTTTCCTATAATTTATTTGTCTTCATCATTAGAATTTAGACCAAATATACGTTTTAAATATACCTTAAATGGAATCACATATACAAATATTTATTCTTCATTGGTACATGGGTCCAGAAATTTTTTTTTTTAAACAGTGATGAATTCGAAAAAAAAATAAAGAATTGTTCAAGTTAAAGTTCTATGTGTGATTGGACTGATAGGATTGTGATAGAGAAATAATTATTGAATATAATTATGTTATAAATGCATAAAATTGTTGTGACTCCTTAATTGTTATTGTTGAGTGTATTATTATAAAAGAACAAATGATCAAAAGGCGATACTGAAAGATGTGAAAATTTGATAACTGTGTTTTTAATAATTATTTAACTATGATTGTCGGTTTGATCACGCAAGAGGCTAAACTGGTAACAATTCACACCCAGCTAGTGGGAGAGGGTGTCGGAAGGAACAGAAGAGAGATATGTAACGAGATGGACAAAGAGATTAGAGACTTATGGGATGAGTATGATGATAATATAATTTTGTGCGAGGAATTTATGAAGAAGATCGGCGACATAATGGGGTAGAATGTGTAGAAATTCTGCAAGAAATGGCAAGAAAGTACCACTGAGTCTAATGTGTATATTATTCACACATATTGTTATGTATATTTGTGAACATTAGATATATTATTTGTTTGTGTACATACTTGATTATTAATCTGTTTACTAACCTGTTTTGTTGTATAATTATTCAATTTATTGTAATGTAATATTGTAATACATATATAATAAATTTCAAATTTTTATGGTCTATTGATTTATTAATAGTTAAGACAGAGGGGTTGAAATGTCTTTTTTTTAGGGGTTGAAATGTCTTCGTTATTTTGAGGGGTTGAAATGTCTTACATATTTTGGGGGTTGAAATACCAGAGGGGTTGAAAAGTATTGGATTTTACAAATTACATAGGGGTTGAAATGTCGAGGGGTTGAAATGTCTCGCTCCCAGTTTCGTCTGCAGATTCCCCAATCCACATTTGGCAAGAGTACTGGTGGGTAACCCAAGAAGCAGTCATCAAGTGTGATAAAGATAGGTTGGAAATACTTTTGCCATTGATGTAATAATAAATATGTTTAAACTAATACTTTTTAAATCATGATTATGAATATGAACTGATTGAATGCTGGATCTGATGAATAGTCTGTAATTCAACATTTTATCACAATAAATAAAACACAACAGTGTGAAATTGTTTATGTGCAAAGCAATAAATGGCTAAGATGTCTACCACAGTTCCAGGGCTCACACTGGCTATCGCCAATGTTGCCATTTGCAATAAAATACGAAATTTGGCTACAAAAATATTCATTTGGCGAAAATAATTGGCGACAACTTTTTTTGCTGCAATGTTTTATCTATATTTCAACCTTCGAGACTTGTTTATATTTTAACCGGAAATATGGAAACCGTGTGAATAAAAATCTATACCCAGTCGGTGAAAATTAAATAGGTGAAAGGTGTCACTGATAAAATGTGCAAAAACATCTTTAGAAAATCTGTTTGACATGAGTGACGCATAAACAAACTGTTGATTGCAGTAATTAATGATGGTAAGTAATTACAACGCAAGCCATCGATAATTGCAATAAATTAAAGACATAAACATAATAATTACTATGTGCTATGATATATTTGATATAGTTCTTTTATGTCAATGTTTGTTATACAAGAAAACATGATATATGATGTATGTGAATAAAGTTGTTAAAATATTAACCGTCCTTTCTGTGTTTATGAATTTTTAAGATGGCTATAAATTTAGCTAAAGAGTTAAAATTTTGGCTATAAAAAAATCTATTTGGCCAAAGTGTTGGCTACAGTTTGCTTTCGGCCAGGTTTTGCCCCCCCAGTTCGCCGAAGGTCTGATTCTAATTAGTTGAGCAGAAATCAAAAGGAAGTTTGGATGTAAAATGGATCTGTGCTTTAAGTATAAGTATGGAGACTAAAATAATTTAGATGCAAGGAATGAAGGATTGTCATAGATATCAGGATAGAAAGTCCGTTTCAAAGTCAACAGCAAAATTATGTGTCAAAGTTCCGAACCCAGACCCCTTCCAGAAAATTTACAGTTCGCCATTTGAAAACTCACCGTCAAAAAAATTTAAGTCAACAAATATTTTGGAATAGCATGGCTCGGGGACTACCATCTGAATTGCACTGACAAGCCAACTTGTTTCGTTCATCTTAGACAGTTTGAAGCAAGCGTCTCAAATACGTGGAAGGTTTGCGTTAAATCCGGTAACCCGTTCCATACTGGGTATTTACGACGGATATAGACTCTTTCTCCGTCGTTATCAGAAAATAAACGACTGTTGTAAACCAAAAACTAGAGGCCTCTGATTGGCTGCTGGATGACGTCACACGTGATTTCTGTATCTATTTTAAAAATTCTCTCTCTAGCTGCTTATCAACTAGGCCTATTGCTCATCACAATAGTTCATGATAAAACTTGACATAGATATAGCATGATCAAGTTAATATGCACCATTTGTGATAAAGATTAGAAGAGGTACAGCTAATATTTTTATTAAACCAGCAACTAGAAGGTGTAAACAGCGACTGAACGACATGATATGGCAAACATTGTGCAGCATTTGTGCAACTCGAAGGTTTAGCATATCTCAGTAACTTAGGCATTCCAAACATATGTATGGCAATAAATCAGTGACCAGGTTAAGTGGCATCAAATTGCTATCAGCAACCCAGTTGGGATAATGGTAAACATGCATCTGTAATATGACTCCGAGTTCGTTGTATTTTTAAATCTTACACTGACTGATGTTGTTTATCTTCAGCAGCACGTACTTTACTTGAATACCTGGGGGATATCGCCTATATTTAAACCTCAAGAAAAGATAACTGAAGTTTGCTAAGGATTCTCTGGCGGTTATAGCCGCCAGACAAAATTGGTTTACTACTGTCGCTGTCTGCTGAAAGTACAGACATGCGCAGTGAAACAGTCAACGACGGATAAAGAGAACCTGTATAAAACGCAGCTTAGGTCAGAGGACAGTAAATAGAAAAGCCTGTCGCGGATTGGACAATGATTCGGGCTTACTTTATTTCCAAAGATTCATTGGCCAAATATAGAGAATAAAAATATTTTTTGTTTTCAAAAATGTAAAATGACTTTAATCATATTATAAAAAATATCTTTTTTAAACACTATTTAAAATGTGATTTGTGGCAGTTTAATGAAGTGGGTACTTTATTATTTTGGGTTGAATATTTGTATATATTCTAGGGGTAATTACTTTCGGTTTAAAACGCTGAGAGAATGAGTTGGAAAAGACCCTGATTTCTTGTAATTTTTTATTTGCCCAAGAGTGCCACTTTTTAAATGTGCTGTAGTTTTGGAAAAAGTCATGTAAACTAAATCACAGGAGGACCAAATCTTATAATGTAACTCTATGGGAAACTATTTAGTGGTCTCTTACCTAAATTAACGCAGCCAATATAAACATATAGGGAAAACGTCACTCACTTTACATCTCTGTGAAAGGCTCAATGTCAAGATTTTTTACCATACTCGACAGCCCTATTTTATACAGTCATAATAATGAATTTGAAAGCTTGAGGTAAAACGAATGACAGAAATCTTCACTATCTTTCATTAAAACCGATGAAACCCAATCTATTGTAAATGTGATTGGTGAACTATTTCTTTCAGTTAAAGTAAAAGTAGTTGGAAGTACTTAGTCCCAGCCTATAACAGAAGTGAATGTAATGAGCCGATAGTGTGTGAGGAAAATTATTTTATCATATAGCTTTGTAAGGATCTAAGTGCTTATTCTTTTTGGTGAATTTAATGCTTTGTGTTAAATTAGTGTGGTTGGACGGTAAAGTCCGAGGACTTCCGTCGGAAGGTGTAAAAGCAATTACCGTTCATTGATACAGGGCAGTCTGTTCCTGAGAGTCGAGGTGTTCACATCGTTGAATTTGGATTCAACATTGGTCTGCATTATAGGTCCAATATAGTACAACTCTGTACTAGGGCATATTGACCGGGTTGTTTCAGTGTGAAAGTATTGGTTGAAGCTAGGGTTGATTTAGACAGTGTCCTCAGACAATTGCTGGAAACACATGCGTTTGAGACACTTGTAAGGTAGCTTCAGAGTTAGTTTCAGGATAGGGATTATAGATAGTGTCCTCAGACAATTGCTAGAAACACATGCGTCTGAGCCACTTATAAGGTAGCTTCAGCATAAGTGTTGAGGATAGGGTTAGATAGTGACCTCAGACAATTGCTGGAAACACATGCGTCTGAGCCACTTGTAGTTTGAGAGTAAGAGTTGAGAATAGGGTTTTAAATAGTTTCTTCAAACAATTGCTGGAAACACATGCGTCTGAAACACTATTGTTCAACAGGCTAGGCTAGATTTTAGTGTTGAAGGTTGTTTGTTTAGGGTTTTGTTTGAATGGTGATTGTTCAAACCGTGTTGAGCATTATTTTGAAATTTGATGTTGCTCAGGTTTGCTTTTATTATAAGAGTTCGAAACAGTATTGTGGTTCTTATTTGTTTTATTGCTCAGCATATGCGCTGAGATTGTGCTTGAAGTTCGTGTGTGATTGTTTTGTTTCGGACTGTGATTTTGGTTTGGGTGAGCGGTTGAAACTTTAGTTTGAAACCAATTATTATGTCCAGGTGTTTCATTGTCCTGGGGATATTGTCATATGTTTGGCGATTCTTACATTGAATATTTGTTCAAAGCCAATCATTTCTGAATCATTGTAATCATTTTGTAGCAAAGTAGCTCAGGAAAAATTTATTATATTGTTCAAAACAATAAACATTGCCCAGACATATATGTTGAAATCATTTTTTGAGAGAAAAATTATTATATATTTAAGCTGAGACAAATAGTTTGAGTGCCTTCCGCTCGAGGCATGTTACAAGTGTAAGAGAGTGGGAAAACGCAGCTTTTACTCAGCCTATATAGAATACGATATATTTCACGTCAGAAATAAAAATATATGAGGACAGTCTAAGTATTGAACATCACTGTATATAGGAAATATAAGAGGACAGTCTAAGTATTGAACAACACTGTATATAGGGGAAAGGTGTGAATTACACCGCAGTTATGCATTTATTGAAAATGAAGTCGAAATTTATTTTTATAAGAATAAATGGCTTATTTATCAAAAATATAAAAATAAATTATAATTAATGAATAACAATATTTATAGGAAAAAATAATGTTGTATTAATTATTGAACGTGGTCGCTAAAGAAGGAATCTTTTTTGTTTATGGACGGATTTTACAGAAACTTATATTCGATGGTGCAGTTGCCTATTTTGTTTTATTCCTCTTTAATGTGTAAGGCCTAAACTTATATTGAAATGCTGGTTATTTATTGAAGGATTTTATCTGTTAAGAAAGACCAGGAAACTGTCATACGATTACAATTCGTTTTGTTGATGTTTACTTACGATTTATGACCGCCGATAAGAAGAAATAAATGCAAAAAAAATGAATTTTCTTTTTTTTTATTTAAAAGCTAACACTGATCTCCAGCAGAACGTATAGTACTTGTAAACGTGGGGAATATCGCATTTTTTAAACCTCAAGGAATGATATCCCAAGCTTGCTAAGGAATCTCTGGCTGCTATAACCGCCAGACAAAATTGAAGCTCTACTGTCTGCGTGTCTGCTGAAGTACAGACATGCGCAGTCTACGACGTATAATGTTTAAATGAACTAAGCGCTGTCTCGGTGCGAGCTCTAGTTTCGAAATATTAACAAATGACACTTGCAACCCCGCTGGTTCTCACTTTCGTTTTTTGTTTGTGGCGTCCATTTTGAAACTGATTATTGTAATACCATGCTCTCTTTTCCTCTCTACTTTTTGGCTGTGTGGGGAGGCTGTGTATGCTGGATGTGGCCATTCCTGATATGCATATTTCATTTTTTTTTGCATCCGTGCTGGTGGCTGATTGGCTGCCAACATAATATCTGAAATATTCGGCATCTATGACAAATATAATGAACACCAGTAAAAGAAAACAAATACGTAGCTCTATATGATGGTAAATGGGTAACGGCGTCACTATTCGGAACATCAGGGTCAATTTATAGACCATGAGTACCTTATGGCCCTGTCATATGAATAATGACCCAAGGGTCATGATTATGATTATTATAAAGCAGGGCCATTATCGACAAATGACAATGCTTATAACATATTGCTTACCCGTTTATAAATCAAAGCTATGCTACTACATGTATATATTTAAACTTTTAATTAAGAATATATAAACATATGAAATGGAACGTTTCTGGTCACGAATGTACCCCAGAATACAATCCAATTTGAGTTTGACTGTGAGAAAAATCCCAGGATACTTGTCATCCCCATGTCACAGATTCGGACCTAGTCCTGGATTGGTTGTATTTTTTTTTAATTTCAACCAACACATAAAAATGATATGTATATCAGGATTTCCAAACACAGAAAATACAGCTTTCCCATGCAGCCAAAAGATAGAGATGATGTGAGATCATGGGTTAATAAATTGATCAATTTCAAATAAGACACAACAAACACTTAACGGAAATAAAACCCGAGGGGTTATCCATAAGAACGGTCAATGGCAAAACAACTCGACTCTAGGGGGTTTAAATCAGGTTCTATGGTGCACCAACCTCACACTTCCACCAACTGGTTCTCATATGAACACAAAAGTACAAGTTGTCTTGGTGAGTTAACTCCAACCTACCCATCCGCAATGCTGCATTCAAAAGCATACAAAAAATGAAATATAAGAAGCTTAATGACTACAAAGTTAAGCAAAAAGGTGAGTACTAAATTATTTTACCGATATCAGAGCTCCTGTAGTCAACTCTGCAAAAACACCATGACAAGAATAAAGTAAACAAACTCAACTATTTGGCTTTAAAGAAAATTTGGCTTTAAAGAAAATTTGGAGGTTTTTTGCGAGTGTAAGGTTGGTGCATCCTAGAACCTGGTTAAAACTCCATAATTTGCCTATGATCGTTCCAATGCGGTAAACCGCCAGGATCTTATTTTCCTTACTTGTTTGGGGTTTCACTTTTTTTTTAATTGAACATTTCATAAGCGCATGCTCTCCTTTGCCCCTTACTTTTTTGCTGTGTGGGCAGGCCGTACTTTCTGTGTGTGGCTTTACTGATATGCATATTTCACTTGTTTTGCTTTAGCAAATACGATAATAATAAATAAAGTGTCACGCGATCATGTATTTACAATATCTTTTTTATTTATAATGGTAAGTGTCGTTTTGCAATTGAGCTGATTATTCTTAAGTTGAATTGTTGTCAATATATTTTGAAAACTCCAGGCTCCTGTACTTCTAAATGAAACATTGACAGGAATTTGGGGAGGCTGTGTTTTGTGAGTGTGGCGATTCCTGATATGCATATATTCATTTTTTGCAAAGTACTTTTATATGGGAACCAATATTAATTTCTCCATATAATTATCTTCTCCATCACATTTGCATAGGTCATCAGACGAATTACAAAACCAAACCCATCTAAATAGTATATTATCATTCCATTTTATACAGGGTCTTCAAGTCTACCCAACCACAATCAAGCCTACGTCGATTTTAGGCATTCTTTTATTTTTTACAGAAACAATATTTGTTTGGTTTTTTGGCTTTCTGATTTGCTAATATCGTAAAGAAAGTCTCCATAAGCGTAACAAACAATTATTGAAAATGAGAACTTGAGGGTTATCGTCTTGGAACGAACAGAGGCAAAACTTGGTGGTTTAAACCATGTTTTAGAGTTCACCAACCTTATACTTGAAAACTGTTGTTTTTCTCAAGGCACATTAGTTGAGTGTGAAACAAAAACCGAATAAAATGTTAGTGCAAATCTGCTGCAAGACTGATTTTGAGAGGCTACTGGTCAAATATCATATATTTTAGACTAGTGACTGGTCTCAACTCTCAAGTATCCGACTGGTTGAAACTGAGGAAAGAATCCAGTAGATCAATCACAAAGCTCGGGCTCCGAGACCTCTCATTAATTATCTGGTACATATAATCTTATATACTCGGGACTCGTCTGTATAAATTCAGATATTTGACTCTGCTACATTTCTTTTGTTTTATCACTAAAAACCAGTTAAAACAAATCAGTAAAGGCAAAATTTTAAAGTGATATACATTAAGTATTTCTTTTTTGTTTATTACTGTAGAACACAAAGAGAAACATATTAAAGGTAGTCGCTACAGTTTCATCAAAATTTTCCCAATAATAGATTTCATTCAAACTTTGTCTATGTCAAGAACATGATGTTATGCAATGAATCAAAGCACTGAAGTACTGATGGGTGACGTTTTAGAGTGATAGTCATAATGATTTTGTGGAGTTTCCTATTTGAGGAGTTTGGATGGCAGAGCAAAAGTTTGTGTGTCCGGCTTCTGCTTTATCAAGTTTTTATCTACCACAGGCATTCGGGTAGATGCTAATATCCAAGACTGAGTTGGGGCGAAAATTTCGAGTACGAATAAATTTGAACGTTTTTTACGATAAATATGCGCAAGATTTGTAATAATCGATAAATTTTATGAAAATTATTATATATTTTAACTGAAATTTGTCAAGATATTGTATAGTAAGAAACTTTCCAAGGAATATTCTTCAATAATATATCACGTTTCGTACATTACGTTTTGATTGGACGGGGAAACGTACAAAATTTTCTCCAAATGGTTATGGTTATTTCAGCGCATGTTAAAATTTTTATAAAATAAACAAAGTACAACCACTTACCGATTGATAAACACCACTGTATAGTTTAAGCAGGTTCTGTATTCGATAATTTGCCGATTAAACGACACATGTATTGAATTTAGGGTGTTACTAATTACCCCAGGACACCCCACACCACCGCAAGACACCCCACACTAACAATAAATAACCGAAAGATCCCATGAGATATCAGACAAACCCTTGTATGACTCACATGTTAACTTTTGGATGCACCAGATGTAATGTTCTAACAACTACCAGCTTTATTACTATGCTGCTATAGCCAAGTCTACTATCAAAATGATTCATAAAACAGATATGAGAGAGAGTTTATAATACAATGATGATAAACCACAGGGACTTCACGAACCACACCATAATGTCCTCGGTCAGAGGCGGGAGGGTCAAACAACAACAACAACCACAGGGACTTATGTTTAACAGCTAGATACTTCAATCTCTCCTTTTCTTCAGTTTGATTTTACCTTTTAAAACAAATTCAAAATCAAATAAAATATTTTTTAAGAATACTGAAGTATGTCTAATGTCAATGTCCTCTGCAAAAATTTCATTCATAAAATGATAATTTTCTCAAGAGCTCTAAGGTATACAAGATAGCAAAAGCAATTAAGCAAGTTTACAATGACATGATACAGTTCACCACTTGTGAGTTCTTATCTGTGCGAAAGCTGCTATTCCCAAAACTTAAAACAATTAGAGAGATAAATGTCTGTTATTAACAACATTTTTCCAAGATAATCCGTACTGTTCTGAAACCTTAATCTGGAAATTTTATCACAAAAATTCCACAAAAATGTGTATTCAGATTACAGGACAATCGAGCTGCGCCGTCTACCGTCTCATAAACTCAGTGAACCTACTGGAGGTAAAATGATCGGATTTCACATTTGGTACCGCGTTCATTAGCACGAAGTAGATAGAGAGCGAGGTACCATCGAGAAATTCACATATACTGTAGCATTGGGTGACGTGACGTCACCCAAAAACCAAATAAAAATGGGACCTTACCGGGGCTGCTTGTTTTTTTATTGGATACCGAAGATGTCACATTTTGAACAATTTTTACAATTTTCATAGACTTCTTTGTCGACATAAAATCATAGAATGTATCACAAGAATATCATAAATAATTCTATTTTTCAGTTAAAAACATTCTAAATTACAAATAAATTGCTAATTATTGCAATACACATAATGAAACACATATAAAAAATTAAGTATTACCTATTTTACTACAAAGAATTTATCATCAAATCTTTTCATTCTAAGGGATGTTTTTAAGTTTACTTAAATTTAACATAATAGAATTTCACCATATACTACCAATATATTCAGAAATGTATAACAAACATCAAATAAAAAAGAAAAATGTAGGTTACCATGTTAATTTGCTCGAAATGGCAATTTCAAAAAGGGGGAGGGGGTAATTATGTATAAACAAAAAGACCTAAAGGTATTTAGTGTACATCGTTAATTATTACTGTGGTATCATTTTATTTAGCGATGGCTTAATTTTCGCGTATTCCGCGCTCGGACCAGTGCGTGAATTCAAAACCTAAGCCAAAATTTAACCAATAATCCACATACGTATCCGAAACGAGCTATGTCCGAATAAGTCATGTTTTGGACCGTGAACTGTGTTTTATACATTGATAAAACCCAGATTGGACCGTGAACTGTGTTTTATACATTGCATTTAGACGGTGGTACAGTAGTTTAATACTCGCTGAAAAAAACTGTAGCGAACGCCTTTAAAACCCGATAGCACTGATCTTAATACTAGTATTTATTATACTGCAACGAAATTTGCTTGAATTTGATTGGATAATTTGCCGCTGATGTATATCCGTATTTACGGATCGGCCGTAGATATGAACGCACGTGCCCTAATTTCCCTCTCTGGCCTCCCACCTTTTGTTGTCGTCCGCCATTTTGTTTTGAATTTCCGTGAAAATGCAAAATTTGAAGCCGATTTTGTAAATTATAAAGCGGTATGCTTAGGGATTACTACAATTGTTACAGAAAATATTTGTGTTATGTTTTTAATGTTGAAAACGATCAGATTATTCTCAAATTGTGTAAATAAGTATCAAATCGACAGTCCATTCAATATCTATAGCAGTGACGTCATACAGGTAAATTAATGACGTCAGACATGTAATTATTGAGGTTCTCAGAGGGGAATTAAGCCGTTCGGCATTAAATAAGCGAAATAAATGAAAAATCGATTTTAGTGGTTTTCTAATAAATTTTGTCTGAAAAAGTCTTTGCAGTATAATAAAAAAGCAACATATGCATATCAGGAATCGCCACACTCAAAAAACACAGCCTCCCCACGCAGCGAAAAAGAAGAGAGGAAGAGAGAGAGAGAGAGCTCATGTTTTATATATGTATGTCAATTCAAATAGGACGCCACAAACAATTAATAAACAAGAAAACCTTTGGGGATATTTGGTTCCTTGAAAGGGTATGTGAGGATATATTGCCGGTCTGGGTGTCATATTATCCCTCGCCTGCGGCTCGGGTAATATGACACCCAGACCGGCAATATATCCTCACATTCCCTGTCAAGAAACCAAATAACTATATAATATTTTTTCGGCATTAGCTGTCTAAGCTCACTTTTGACCTAGTTTTTCGACCAATGAAATGTTGTAAATAATACTCGTATTCTCTTATTATGCAGAGGGAAAATGAAATAAACTATTTCGATTGGTAGCTATTTTCACCAGAGAGGCATCTAGCAGGCTGGAGAGGTATCTAGTGGGATTTCATTATTATGCAGCGGAAAAATCAAATAGATTAATTAGATTGGTTGTTAGTGGGTGTTGTATTGGAGGAAAAACATCTTTACGATTTAAGTAACCAGTTAAGTCAATAGTGATGGCTGAAATACAATATTATATGGAATATTCTTGGGTGTCACTTGCATACAATACACAGTGTAAAACGAAAGAGAAGTGTAGATATTCCTAGTTCTTACTGGTTCCTTCTAGTTCCTTTGATACTGATTGTTAATTTCAAGTTCGTAAGACAAGTTCATTGTAGTGTAGTGGCTAACACTCTCGCCTCTCAAAGCGGAGGCCCCGGGTTCAATACTCAGGACGGACACTTTTTTTAAACTTAATATAGTACGTAAAAGTTGGTAGATTTCGCTCTTGTAACAGGCTGTTATTATTTATATTTATTAAATTTCAAGGACATTAATTCATTTTGAATTCTCACTCTACACGAGGTATTTTATTGAAACTGAATATTTTGCTTCTTTAACCGACTTGTTATCACTATATGAAATTGTTGCAACAGCTTCAACATTTTTTTTAAAGACACTTTCAATAAATTTATGAGTTGTCATGATTCGGTCTCTAAATCTCTAAATCATACTAAGAAGGCAGGGAGGGTTCGTCAACAGCTATAACAAATAAAATAAAATAACTAAACTGTGTCTGCATTGCCTCTCTGTATTTCTTTCTTTCTTATATACATGTATATATAAATCTTTTCCATCAACGCCGTTTATCTTTTTTAAAGATATTTCTTGTTTAACGTCACGTTGGGCTTGAAACAGGGGGAGCCTCTTTCGCCGATACTTTCTTCTATACGTAAATGACGTCACATGTAACATTGATTTTAACGCTTTATCAGAAAGCGACCTTAACCAGCTGTGTATGTATATGCATTTATTTGCCGACGACATGGTTCTGTTCACTACAACGCCTGAGAGTTTACAAGCTCAAATTGATAGTCTGTATATGAACTCATTAAAATGGGATTTTAAAAATCAACAGCAAAAAGACTAAAACATGTATATTTAGCAGAAAGAGAAATCAAGGCGATAATGATTTTTAGCCGGCGGCTATATAGCCGCAGGCTAAAGAAACCGCAATTCGAAATCACAGACCTTTCAGCAGGTGCGCTCAAATGAAAAAGTCGAAGTACAGCTTCTGGTAGACGTCAGAAAAGAGTTCCAAAAGCAATCATAGAAAATCAGTTGTTAACGATCATTTAAATTGATTGCTTTTAAAGAATAATCAGTAAAACTCTTACTCAATGAAAGCAACGAAGGCGTACTGATAATATCGATATATATAATCAAATAAACTGCGTATGTGTAATACAATCAAAATGACGCAATATGGCGGGTGAATAATATTACCGAAAACTACCCCAAAACACCGACTAAGACCAACATAACCGAAAACACCGAAAAAGACAGAAAAGTGTACCCAAAAACATTATTTTTGTACCCGATACCACTTTTAAAATAAATAGCATTTATGTTTAAATTCAATTTTTAATCATATTCGGTCCCTTTTTCGGTCTTATTCGGTTATTTGGTTGTTTTCGGTGATTCTATGCACCGTCAAATGGCAATATTCTGAACGCATATTCTGAACGAAGACACATTGCAAAAATGTTGAAGTGTTTCAGTATTTTGAGGGATGTATTTTTGATTTATTCAAAATATATAATGTGTCGACAGTTTTACGTTTTGTTACGTAAGACGTATGGGGTTTAGCCCAAACTACACACACCTCCAGTGATCTCCCCTCAATTGTGTTTACCTAAAACATTAAACATTTTCGAAGATTTTGTTTCAACAAAAAGAGCGCTCTATGGGCTGTCTAGCTAATGTTTTGTGCGAATTTTAATTGTGAAAATCATGAAAATGATGCCAAATGTGTTTTTTTGGAAGTGGAATTAACTTGACTCCGCGAAATCCTGGAAGGATTACAAAATTTAAACACAAACATCGACAAAAATTTATTACAGACACTGTGTAATTTCCGAAAGGTCAGGAAGAGTTTTGAAACTGTTTCAACTGTATTCCTAAAATTGCATGAGGGCAGTCATTGTATGCATAAATGTGCAATCAACTTTACTTTAAAAGTTTGGCATATTTTGCATTTGGAAAACAAAGTTCCGTATCACACCGGCAATTACACCATCCAGATTTACAGGTCTTTACAAGGTAAATAGTTTTATTTGTTTGCAAGAAAACTGAAATTAGCTTCCTAAGCTTCAATGATATGCAGACAATATGGCCGGGTGATTTGGCCCAGATTAATGAACTAAACAGATGGGACATGCAGACTATAAGGCCTGCAGTCAGAGACAAACGGCCAAGCTTTAAGACCGCCCAGATATATTTAGTAGGTCCCAGATATGAAATGAATAATGCAGCACCTTCAATTTTGGAAAAGCTTTTGTTGCTCAAAATTGTTGAAATTTATTTGATTTATCAATACTACCACATAGCCTAGGGAAACCAGTATTTTTAAAGTTAAAATTACCTAGTTTTCCCAAGGTAACCAAAAAAACAATCTCACTTTTTTAAGACAACTTTATATCAGTGTAGAATAAACTTGCAAATTAACCACTGACTTGATTTCCCACCTCAGGGGTTTCAATTATCAATAGATCTGTATGCAGATTCTTGCATTTTGACGTAAGCAAATAAGTTTTTTCCCACATTTGACCCACCATATTCTGAGCTTGGGAAAAAACATATTTAAAATAAAATATAATTCTTATCCAGGGTTCCTCTATGTGCTAAATCTGAAAAGTCATTTTCACCTCATTTTAGTGGATTCACAATCAGCCAAAAGTAAAGGGTTAAAATGCAATAGACATGTGCACAATATTAATCACTATTATTGCAAAAATTGACCACTTAATTATTTAAATTCTCCAACATCAAAATGACCCCAAACTCAAAATGGTGGGGGTGTTAAATTTGAAAAAAAAAAATAAATATGCTTGCATCAAAATGCAAGAATCTGCATCTAATGTCCCTGAATTATATCTTCTTATAAATTTTTTTTTAGTTAAATTAATATGGCATATAAAGTGTTAATATTTCTGACTAGCAATATATTATCGCATTGACTTAGTTAGTAACTGAAATAGCTTTATGAAGTAGAGTAATTTCTGAAATAGATTCTAGTTGAAGATGATAATATTCATTAAGAAGATTGTTCATTCTAAGGGGCATAACAAAAACTGATTGATATACAGCCCCTTTCTGCCATATACAATGTATATGCCTTTATCACATGTGCATCTAGTGTAGATCCGGATCAGACTTAATATTTGTGTCTTCTGATCAGGACCTACACTGGTCACATCTTGTTTAGAAATAACCTTATGAATCTTAAATTGAACAGTGCAGATCCTGATCAAACAGCACAGAGATGCAGGGTGATCTAATTCTACACTGCCCATGCCATAAACTTAAGGTTCATATTAATTGGAGTTAAGGGTTAAAGTTAGAAATGAATTTTCTGTGCAAAACACAAGTATTCCATGTTTTATGTCTAATTTTTCCATGTTAGTAGACATAAATTATTATGCATAAGTAAAAAGGGGCCTACATGGATACAGCTTTTATTCCTTGTTTGACAAGATTAGACCATATCAACTTGCATATCAGTGGAGGCTGGTCAGTGGAGTCTGTTCATCTTTAGATCTTTTAGATACATTGTACTTTCTGATCAAGCAGGGATTTCAGTTGCTTTTGAAAACCAGGTGTCATTTGACCCCTGATGAGATTTTCAATGGGTCAAAACCTGATCTTCACAAGTCATATCTTGTATTAAGTGATACTTACACATGCATTACTTAAAATTAATTTGCAAGACTTAATTAAGTGCTAACTTCATATTAAAAATGCAATTTCCTAAATACTTATCCTCATTATTGCAAAAATAAATCACTTTTTAAAAGTTTTTGTGCATCAAAATTACCCCAAGCTCAAAATTAGGAGGGGTCAAAAGTGGAAAAAATATCAAATTTGTATGCATTAAGATGCAAGAATCTGCATCAATTGAAATCACTGGATCAAGAATCAAAGTGTGTGGATTCAGATCAGATGGATGCCTCACACGCATTAAAAAGTCTAAATAGAGTTCACAGATAACAGTGGGGGGAGAGTGTCTGTTAAGGGCTGTGCTAATGAAATGAATATAAAGAGCCCCTTTATCTAATATATTAGGTTGGACACCATTAAAATATGATTACATTAACATAATGCTGACTCCCTGTGACACATTGTTATACATAAAACCAAGATCAAATAGCCTTTCACAGGGTCCCTGACTCCCTGTGTAATTACTTTGAAAGTGGAAATAATAAAGAGAAATACAAAGAAAAGAAATAAGTTATAATAATATAAGAAATAAATATAATTTTGCTAACCCAACAATTTTCATACTTTAATTGACACAAGCATTTGTTGTGCCTCTTTCATTTACTAAATGAAATTATAAGGCATTGGCATTGCCCTGAGTTGTGATATATTGCTATAAAGAATGGATATAAAATTATATTACCCTCGTCAAGTTCAACTACTGTTTAGCATCCTGACATGCACTCCACTGTTTGGAATGAACTAAAATTGGTACTTGTGTAAATATTGAGTTGCATTACAACCATGGCTAGGCATTCTAGACAGTGATGCATTTTATTCTGATATTGCTTGATCAAACATGACCTGTAATATTTTGTATTTGTCCAGTTCGATTGCTTTTAATGTTCCTTTTTTTCATTTATTTCAGTAGTTCTCCTAAAATTACTCAGCTCATCTGTCAAATAGTGACAGGGTGAACTTTTGTACTCACCTTTTGTCCTGCGTCCATTCACAATTGTTGTCAGTCCTCTAGCTGCTTAATTTTTATCAGATCTTCTTCAAACTTGGTCAGAATGTTTATCTCAATGATATCTAGGTCGGATTAAAAACTGGGTAATGTGACCTTGAAAACTAGGTCACTAGGTCAAATTATAGAAAAACCTTGTCTGCAGTCAAGAGGTCTTAATTTTGGTCAGATCTTCTTCAAGCTTGGACAAAATGTTTATCTCAATGATATCTAGGTCAATTTCGCAACTGGGTCATGTGATCTTGAAAACTAGATCACTAGGTCAAGTTATAAGAAAAGCTTGTCTGCACTCGAGTGGTCTTAATTTTGGTCTGATATTCACTTCCATTACCATAACATCTTAGTTCCTTTCTTGAAATTGCAATCTTGCATTATGGATTCCGGAGTTAAGTGCCAAAATAAACTATTTAGACCTGTCTGCACAAAAGCAGCTTCATTTTTGATTTGCATTTAATCAGACTTGTACAATAATTGAGTTACTATAAGATCTTGGTTCCTTTCTTGAACCGGCTAGATTCCATCAGGGATTCCAGAGTTATGGCCATTGAAAGAGCCAAAGAAAGCTATTATGGCAATTGCATTCGCATCCACTGACTCTTGAGCAGTTGTTGACAGGTGAGCGACATAGGGTCCTATGGACCATCTTGTTAAATATTTTGACCAGTTTTATTATGAGTGGTTTGTGCATTTTTGCAAGCAAATGACATATGTCTTCCATAGGAGTTTCTTCATTCTGTTCAGATATTATATATTTACAATGGCTGGAATAAAACTGGAAGTCCTGTTACATTGCACATCATGGGGTTGTTTTATTTTGATTATGTTTACGATCCGCCGGCTTCCAGCACTTTCAGTGCTTTGATTACATTTATAACGAAAGGTTAGAAATAGAATAGTAGATTCGTTTTGTTATTTAGGTGTTAAATTTTCTCGTAAACGATGCAGTGAAAGCACTTTCTGATCAAGCTTCTGTAGCACTAAATGGTCTGTACTCTATTTTTTCAAGAGTGAAGATCGATATTAAAACTAAGTTATTACTGTTTGATAGAATGGTAATGCCAATATTGTTATATTGTTCGGAAGTATGGGGAATATATAATACTCACAAGAGATAGATAAAATACATATTAAAGTCTGTAAAAACATACTAGGAGTTAAAAGCCAGACACCATAGGCGAACTTGGCCTTTCCCCCTTACAATTTTATGTAAAGAACGGGTTCTAAAATAATGGCTCAAAATTTTGTCGGACATGAAATCTGTCATGTATGATATATATATAAAGGAACGCATTAATGTCGATAGTATACATTATATTCCATGGATTAAATTTGTTAAAAGAACCTTAGATGAAATAGGCTTTAGCCATTTGTGGCAAACTCAAAATATTAATATTAAATTGTTTCCAATATTACAACAGCGTCTCAAAGTTGGCCGAATCGTGATGAATTTGTCTCACGTATAAAAACCAAAAATAAAGTTACATAATTAGTTAAACTTTGTAAATTTTTGAGAGATGCTTTTGTGCTCAGAAACGCTGGTAACAATATCGAATGAAATGCATGTGATTTATCTAAAACTTTTATTATTGCATGCGTCAAATAATAGAAAGTGTAATATGTTTTTCTTTTGTTCGTTGCCAAAGTCATGTAGATGACGAGTTGCAATAAAAGTTTGTCGTTGTCGTTGTTGTTGTAGTATTACCTGTGAGTGGATCCAAAGTTACCTCGGACCATGGAAATTGAGTCGACGAGAAAGGAGCAAGAAATTTTGGAGTTAAGTGCAGGGAATTGGTTATTTTGTATGATTTGGCCAAGAAAGGTAGTTTTGTTTGTAAACGCACCAGAAATTGAATTCCATGATAAGTTTATTCGTGTTTCAAGACAACCGTTATTTGTGGTAAAACAAAACACTATTTTAGAGCAAATGACCGTATGTTCATTTTTGGTAAAGTGCAGAGCTAAAAATAAAAGAAACAGTGCTGTTTTGTTTTATCCCATATGATCAATTTAAAAATTAAATTTAACAATTTGCAAAAAAAAAAAACTTACCACTTCACATCGTCGCCTTATTATTACAATGTTCTAACTTACTTTTTTACAGTTTGGAGAAAATCGTCTTCAAAGTTTCAGATTTCTCTAAAACTTCATATTCCACCGAATTTGCTCAGAAAAACAGCAGCGTGTGTGTTTTGATGAAGTCTATAAATTGCATGAGTTTGTGTTTAGTCTTTATCTTTAACTTTTTAAAAATTCTCTACTTTCGGTTTAACCTAACCAGTGTTCTTGGACTAACCAGTACTAACCATTATTTTCTCCGCAAGTAACTCGTCGCCTTATTATTACAATGTTCTCACTTACTTTTTTACAGTTACTTAGAACAGTGTAATCCTTACACGAGTGTGAATAAACCGCAAGATAGAACATTGTGTGATTGGGAATTTTAAAAACTAAAGTGAATCAACCAATTCTGAAACCATATTCAGATAGGTCTTTTTTCCACGATTACAACGGTATAAAAATCTCATTTTTCGAAAAATATCACTTAGAACATTGTAATAATAAGGCGACGACATCTAAAATAGACGACTGCATGGTACCACAGTGTCTAAGCGTACAGTTAAGCGAAACGGAAGTTGCTGATCTGTACGCCGATGATCACATAGTTGCTTAGAGAAAAAACTGCGACATCGCTTTATTTATTGGTAAATAAACCAAATTTAATGTGCATTTGGACAAAAGTATTCATGTGGTACGTACAACGTTAATTGTTAGTCCTTCTGTGATCATATAGACTTAAAGGATGGGATAGTATTGTTATAATCCATCATCGTTCCCAACTCGATCAGTGAAAATACGAGCAAAACATTGAACAAAACGGGACATTTTGGGTTCAAATTTCTTTGTGTAAATATAATTTGGACCATATTTGTGTTGGTATGGGAGAAAATTCATTTATTCAACTTGTGTACTTCGTTGACCTGAGTTTGAATGACTTAGCAACGAGAAAATGATACTTTCTTTATGTCACTGTAAATGATAAGACTGTATGCATAGTTGCAACTGTACGCGATCGTTAGTTGTTAACAGATGCCTAACATCTGTACGCATAGTTGTCAAACAGATCATTAACAATTTATGGTTCCAGTTAATGCTTTCTGATTGTATCGACAGGTTATCATTTTAGCTTCAGTTAACCTTAATAATTCTTGCACGAGAACCTGAAAAATGCAAATTTTTTCAACAAATGTGCTCATTCTTTTAATAATACAATTGTATAAACAAATAACTGATCTTGGCTTCAGATTCAAATTTAGATTTGTTTTTAAATCTCGTGTAAGCTCTTCATGAAAGGAGGCGTGGAAAAAAAAACGACTATAGTCCAACCGAGCTATATCAGTGGTAAGACCGTGTAAGATATGTCGAGGCCCGCTGTAATGTTTTCATTTCTTCTCTGAAGTCCGAACAGTAGAAGCCATAATACAGCTGTACAAATACGCGTTAGTACTTCAACCATAGTTTCTAAAGATTTCATAGAATGTTCCAATCAGATTAACATAATCCCATAAATCTACCAATGAAAGTCGGCCAAAATGAAATCCTTCTCGACATTTTAACGACCTTAAACATGAAATTCTTAGCAGTTGCAGACGTAATTGTAGACTTACTTAACTCAGTCACGAAGTGGTGGTTTTCCAAAATCTGAAACCACGTAATGGAATTTTCCTGTCAAAGACCAGATTGTTAAAGTCTTGATGCTATTCGATAATATTTGTGCATAATGTATATTATGGCCAACACCGGCGGGGATTTCAGCAGCTTTATACTAAGTTTTATTTAATGTCACAATCAGGGGATTTAGGATTTCTACTTTTCTAGCAATTATCGGTGTCTTATTTGCAAAGTGTACCAATTCATTCATATGGTTCAACAGTAAATCAGAGTTAAAAAACCTATTTATAGCTCAAAACTTGCTTGTCAGTTCTATAATATTATCATATAAGGTTTTATTCTTGATAAATAATACATTAGATTTGGTTGATTCCTTTGATTGATTCCTTTAACAAGTTCTTGCTTCATTGGTGTTTTTCAGTTGATCAGTATATGATGCACTTATGATCGCAACTGTTCGTACAGTCTGACATAGAAGTACTGCAACTATGCGTACAGTCTTTTCACTTTCGGTGGCTGCACAGAAAGACCATTTTCTCGATGCTTATTCGTTCAAGCACCGTTCAACGCATTTTGTGAGCGTTGAAAATGATTTTTCTTTCTTGGGAAGTCAAATATATACCTTTCCAATATATACATTATAAAATATGAGGTCACAATTGCAGATTTTCTCCACTATTTTTCCCCATTTTGTACTGATCAAGTGTGAAAAGATTACAGATTGCAACTTAACTAGCCTTTAGTTTAAGACTTCAAGATCACAGTAAGACTATTAATCAACGATGGTCTCATCATAAAACTAATTTCTGCAAAAAGCACGTTTAATTTGAATATATTTTACAAATAAAAAGCCGATGTCGCGTGTTTTTCTGTAAGCAACTATGTGATCATCGGCGTACAGATCAGCAACTTCCGTTTCGGTTAACTGTACGCTTAGACACTGTGGGTACGGAATCCCGCAATCTCACTAAAGTCAGATCTAACAAAATGTTAGGGCGCAGGGTACAGTTTCCGATGCGGCTTTCGGAGTCTGGGACTGCGCGCGAACTCTTGTTTACTGAAAATACAAAATTTGTACTGCTAAAATTGTGTTGTTGTATTTTCTGTGTTGGAGGGGGGTGGTATCATGTAAACAACAAGCAACTGGTCTACATTAATTATCCTTCAGGATTTAATAAGACCTATAAGCTCACCCCTACCCCTGTTTTTCCAGTGCAAATTTGGCTAAAATCCTACATATCTGAAAGCCTGCAAAATATTTCCTGCAGGAACTTTTGAAATAAAACCCCTTTCCTGTTAATATTTAATATGTGCCCAATGCCCCAAGCAGATGGAAAGTGTCTCCCATCCAGCTTGATTTTTCAGCATTTGTCATTGAAATACCTCACCGTCAAATTAATCTCAGATTCAGCCGAGCACACTGTGTTTTCATCCGGTTACTATTCAACTCAGAACATACAAAGCTACCATCCATGCATTTTAGCCACCATGATCAGATTTCTTATTGCACAAACTATACATAATTTAAAAAGAATCTCACATTTTTAATTTAAACAATCATTTTAATGCATTTATTTCAAGGGTACCCCAAATATTTAAAAAATCGACCGGGACCAAAGTGCGAAACTGTACCCTGCCCACTTAAGAACTTGCGTCTCCCTCTAAAGTCTCAAATATCCCCCTTTCATCTCAGGTTTGATCCTTTTCGGGTTCAACAAAGCACTTTAATCATGTTTTATTAGCCAAATGAGGTAAATAGAGCCAATCTGACACCTACACCCTTATAAAGGGAAATAAGCAGAATATCACCCCCTAGGGCAGGGTGATAGTTTTTCTGTTACAGATGCCAAACCACCCATCAAAACTGAGAAAAATGACTGTTTTCAACTCAAACTATGTTCAGATATTGCATTTGCATTTCATCAAAGTCAACTTTCGCATACGAAAAAATTCAGGTTTTTACCTTAAGGGCGCAGGGTACAGTTTTCGATGCGGCTTTCGGAGTCTGGGACTGCGCGCGAACTCTTGTTTACTGAAAATACAAAATTTGTACTGCTAAAATTGTGTTGTTGTATTTTCTGTGTTGGAGGGGGGTGGTATCATGTAAACAACAAGCAACTGGTCTACATTAATTATCCTTCAGGATTTAATAAGACCTATAAGCTCACCCCTACCCCTGTTTTTCCAGTGCAAATTTGGCTAAAATCCTACATATCTGAAAGCCTGCAAAATATTTCCTGCAGGAACTTTTGAAATAAAACCCCTTTCCTGTTAATATTTAATATGTGCCCAATGCCCCAAGCAGATGGAAAGTGTCTCCCATCCAGCTTGATTTTTCAGCATTTGTCATTGAAATACCTCACCGTCAAATTAATCTCAGATTCAGCCGAGCACACTGTGTTTTCATCCGGTTACTATTCAATTCAGAACATACAAAGCTACCATCCATGCATTTTAGCCACCATGATCAGATTTCTTATTGCACAAACTATACATAATTTAAAAAGAATCTCACATTTTTAATTTAAACAATCATTTTAATGCGTTTATTTCAAGGGTACCCCAAATATTTAAAAAATCGACCGGGACCAAAGTGCGAAACTGTACCCTGCCCACTTAGCGGTTTTCAGGATATGATTTTAATCAGATTGGGAATCCCGTGATATCGCAATGTGGGATTCCATTGCACAATATATAAAGGTTGGTAAAGCCGCGACGGAAGATTACCGTTGAGTTGAAGAATTTAGGGCGACTAGAAGGAATATTCATCAAATCTGGTGAGTAAAGATAATAGTTTGTAGCTCAGCTCTAAATTACTCTAATAAAAATATACGCGATGGCCCACTTTCAAATTATTTTCAATTTCTATTTGACTATTGATTTCAAAGAAGTATTAAATCCGTCAACGTACTTTCAAAAAATTCAACGTACTTTCCGAAAGTTTAATGACATAACGTAATATTTTTATTGTTCTTATTTAACAAAGAAACTTGTAGTTTTAACATACGGCGATATCCTGATGAAAAGCTAACAACATTTACTGAGCTGTACAGTTTGAAAGCATCAACATGTTGGTCCAAAACTATAGAAAAGAATTTTTACCGCGGAGTTCGTTATTATGCATTTCCTTGAACATTTGTATGAATCATTTTGTATATTTTATGAAAGGCAAATCTAAAATACTGCATAAGTCACTTTCTAGATGTATACTAAAAATAGAACATCTTAATAAAACGGAATTTCCGGGTTATTTTTAGTAACAATTTTCAGATTTTCCAATCGTTATTTATAACATTGTGCGTTTTAGCTGTTAATATAAATAGAATTCCGCGCATGCTCTCTCCGCGTTAGAGTGTTACAAGTGTAAGCTCTCTAAAAAGCTAGTCGATCATTAGCATAACCGTTTGACAAGAAGACGACACTGAAGTTAATACTTCAAGACAATATGAAATTAAAGCGTTTTTTCCATTGGATGTCATACAAAATTTATATAAGTTTAGTTTATGTGTTTCCTCTTTTGATGGAAATACTGCTGGTGATAAATCTAACCGTGTTGCAAATCAATAATTTACTTGGAAGTTCCAAAATTGATAAGTTTATCATTTATCAGACCCAATCAAACCGACCCTGCAATATTTTTATATTTGTCGTGTTCGGTTGCTTTCAAAAAGTTCCCTTTTCATCTAGTACATAGTTTTGTTTACAGTAAGTCTTTGCTATACTCCAATAAAAAACACAACACCATATGCAAGGCCAGACGAGCGTTTATTTCGAGATTTGCAGAGGAAAATGTACGATGACGATTAAATATACTCATAAAACTGCATTAAAATGCCATTCTTCTATTACATAACTATGCTTGAGCCAATCTAACATGGCTAAACAACAAACAAAAATGTATACAAACGATATTTTAAAATACTGATACACACTTTCTCAAATCCAAAAATTTACAACCATGGATAAAAGAATTGTTTTGAAAAAGCCTTGCTATTTTTATTTTTTTTAAATTATGATAACATACGTCTGTGCCAATATACTTAAATTTTAGCTACTTGCAATAAGTTTTCAAAACATGAAATTTGCTCGCTGCGCAACCCGACTCGCCCAGGAAAAAACATCTTTATTCATTATTTTGTGGAAACCTGTGTCCGTTTGTCAGATGTCAGATCGCTTTATGTTGGACCTCATATTTTGCGAAGACGTATCATGTTTCCATGCATGCTAATACACTATGTACAAATAAATTGCAAAGGAATTTAAACAAAAACGAATAACAATTGCGCAACGTATCGCTGTGAAGTCGTCTGGTAGAATGACCCTCTTTACACATTATAGACAACACATCATGCTAGCGTTACGCTTCAATACACAAACTGACCACTAGTCACCCTTATGTATACGTAACGCGATAGACAATAATTTCACGCTACTGTATTACTATCGAAACGCGTGAAATATTTAGTCTTTGCTATACTCCAATAAAATTTTATGGAAGTAAACAACACCACACACGGAATTATTTTTACATGTTTACTATATGTTTATTATACAACGTTTCGGCATGAACGCCTTCATCAGGTAAAATGTATAAACGGAAGTAACGTCAGACGTTGACGTCAGCGCGCCAAATACAATGACGTTAACTGGCGCTAGAATCAACGTAAACGTCAACGTCTAACGTAAAATGGCGGAAAATAATTTTAAAACAGTGAAAGGGAAATGAAGAAATAAAACGAAAATGTATAGTGTAACCATATGATGCTGGATTAGAAAATACAAAAGAATCCTATAGAATTATTATTAAAAAACTATAAATAGGATACAACAGCAACATGCTTACACTGTATAATGCTACTTAACTTTAAACATTACTAAATTATTTCACTGTTTTAAAGTTCAAATATCGAAGAGCACTTTTGAGTTCAGTCCATCCGGATCTATACTCCAATAAAAAACACAACACCATATGCAAGGCCAGACGAGCCTTTAGGACATCAAAAAGAAAGGGCTGGTGATGTATAAAAATTAAACAAAATGCTAAATTGGTGTTAATAATTAACACTTACGCTAATCAAAACAATCAAACTCTTAATTTCTTGTTGTGCTATTTAATGTTAGGTCAATATCTGCCATCGGATATAAGATTTTAATGATGTGTCCGCAAATTAAAGCGGGCCACAAATACTTCCCAAATGCTAAACTGATAATATCATATGAATGGACCCAATCCTTAACCGATGTTAAAATCCGCCCAGTAAGCTTTAACGAAAGTATTAAAGGCCCAAATGCTTGGATACTTCTAACCTTCTGTCTAAAGAATCGGCAACATAGCCGTCTTTACTGCTATCAGCTCTCCAACGACCATGTCGTTTCAAACACCGATCGTTTACACCTGCGTTAGCAGCAGCAATAACACCACCGGACCTTAAAGAATGCAAACCCAAGTTCAAATCCCCGGCCACCTCTCTCAACCTGTTAATCAAAGTTTCTCTTGCACGCGTATAACTTAAACATTTGTCTTTATAAATTTAAAAAAAAACTGTTGGCTTTTGACCTTATACATGGACGAAATAAAAATTTTGGACTGGTGACACTTTGAAACTCTTAAATAACGCTGTAGCATTACATATGGACATGCTGCCGAAACCCCTTTGGCAATAACAATTTCCGAACCGAACCGGTACTGGTCAGTCTTGCTTTTGTTAATTTTTAAAGAGAAATAATATTCATGGAATGTTATATCATTACATCGGAGATTTCTTATCTCATCATACCTTAAAAATGCGGCGTAACCTATTAAAATCATGCACAAATCTCTAATAACAAAAATGTCATCACTAGTTGCATATTTCTGACAGAGTTCAATGAGCACTTCGGCAGAAACTGGCTCCTTTTTGTCAACTGGTTTGGAATAAAGCCTCTTGGAAGTTTTTACAAAACTATTGTCTGTAGGATCTGGTAGATTACGAAGTGAATGCGCCCATTTGATTCTGTAAACCGTAGAAGAAACCACAGCGTAAGAACACTTTTTGTCTATTAGATCCGTTAAGTACATTGAAATCAAAATTGGCGAGGTTGGAACACTATTGTCTCCCTTTGATTTAATATAATTTTCCCATTTAATAAAATAAGAGTAATACTTCCTCACTGTACTGTCACTTTTAGAATTCACAAGATATTCTGCCATCTTCTGTGAGGTTTCGGTAAAAGAGATGCCTGAAATGCCCATTTTCTGTGCCTCATCCTCTATGCATTGTGCCAAGTTTAAACCTGAATAAAAACATCGAGAATATAGCAAACGCTTATATCTAAAATCTTAAGGCAATCATACTGATACTCAATGGTCTGCCGTCAAAGACGCCGTTACTGCCTAAACCCCGTTTAGTCAGAACTCCAGGCTGAAACTGAAAAAATTCTTTTATGAAACTCGCTCTTTTCCCTGCGGGAAACAAACATGGCCAAAATGGCGCCGAATGCCAAGCAGGTACCACTAATGTACCGTCGCACTTATCGCTCTTAATTTTATTGATGCACCTAAAAATAAGCATTGGAGGTGGAACCAACCAATTGTTTTCGCCAGCCCAAATTTGCTCAAATGCATCTATGCCTGCCGTACCTGGACACCAATATCTGGAATTGAAATCTTTACATTTAGTATTGTAATGACATGCAAAACGGTCAAATGTATGCTTTCCCCATTTTTCATCTAAAAGCTTGAAGACCCAATCAACAACTGACCAATCATCGCTGTCCAAACATCTGCTGAGGAAATCGGCGTCTGCATTATGTTTCCTTGGCAACCAGCGAGCCTGTAAGCTTATTTGTTTATCAGTGCATAATTTATCTACTTTTAGCGCAATGTCATGTAAATGAGGCTTGTTACTACCATTCTTCAACACACTACAAACATTTTTATTATCTGTGTTTAATAACACTTTCTTTCCCTGCAACTTTGGTACGAAAGAGTGCACTATTCTATACACAGATTCCACCTCACGCCATGTGGAACTTAGGTTACTCTCGGATTCTAACCAAGAACCTACTGTATCGCTTTCTGCGACTCCTTGTATATAACCACCAAAACCGAAATTACTTGCGTCAACAAAGACGTTGGCATAGCTACAGTTTCCAGATCCACTGGCGTCACCAAAGACGTATGCCACATCACAATTTGCAGATTCTAACATACATTGGTTCAAATTTCTGAGATTTTCTTTCCAATAAATAAGCTCATCGAAAGCGCCGCTGCTAATTTTTACTGGCGCATCCCAACTTGCTATGCTATTAACACAATCGTTTAAATTCCTAGTTATGAGCCTTACTACGGAACCGAATACGCTCATCATAGATATCAACTGCCCGGTCAAACATGCTAATTTTTTGACTGGAAACAAAACTATGCCCTTGCAAACAGAGTTGATAAAAAAGTTTAACAATGATTCAACCCTAGCTATTCTATCTTCCGTTACTTTCAACAGTCCTTCGCATGTATCCCAAAAATAGCCCACCCAAATAGATTGCTGTGTAGGCTTCCACTGACACTTTTCTTCTGCTAACAGAAAACCGAAATTAATTAAATCTTGTCTAACAAAATTGCTTTCTTTTCTAGAAATTTCAAGGGTGCTAGCGCCCCCTAAACCGTCATCTAAAAACAAGATAATTTTCATTCCTAAGTCTCTCCATTTCTTGATAATTACCCTTAATATCTTAGTAAATATAATTTCACGCTATTACTATCGAAACGCGTGAAATATTTAATATTTATAGCTATGTCTATGGCAGTTAGGCCCTTATCCGAATTCAGAATTCCTTTGAAAAAAATGGGTCACAGATCTGGATTCGTTCTTGAGTCAATACTTAACCAACAGTATTATTTATAAGTACTGTAAACTAGACAACACAATCAGTAACATTTCTATGTATCGAGGAGCGTCCAGAGTATACAGCAAACAATGCAAAACCAGAATTTAAAGTAATTTTCCGGCTGATAGTAGTGAAGCATCTTCAGAATAGTGACATAATGACAGTTATTTTGATCATTCTAATTATACCCTCGCTACGAAGAAGAGGGTGGGGTATACTGTTTTAATCCTTGTCCGTCCGTCCGTGCGTCAGTCCGTAACAAAATTTCCGTCGCAGTTTTCTAAGCAACTATAACATACAGCATATTTTGCATATTGCTTTATCCTATAGTCTCATATGGTGTAAAGCGATTTTATGCTCCTTCCTCATCTACTGTCTGTTTACCGAATACTTAGATTTTTACACTGCATTATTTAATTATGTGTTCGAAATAAATTAGTGGACATACATGCACCATTTCCGTTGCAGTTTTATGAGCAACTATATCATGCAGCATCCTGATATTTTGCATATTGCTTTATCCTTTAGTCCCATATGGTGTAAAGCAGTTTATGCTCCTTGTGCTACTTCCTGTTTACCATATGCTTATATTTTTAGATCGACTTTCCGAAGAATAGGGGAGATATCCTACTCGCCCCGGTGTCGGCGTCGGCGTCCGTTAAACAAAATATGCAATTTTGTCCATAACTTGAAAACTACTTATTATATCAACTTGAAACTTAGAATATATATTCACCATCAAATTCTACATCATTATCAACATCATTACCAACAACACCCATAACTCTGCTACAAATATGTTTCAAGTTGTGCCCCTTTTTCACTTATATTTTGCGTTAAGGAAAATATGCACTTTGGTCCATAACTTACAAACTACTTGAGATATCAACTTGAAACTTTGAATATATACTCAACAAAAAAAGAAACCTGACACTGTAACTTTGAATAAGTATGAGGTGCATATTCAAAATCTATATATTTTTGCACCATCCAAAAGAAACAAATCACTGAATCACTTGTTTCATGCACCAAAAATATCAAAATGCATAATTAAGTTCAAAACATGCACAATTTTTATTGCATACCACAGGTTTCTTTTTTTGTTGAGTATATATTCACCATCAAATTCTAAATCATTACCAACAAGACCCATAACTCTGCTGTCAATATATTTCAAGTTATGCCCCTTTTTTCTTATATTTTGTGTTACTTTAAAACTACTTGAGATATTGCCTTGAAACTTAAAATATATTTTCACCATCAAAATCTACATCATAACCAACAAGACCCATAACCGTGCTTCCAATATTTTTCAAATTATGCCCCTTTTACACTTACATTGTTGCTTTGAGCAAAATATACACTTGACCCTTAATTTTAAATATACTTGAGCTATCACCTTGAAACCTGGAAAAACATATATTCACCATCAAAATCGAGGTCATTATCAACACCATCCATAACTCTCATACCAATATTTTTCAAGTTATGCCCCTTTTTCCATTTTTTCATATATTTTGTGTTAAGCAAAATATGCATTTTGCCCATAACTTTACAACTACTTCAGATATTGCCTTGAAACTTGTAATATGTATTCACCATAAAAATCTACATCATACCCAATGACACCCACAACCCTGCTTCCAATAAATCTACATCATACCCAATGACACCCATAACCCTGCTTCCAATAGTTTTCAACTTTTGCCCCTTTTTTTCACTTAAATTTTGCATTAAGCATATATTACTTACAAGTTTTGCAACTCTTCAAAAAATATTTCATAGTTATTTCCCTGTTCAGTTCACTATTTAAGGTACATTAAGCAATTATTTCAATTTCCTCCCTTACCACTTACTAAGTTCTTAACATTATTCATGTTTGCACATAAATGTTTGGCTATATTTGTTGTGTTCTTTTAATCTATAAATTGCATTTATTTCAAATGAATCGAATAGTCGAGCACGCTGTCTCCTCTGACATAGTTGACATACATGCACAATTTTTTTCCGTTGCAGTTTTCTAAGCAACTATAACTTGCAGCAGCCTGATATTTTGCATATTGCTTTATCCTATCGGGGGTATCGCTAGCGAGCATTAGCTCACAGATTTATCTTGTTAATTTAAAGCGGCATTACTTCAATTTAACCCGCTCTTGTATGAAATATTAAATGTATTTGGAACTATAGGCACAAATTTGCAGCATTAGTTCGGGCTAATAAAATTTAAATTTACTAAAATAAATTTGGTCCGCGCGACTAAAAGCAAAAGTAGGATTTCCGAAACGTCACAGAAATCGAGATCGCGCATGTAGTAGTCTCTTCTTCGGTGCTAAATATAGCTCCATTATATTTAGCTTCTTAAAAGTTCGTTAACTATAATTTAACAATATCATTTAAAAAATCCCGTCTATCAGAAAGAATTCGATCGGACCTTTTGTGTTCTGTTAGAGAGTTTATATATTGTAGTCTATATGGACAAATATGATTTTTCAATAGTATATTCTTACTTAAGTTTAGGGCTGGGGCTTTAAGTATAAATATTTCTTCGCGAGTTTCTGCAAAAGTTTCAGAGAAAATCGTTTTAACAGAAAAAACGATGTGATCAGGATAAATACGAATATATTGTTTCCGTCTCCTAACGTTCATCACTTCAGGACCGTCTTCAGTCGTCATTGTACTGCCGTCGGGATAAAATAAAAAAAATATCAAAACCTTTGTAACGGCGAAATGCAGTTCGATAAAACTTTGCAAAAATAATAATTTTAAAGGGAAATTTTACATGCTTTTCATGTGCGGCTGTACTTATAACATTACTTCTTGCTGTCAAACCAAGAGATGTTTTTATGAGGCCCTTCTGATTGTTCAACCGCATGCGTGCATATACGTAGTAAAATGATATTTTCACCACCAATATTTACAACCATAACGCGCATTTCTTTTGTTGTTTAAACTCCCTAGCAAATGCTCAAAAAGGTCGCCATGTCTGGTTGTTATCCCCCGCGGCTGGGGATAAAGGAATGGTCTTCGTCAGTCCTTCCGTGCGCGCACATTTCGTGTCCGGTCCATAACTTTTTCAACCCCTATAAGGAATTTCATGAAACTTAAGTCAAATGTTCTCCCCAACAACACGACGCGCAGAACCCATGTTCCAACCTGGCCGGCTCTAGGTCAAGGTCACCAGTGGTGTTTGAAGATTAGAACCATGTATTTCGTGTCCGGTTCATATCTGATGAAAACCTAGTAGGAATTTCGTGAAACTTTACTCAAATGTTCTCCCCATGAAGACGACGTGCAGAACCCATGTTCCAACCTGGTCGGCTCTAGGTCAAGGTCACCAGTAATGTTTGAAGATATGAACCATGTATTTTTCGTGTCCGGTTCATATCTTCTGAACCCCTAAAAGGAATTTTATGAAATTTTAGTCAAATGCTCAGCCTATGAAGACGACGTGCAGAACCCACGTTCCAACATGGCCAGCTCAAGGTCAAGGTCACCTGTGGTGTTTGAAGATTTGAACCATGTACTTCATGTCGGCTTCATATCTTCTGAACCCCTAGAAGGAATTTTTTATAACAATGACTGTATAAAATAAGGCTGTCAAGTTATATCAAAAATCTTGACATTGAGCCTTTCGCAGAGATGTAAAGTGAGTGTAAGGAACGACAACTCTGCGAAGGATATTGTCGTTACGGTTGATTATCTAAATGGAGACTTCCCTCATTTCGAGTAATATTAAAAAGTAATGTCAACAATATGCAGTGCAAATCACAGGGAATCGGCACATAACTTTTTTCCTGATCCTTTGAATCTATGCTATAATAGTCTACTATTATAACATAGATTCGAAGGATTAGAAAAAAAGTTATGTGCCGATTCCCTGTGTTGCAAATTGCATCACCAAATTTTTTATCGTCGAACACTGTCGAATACTCAGCTGCTAAGGACAAGAGCATCATAATTTACCGAGTTACTCTCATCAATTTTAACCTTTCCCTAACAATCACTTGGGTGTTCCGTATGCTGATCTTGATATACACAGGATGAACATGTAATATTGAGGGTTAATGTGGGACTAAGAGTGGCATAGCTAGCCATCTATTTTTGTGGATTCGTCATTGTGCTGGGGAGGGGTGGGTACAGGAAAATGCCCAGGCCCCAGTTTGCGCACCAATCCCCCATGAAAACAATTTGGAAAAAAAAAACAAAAAAAAAACTGATGGAATCTGGTTAATTTCTGTGGAGAATTGTGGATATTCTTATAGCTACGCACCTGGCTTAGGCCAGAAAAAAATAGATTCTCATCCGGATTTTGGGGGGAAAAAAGGGGCGATCGGACACTATTTTATTAATGAAATACCTGGGAACAGAAGTAAAAACTATCTTAAGATTTTAAGAAAATGGCATTTATAGGTTTTTCAATTGTAATCATTACATATGATTACTTCAGAAGTAAGTAATCATTAAAGCTGATTACAATTACTGATGACGATTACCCCGGTCTGATATTACCAGAACCTTCGGTGTAGAATATTCGTCCATCTTTTCAATTTCTTCCAAAAATCATGATAACAACTTACAAAAGTAGCAGGTCGGTGCCTTTTTTTTGGTTGAAAAGCCATACCAGTCTTTAATAGTGACACTATCAACTTCGGCCATGTTTTTCTCCATATCCGGGATGGTCTAAACCCCGTCTGTCCGGAACATAATATGTTCCAATTTTTTAACCAATAAATATTTTGGGGGCGGATGGTGTTGGACAGGGGCGGGCGGGGATGAGAATCTAAAATATTTTTTCTATGCCTTATTTACAGTGGTGTGGGGCAACTCTGCGCATCTTTCATAAATGCTTAATTGTGGTATATAACATCTTTAATAGCTAAAGACAGGTACCTAACAGATAGAAAGTGTATCAATTCAGAATTTGGTTGGTTGTCTTTTATCTGCATGAATTTACTTAAGAGTGTTTAAAATTATCTCATACTAAAATCACACACATGTTTACATGATGTCAAAACTGTTGCCCTATTCTGCGCATGCCTATTTTGACTAGTTTGTAACAGGTCAGTTTTCTGTTTATATTAAAATGTACCATCTCCCAAGCTGCAAACTTTTGAGAAGAATGTTGAGTGAAAGGTCAGTTTAAATAACAAACATTTATTAAGATCAGAACTGTCAGAATGGAGGAGCAATATGCATAGTTACATACAGCAAACTTATTTGATCATTTTGATACTTTTGAGTAGTTATTTACTTACAAGATAGTTTCTAGCAAGATATGCCTTACTTCTGGACAAAAATCGCGGTTGGAAGCCTTCTTATGACATCAGTGTTTATGTAAATATGTAGGTCAGATGCGCAGAGTTGTGCAATGCACAAACATACACCACCCGTAGATTTGCAATATAATAATTGGTTTTTAACTCACCTGTCACATAGTGACAGGGTGAGCTTTTGTGATCATCCTTCGTCCGTTGTCCGTCCGTCATCCGTCGTCCGTTCATAATAATTGTTGTCCGCACTCTAGCGGTCATAATTTTTTTCCGATCTTCTTCAAATTTGGTCAGAATGTTTATCTCATTGATATCTAGATCAAGTTCGAAACTGGGTCAGGTGACCTTGAAATCTAGGTCACGAGGTCAAATTATAGAAAAATCTTGTCCGCACTCTAGCAGTCTCAATTTTGGTGTGATCTTCTTTAAACTTGGTCAGAATGTTTATCTCAATGATATCTAGATCAAGTTCGTACCTGGATCATGTGACCCTTAAAACTAGGTCAGTAGGTCAATTTAAAAAAAAAGCTTGTTTGCACTGTTGAGGTCTTAATTTTGGTCCGATCTTTCTGAAACTTTGTCAGAATGTTTATCTCATTGATATCTGGGTCAAGTTTGAAACTGGGTCATGTGACCTTGAAATCTAGGTCACTATGTCAAATTCTATAAAAAAATCTTGTCTGCATTCTAGTTGTCTTCATTTTGGGGCAATCTTCTTTAAACTTGGTCAGAATGTTTATCTCAATGATATCTAGATCAATTTCGTAACTGGGTCATGTGACCCTTAAAACTAGGTCAGTAGGTCAAATTAAGGAAAAAGCTTGTCTGCACTCTAGAGGTCTTAATTTTGGTTGGATCTTCTTCAAGCTTGGTCAGAAAGTATATTTCGATGGTATCTTGGTCAAGTTTGAAACTGGGTTATGTGACCTTGAAATCTTGGTCACTAGGTCAAATTATATAAAAATCTTGTCTGCACTCTAGCGGGCTTAATTTTGGTCCGATCTTCTTCAAACTTAGTCAGAATGTTTATCTCAATGATATCTAGATCAAGTTCGTACCTGGGTCATGTGACCCTTAAAACTAGGTCAGTAGGTCAATTTAAAGAAAAAGCTTGTCTGCACTGTTGAGGTCTTAATTTTGGCCCGATCTTTCTGAAACTTTGTCAGAATGTTTATCTCATTGAAATCTAGGTCAAGTTTGAAACTGGGTCATCCGACCTTGAAATTTAGGTCACTAGGTCAAATTCTATAAAAATCTTGTCTGCACACTAGTGGTCTTCATTTTGGTGCAATCTTCTTTAAACTTGGTCAGAATGTTTATCTCAATGATATCTAGATCAAGTTCGTTACTGGGTCATGTGACCCTTAAAACTAGGTCAGTAGGTCAAATTAAGGAAAAAGCTTGTCTTCACTCTAGAGGTCTAAATTTTGGTTGGATCTTCTTCAAGCTTGGTCAGAAAGTATACTTCGATGATATCTAGGTCAAGTTTGAAACTGAGTTAGGTGACCTTGAAATATAGGTCACTAGGTCTAATTATAGAAAAATCTTGTCCGCACTCTAGCAGTCTCAATTTTGGTGTGATCTTTTTTAAACTTGGTCAGAATGTTTATCTCAATGATATCTAGATCAAGTTCGTACCTGGGTCATGTGACCCTTTAAACTAGGTCAGTAGGTCAATTTAAAGAAAAAGCTTGTCTGCACTGTTGAGGTCTTAATTTTGGTCCGATCTTTCTGAAACTTTGTCAGAATGTTTATCTCATTGATATCTAGGTCAAGTGTGAAACTGGTCATGTGACCTTGAAATCTAGGTCACGAGGTCAAATTATAGAAAAATCTTGTCTGCACTCTAGTGGTCTTCATTTTGGTGCAATCTTCTTTAAACTTGGTCAGAATGTTTATCTCAATGATATCTAGATCAAGTTCGTAACTGGGTCATGTGACCCTTAAAACTAGGTCAGTAGGTCAAATGAAGGAAAAAGCTTGTCTGCATTCTAGAGGTCTTAATTTTGGTTGGATCTTCTTCAAGCTTGGTCAGAAAGTATATTTCGATGATATCTAGGTCAAGTTTGAAACTGGGTTATGTTTCAATGTTATGTGGGTCAAATTATATAAAAATCTTGTCTGCACTCTCGCGGTCTTAATTTTGGTTCGATGTTCTTCAAACTTGGTCAGAATGTTTATCTCAATGATATCTAGGTCAAGTTTGACAGGTGAGCGATTTAGGGCCAATTGGCCCTCTTGTTGTGTTATACGGACGGCTATCATCTTAATTTAGGTATATGTATACCAATACATACCTACAACTAATTTAATTTTCAGTGCTAAAAGAAGACAATGTCCATGTCAAAAATGTCATTTGTCAAGAAACAAACACCGCAAGGTTCAATTAAGTTCTGGGGCAACAAGACTGCGCTTTCCTCTTCAGCATTTTCACGGAACAATATGGAGTCAAGGGAATGTGAAATTAAAAAAGATGGATGGAGTACTTCTTTTGCTTACAAAGTATCTGAACAGAAAGAAGACCATAATGTATTGAATATTGGAAGTGACAGGGTACATCTTGAAGGATGCAAGTGTTTGTTGAATATTTCTTCCAGTCTGCCCGAAAATGTTGCAGACTGGAATGGAAACACAGAGCAAAATGGAGACCCTTGCTCTAAATGTAAATTTAACACCACCATGTGGAATCCATGTAATGAGTGTGTGGAAATAATTTCCAAAATACTTTCATTTCTTTGGCACTGTTTTCAGCAAAGAATGTGTAATTTAGATGATTTCCTAGACGAACTGCAATCTAAAAAAACAAAACATGGAAGTTCCCTAATGACTGATACACCTGTCTTTCAAAATGATGCTAATTTGATCGATTCTTCAAATGCTCAAGAACATCAGAGAATTCACTCTCACTCAAAGGATTCAATGCAAAGACATATTGAAAGCTACTCAGAAAGTATTGTGGCCTTCAAAATATTTGTTTTACACAGATATAATCAAAGAAAAAGAACAACAAAGGTAATACACATATTTTTTATTATTGTGTTTGATGGAGAAACAAGTTATAATACCAATAAAATATGTGGCATTTTTAAAGCGTCGCATTCGTCAAAAGGTGACACAGTAACATTGCTCATCTGGGTTGTGCAAACTGATTCATTCAATTCTAATAGATTAAACTTTTTTGCACTTTTGCCAAGGCTCTTACACCTATCTTTAGCCAAGCCTGTCATTTGGACTGCTAATAGTTATGTTTTCAAACATATATCAGTGGATGATAGCAAGTCAAAACAGTTATTGTTACTGCCTCACAGAAGAAAAATACAAGGAAACAAGGATACTGAGACAGATACTAATATTGTGAGTTTAACTAAGCAATCCAGACAAAGAACAAATGAAAAGTGTCAGAAACTGCAGTTAACTTGCAGTGTAATGACGGATTCTAATATTGATCTCAGTATTCGCCACAATGTTTCCAAGAAGGCCTATTCTGAAGTTAAAGATGATTTCAAGTTAATTTTAAGACAATGTACCTCCTTGCCAGATGCCAATTGTTTCAGTCAAAAAATAACTGTTGCTCCAGCACATACTCCTTCACAACATTCAAACAATAGTTTACAAACTGATGAAATACCCTCACAAGCAGTCACTTTGGAATCATCATTACAAAACAATGGATTGATTTTGTCGGATTGTGAAGAAGATGAAACTCCAGAACCTGCACCTGAATATAATGCCCATGACATTCCCTCAAAAGTGCAAGATACACCCGATGACCAAGATTGTATAAATTTAGAATCAGATGCTGGAGTTATAACTGATAAACTAGGATCATCCCCTGAATATCATTCAACTTGCTCAAGCAATATAGAAGGTGCCTGTGGTGGGCAATCAATTTGTGAAGAAAAAGTATATGTAGAAGAATCGTGCCATTCAGGTCATGACAAAGTTTCAATGGATCAACAAACAGGCAGCCAAGAAAGCTTAGATGGAAGAAATGAATCACAAGCTCCAATTCAGTCTTCAATACCAGAACCACCACAGGAAAGAATAGAATTCCCAACTCCTGCAGTTGATGACTCTGATATTCAGAGATTTGAGCCAATGATGGCCATTATTGATAAAATTGCCATTGGAGAGCGAGTTCCACCTCAAATAACAATGAGATATGAAATGTTAAGATTTTGTACACTGCGTTCCTTCCCTAAAGAAAACAAGCCTTTTATTACCAGAATAGCCCAAGCTGGGTTTTATTATGCTAACACTCGTGATGAAGTTGTGTGCTATTGCTGCGCAAAACGTAAAAGTGACTGGCAAGAAACAGACGTTCCATTGGAAGTTCACCGTCAGCTTAATCCAAACTGCCGATTTCTGAACCACAATAGTGAAGTAAATGTATCTGTCAAAAAGCAGGAACAGCTCGCACAACGTAGATCTCTCTCAGCGCCAGGTTTATCATCTTCAGCAAGCAACCCCCTTATTGCCGCAACTGCCGCAGCTCAAACTAGTGAGTCCAATAGACAAAGAAACATCGGACAAAGCAACCAGTTCAGTGCCTTCACAAATGAACATACCAGTACCGCGCTAATCAGAACACAAACATCGACTACACTGTCCCAACCCACAACAACGTTGAGTGCGCCTCAAGTAATTTCTCAGTCACGCCCATTGATTACAGTTGATAGGCCTCATGGAAACTTCAGCGATCAATCGTTGACATCAAGCATGTCTACGACACACTCGCAGTCAGTTGGTATAAACAGCACAATGACCACTACCAACACCACCGCCATGGTCTCCAGTACCAATAGTCAAGGTCATTATGTTATGATTATTATCACTGTATAGTTTTGCATACTTTTTAAGTAGCATTTATTTATTACATCAGTCTTGATAAAATGCAAAAATATTTTAATAAATAATACTTCAAGAGTCGAAGAGCACTAAATATACTGTATTCATGACAGGGCCCTTATATTTTCGCTTGATATAAATATGACTCACTGTTATAACAGCTTTTTCGTTAAAAAGGTTGCCTCGTGATTAGAAAAGTATTATGTTTTTTATTTCGCGGGATCCACATGATTACCGATATATTTTGGTACTTATGTCTTTACTATTGCATTTACTTGTCATTTTGGCAGATGTCCGCTAACTTTGCTATTTCTATTTTATGTTCAGCAGCTACAGTGAGACCCCCTAAGTACCCAGCCTATGCTACTCAGGCTCAGAGGGATACCAGTTTCCGGGACTGTAGTGAGCTGGTGGTTCCTGCCAGTAGTCTAGCTGAAGCAGGCTTCTTTTATGCGGGCTTTGGAGACTGCTGTCGGTGCTTCCAATGTGGTGTTGGTGAGTTCGGTTCTAACAGTCACGCAAGTCAAATATTTCATTGAATGCACATTTGTTTCCATACAAATATGCTCTTAAAGAAAATGTCATCTTTACTGTCAAAGTTTTCCTGTAACTGTCGAATACTTTGTAAAAGTTAATGAGCGAAAATGTAGTCATTAGCTATAAAATTGCTATACTTCTCTTTAAAAATGGACATACTCGACTGGAAAGGAGCATGATTGTTTCATTTGCAGCTTTGTAAAATAGTTGAAACATACTCAATAATCTATTCCTAGGTTTACGTCACTGGTCAGCCGAAGATGACCCGTGGATCGAACACTCTCGATGGTCAAAAAATTGTGCGTTTGTCAGAGAAAAGAAAGGAGAAGAATTTGTCAATTTGGTGCAAATGGCCATTGAGTACCAACAAAACGTAAGAAATTAAATATGCAAGGCCTGTGACCCTTTCTTGTATGATCAAGATGCATAATCGCATGTTTACCTTTATGTTTGTTTTCAATATGAGAAACCATATAAAGTTATTGCAGTAAGAACTGGTATAAGGAGTCTCTTTCATTTGCAAAACAACAAAAGTTACAGCACAACTTCGCTGTCGAATTTTGTATTTTATAAATTAAAATGCAGAATCCATGATCTTTAAATGTAAATGTTGAAATAAATATCCCTTAAAAACAATGTTTACTTCAACTCCCGACTAAATGTTAATGTGTTTTAATAAACAATGTTTACTTAAACTTTTGACTAAATGTTAATATGTTTTATTATGTTTACTGAATTCCCGACTAAATATCTGGGTGTTTTTCCAATGATTACTTAAACTCTCGACTAAATATCAATTTTGTTTAAACAATGTTTACTTTATCTATGGACAATATATCAATGTTGGGTTTTTAAATAAACAATGTTTACTTAAGCAGGTGACCAAATATCATTATTTTTAGAAACAATGCTTAACTTCCAACTAATTGATCTGTAAAACGTGGAGTGACTTGTCCTTATTTATAGACCGGATAACAATGTATAAACAAAACATTTTAGTGGGTTTTCTATATTTTTCAGCAACAGAATCAACAACAGCAGCAGCAGCAGCAGAGTACTACTGAAACAGGTGAGGTTTGAACATAATAATTAATTTGCTTTCAGGTTTTGTATCCTTAGTATCAAAATTGTTTTACATGTAGATAGTGTGACTCGGAATTATTTGCATAACAAATGGAAATAAGTAATACTACTACCTACTTATTTGTGACCGAGTTAAATATCAGTTTTTTTACATTAATGATTTATTTTAGGTGCAGTAGAAGGAAGTGGAAATGACATAGAGCATCTTCTTCATACAGATGCTGCACAGAGCGTACTAGAAATGGGTTACTCTACAGCTGTTATCCAGCGGGCAATACGGGAATGTATCAACACTAACGGTAAAAACTATTCATTATTTCATTGTTAGCCTAACGCGGAGAGAAGTTTCTGTGGCAAACATAAAATTAAAAATATTCAAATTCTCCTTCATCTTCCGTTTCATTGATTATCAAGCTGTATATTTCGTCTAAATATACAGGTTCAAAAACCTTTAAAATGTAGTGATTAAAATATATTGATTAATAGCAAAGTGGTGTTGAAATAATGTTTTAAAAAAGATACAGATGAATGGGATTAAGTGAAAACAAAGTATCATAAATTGGAATATCGCTGACGCTTACCGCAAAAGATTAAATGACATGCATTTGAATAAGCTTATTGCATTCCGCTGTGCGCCTGCGTGTGGAAAAAATCAGAAAATGTATTTGGTCTTTTTTATAGGGAGCACAGAAATCACTGCTGCCATGCTTATGGAAAAGATATTTGCATTCGAGGAGTCAACAGCAGCAAGAGCTCCTCCGGCGACGCCAAATACTCGCATGCCAGAGACATCAACTACTGTGCCTAACACAGACGTAGAATCATCTAACTTACAACGGAATGGAGAAAAGGATAAACGTGATATTCCACGGAATGCAGCTTGTAATGAAGGGGCAGTAGCGTCCAATGCCGCCTTACAGCACAGCAACATTGGCAATCAAACATCAAGTACGTTTTACGTAAATATCTTGACCGAACCCTACCGTTAGTTTCTTTAGTAGTAGTATACGGGAAGGAAAGTAGCTAGTAAGTTAGTTGCTTAATGTTAGGTATATGATATAATGCTTTTTACAAAGATGATGTGTTCATAAATTTGCATATATTTTACTTAAAATTTATAATGAAATAGTTGAAGTCAGATATTAAATTAATAGAAACGTAATTTGATTTTAAAGATACAGGTTTAAAGATAATTTCAAAATTCAGACAGTTCACCCTCGGTGACAGATTTTTTCCATCTCACACTCATGCTGGTACTTTCACAGAAACAAAAATGAGACAGCGAGAATGAGACGGACCTATTCTTCATCGTGAATATCTCTGTACTCTGGTAATTTACACTTCACAATGAATATCTAAATGTATGTACATAACACTTGGTTGTCTATTTGTATTTATAGGAAAATCACAAATACGAGAACAGAAAAAACTTAAGGAAGAAAATGAGAGATTAAAACAGCAATCTATCTGTACACAGTGTAAACAAAATGGTGTCTCAATCGTCTTCCTCCCATGCGGGCATTTGGTGACTTGTGAGCAGTGTGCTGAAAAAGTGAGATATTGTACCGAAAGAAATTGTGGCAAATACATCAAAGGCACAGTAAGAACTTACGTTGCGTGATCATGATCAGATACATGAACAACCATCACTTCCCAAACAAGCCAGGGAATCATGCGCCAAAAATTCTAGATGCAATAGCTTCCCGAAACAACATTTGTTTCACAAATAAGGTATAATTTCTTTGATTTTTTTGTGTATTTCTTGATTGCGTTTTAATCCAACATCGTATACGTGTCAATGTATAAAGTGTCCTGCTAAATGCCCGGAAGAAAACGAAACTGTTGGAAATAGTTGTTGTATGCGATATATACCACAGGTTTAATGCTAATGCATGTTATATAAAAATATAGAACGTTCCATAACCTTTTGCCGCGATCACATGTTGAAAATAAGGTAGTTAAGATAAATACCGGTATGTCTCAGCTATAAGTTGTATTTTTTTCTAATTTTAGGAGCATTGAGAAATAGGGATTGCCAGGACCGGAGTTCGCGCTGAATCTGTTTTGAAGAGAAGATTGTTAATTGTATCTACCAAATGTAATACGTAAATGATTTTGAATTACCGTCAGATGATCAAGTCAGTATCCAGATCTATGGACCTGATTTAGTTTAAGATAATGATATACTGACCGTGTCCGACCAAACCTAACGACATAAATTTTTGAAGACCTATTTTGAATGAAATACCGCATCATAAGATAAGTGGTACATCAAATCGCATTAAAAATTGACTATCTCGAGATGATCAGAAAGGCAGGGGCGTGCAGATTGAGGCCTATCATGAGTTATGGTTGCTACCAATGAAGGCTTATTGTAGGAGAGTTAAAACAGTTATACGGGAAGGGTTAAAGATTACCGTTGGAATACATATAGTCATAATTAAAAACCTGATGACATCGTTCAAACGTAAATTAAAGCAGGTATAAACTCGATATTACAATTACCGTGACGAATCAAGTTCGATAACTGGCGTATTTACATCTTTCGTTACTTGAAGGTATGGTTCGAGATTAAAAATGAGCATGGACCTAAACTTTCGGGCATTACTTTACAATAAATGTGTTCATTATTATGTGTTCATTGATGTGTACATATTGTATAGCGTTCAACACATATTTCTTTCATTTATAACCATTCTTAAGTATTCTTTCATTTTAACCATACTTTGAATTGTTGTTTTATCTAAATTTGTATAATTTTGTAGTTACCATTTTTTATTGTCATGAAACTTGATCACACTATACTACTAGTTTCATTTAATAAGGTATTTGTTCCACATAATATTTATGTCAAAATAGACGTTTCATATAAACATAATTTAAGTTGTGATAATATTATTTATATATTGTAATTATGCGTGTTTGAGTTACTAGTTATTGTTGACAATAAAATTCAAATAAATAAATAAAAAGTTTAAATAATTGTCTTGTTAAGCGCCCCATGTAAGTTTACTGAACTACTTTGAAAATGCAACACTTGAAAAAGAATGAATATTTTTAAGACAACGTTTTAAATTATTTTCATTAAATGTATATATTTTGGCGTTTGCCTATATACTGTGGGACACGAAAGTTTTGAGTGTTTTTTTTTACGATTAACGCGCAATCGAGACGCACGGAAAATTCCCCACAAGCATTTTGTCTAACATTTATGGATGCAGAAGATCACAAAAAGTTCTGTCCTTGTATTGTACAAAGCATGCCATGTCTTATTCGGAATAAACATAACCAAGCTATTGATACGGTGCGCATTGGAACGCCTTTGCGCGAGGTTGCCAGGCGAATGCATTGTAGTTTATCCGCTTTTACCTGATAGGTGGACCGATACCTATTGACATACAGCGCAAGACCGACAGCATAAAGGAAGACTGCGAGTCGCCATGATTTCCATATTCGGTAGAAACACCTCTTGACAGCGATTAAAACCTGCAACCAGTACTGAAAGTCACTAATATGTCGGTTTATTTGACATAATATTATGCTTAATTCCCAAGTCACACATTCAATGATTTGACGCCAGATTAGCTAGGGATATGACTCTGGAATCATTCGTAACAATCTGTTTTGATCCGGAGCTTTCCGCATTGTAGCCGAAGTCATACATAGTAGCGCTTGCATATCCGTAATAATTTTTGAACATTTTCAAAGTTTGACTACGGATCGAACAACCGTAGAGCAGCCATTGTAAACCTTCCTAGAACGCATTGATCCCATTTAGTCGGTATTAAAACCTTATTAATCCGTACTTATTCGGAACCCGAATATTTGTATTATTCTATATTATGCCTTTCTTATTCGTATGGTCCATTACTTACACCCGGGTAAACCGATGTTAATCTGCAGTTGACCAGCTCTGACATGTGGTTTCGTTATTGCCATTTCCGTATTAAATCGTAACCATCCATATTGCACCATACCACCAAATGCCCCCTTTCCTGTATACTTGGTAGATATGTCAAAACCCGTAGTTAACCTTTGTGCGTCGGTATCTCATTAGCATTTCTGGGGTCATATGTGAGATTTATTCCTTGGTGGAACCGGGATTTACTTTACATTAGTGAAATAATTTTGAAAATCGGACCATAAACAGAAAACTCAATAAACTCTGGAGATGATAGTTTTCAGTAGTGACCAAAGACATTTGTAAGTTCTTTTGTAAAAATATAAATACGAAATGAAGGAATTTGTTATTTAAAATAATATTTTTTTCATTTAATAATATTTGAAGTTAAGTATAAAATGTGAGTTGAAGTATTTCATGTGAGCAAATCGATCTTTGCACAAGTATTGATGATGTAACTGGTCACCTTATAATGGCGCCAGCATTTGGATCCTGATTCCTATATTCCGGACTACCTTTTTATATTTTGCATTGCTTCACGAGGTGGATACACCAGACTTTCAGTCTGGCAGTCTGTGCCTTTCATGTTATTGCCAATATAATGAACTAAAGCAACTGATAGATAAAATTGCAGAAATTAATTCATTTTACTTTAATGGGTGTTGCATTTTCAAGCGTTACAGTGTATATCATTTACTTATATTAGTTCTGTAGAATCTCGGTCTTACTATTAGTGATTATGTAATTTAGTACTAGTCAATGCAACTGTAGTTTTAAAGATAGTGTACCTAGATCTCGTTCCTTGGTCAGTTGACAATGTGTTCCTAGATCACTTGTAACTGTGTTTCGTTTCTCGGCCAGCTGAACAAAAGGGGATCCTTTTTCTACCTTTTCTCGGTAAATAAAAAAGTGTACACAGATCTCAAATACTGACCGGTAGGCAGACGATTGACAGATGTCTTACATTAATGTTAGTTTCTAGGTCAAGTGACAGACAGTGTACCTTAACTCATAAAATTATGTTCGTCCTTTGTTCAGAATAAAAAGGCAGTGCTCCTAGATTCCTGTTCGTTCCTATGCCAGTTAAAAATGACAGTGTATGTAGATCTTTGAAACTATGTTTCTAACTTCCCAGGTAAATAAAAAAAGGATAGTGTACCTAGATCTTTACAACCGTGTGTTCCTAGATCTATAAACTGTTCTGGGTCAATTAAAAAGATTTATATTGTACCTAGATCTTTAAAAGTGTTCGCTCCTAGGTCACCTAAAACGATAGTGTTTATAGATCTTAAAAAAATGTACGCTCCTAGGTCAGCTAAAAGAACAGTGTACCTCGATCTTTAAAAGTGTTCGTTCCTGGGTTTATTAAAAAGAATAGCGTACCTAGATCTTCAAAACTGTTCGTTTCTAAGTCAATTTAAAGAATAGTGTACCTATATTTTTAAAACTGTTCGTTCCTAGGTCAACTAAAAGGATAGTGTACCTACATCTTTAAAATTGTTCGTTCCTAGGTCAACTTAAAGGATAGTGTACGTGTTCTTTAAAACTGTTCGTTCCTAGGTCAACTAAAACAATATTTTACCTATATCTTTAAAACTGTTCGTTTCTGGGTCAACTAAAAGAAAAGTGTACCTAGGTCTTTAAAAAAAAGTTCGCTCCTGAGTCAACCAAAAGGATAGTGTACCTAGGTTTTTAAAGCTTTTCGTAACTATTTCAATTAAAAGGATAGTGTATCTAGATCTGTAAAACTGTTCGTTGCTGGGTTAATTGAAAAGGATAGTGTACCTAGATCTCTAAAACCGTTCGTAGGTCAATTAAAATAGTGTACCTAGATCTTTAAAACTATTCGTTCCTAGGCCAGTGAAAAGAATAGTGTAATTAGACTTTTAAAAATGTTCGGTCCCAGGCCAGTGAAAAGAATAGTGTAACTAGATCTTCTAAACTCGTTCCTAGGCCAGTGAAAAGAATGGTGTAACTATAATTTTTAAACTCTTCGTTCCTAGGTCAACTAAAATGATAGTGTAACTAGATCTTTAAAACTGTTCATTCCAAGGTTCGTGGAGCGAAATTGGAAATACGCGGACAGATCCCGGATGCATCTTCTAGACGAAACATTCCTCGATCAAGGCACAAAGCAAGTTAATCGCCGAAGATACTTTAAAAAATCGAAATTGTTAAAAGCTAATTTAACCAGATATTTTCAAAATCTTTCAATTGTTTGATTTTGTGGGTAAATGCAATGCGTAAAATGATATTAAATATCATCTTGTGTAAATAAACAAATATAAGAATAACCATATTATTTGCAGTTTAATCATTGTTAAATTATTTTGTTCTTTTGCTTATAGAACCTTTGAGAAGCAGTTGGTTAATCCTAAAAAGTAAAAGAATGCGGGCACGCTAACCATGTTCACGGAACTATGGGATGCTTGCCTCAACCAAAGACAAATCAGCCATTATACGAGATTATTTGTGCGGGCATTAATCTTCGTAAAGACTGCGTGTTTTTTAAAACAATCGGATTCTGATGATACTTTGTTCAATGCATGCAATTCGACTATAATCTGCCTTTGTATATGTGTTTTTATTGAGGCAGTTTCAGCGGAGACAAGTATTTTACGCTTAGATTACACCACATCATCATGCTGCACATCGTCAAATGATGTCATTTGTTGTGGATTAAAGCATCTACTTTCGGTTCTGCTGTAGGGTTTGTTTGTTGTTGTTTTTAAAGTCGAAACATGTTGTTGTAGTTATATACGAAAGCAGAGGTTTTATTTCAGAGCATCAGCGAACAGTTTTTTTTTATTTTGGTGTATGTTAGGTTACCAGTCTAAACTTCCTTTTTATCAGGTGGAAGGGAAATAACTTGTATAGATTGTAAGTGCACTCCCTGCTATTCTAGAAACGAAAGAAGGCGGGCATGGATCCGCCAATAAAAGTACCCCATGTTTGGCAAATGTAGGCTGGAACTGAAGTGAACCTGGTTGATGGTTCTACACAGATGTGGATGTGATCGCACATTTCTAATGGTAGTTGACTCCATGTTGTTCTGTTCTATAAAACCTTTGATATACGAGCCAGTCCCTTGACAAATGACTCTTGTCACTTAATTTTAAATTGTTGGGTGCTTAGTCCCCATTATCCTAACTTTCATTGAATGCTTGTTAATTTTTATATGAGTGATACCTGTTTTAGTTAATGAGAATTTAGAAAGTTCTTTCTCTCAACATATAAATAGTTAATTATTTACTGTTAATGGGATGTAAGACCATACATTTTGATGTAGCCAAAGGGCCATTTTGTTTGAGACTGACCCAGTATTATATGTGTGTGCCTTGCCGTTGGTTTCAAATACTTTGGATTGAATGGGAACATGTTTGATAGTCGTCTTGTCGCGGACCCAACCATAATCTGCAAAAGCGTTTATGTGTAATATGTTTATTGTGTAATATGTTTATTGTGTAATATGTTTATTGTAGATGTATTTTTCTGATTGACAGAAGTTTTCGCATTCTTAAATCATCTGGATTCAACATTTAAGCCAGATTTAGGAGTAACAGATTCATCGTTGTCATTTAAATTATATACCAAACTGCCTTGCTGGTCTGTAAAATAATCTAGATCAACAAGGCAGGATTTATTTGACGATGTATGTTTTCGTCGGAGAAGAGCGGTCAGGCAGGATGTGTAAACAATTCAAAGGACTATCGTGAAGACTACAATATAACGTTGGTGATGTTGGATCGGTCTTAAAATAACTATGGTGAAGTAATAAGGAAAATTCTGTATATAATTTTCTTCGACTTGTATCTATGTACATTATGTACATTATCCATGGAAATAGAGCAACAGAGAATCCAAATGAAAACCATCAAGGACCGGAAGTTTACACTGATGCTGTTGTTTTCAGACACAATGGACTAGTTGGACTGGGACTGAAACACAAGACTATGGCGCACGAAAAGGCTCAAAAGTAAAATGGAGGTGCACCTACATATAAAATTGCCGGTGAACTTGTAAATTTATGCGTTGGACTTAACAGGGACTGAGGTGTTGATTACGGTTAAGTTAACTAATGTTGTAATAAATCGTGCAGGTTCACGAAATGCAAACAAAATGACGCCTGGATGGACTGCAAACCGAAAATAAATTTAATTTAATAATAACTATAGACATTTAGGTTGCTATTGGTAGTTTTAATTAAACAAGAAAAGTAATGCTGATCATCGGGCTTGCAAGGGATTTATCTATCTAATGGACCCATAGCACAAAGGCGTAATGATTTCATTTACACGTGTCAATGCAATTATTATGCCATTTTGTCCATGTCGGTCGGTCGGTCGCTCCATAAGTCGATCAGTAACACATCGCTTTGACATACACAGTCTTCATATTTGATATGGAGGTTGGTCATGAAGAGAAGACGACTCCTATTGATTTGGAGGTCAAAAGTCAAGGTCACAGTGGCCTTGAATACATACAAAAAGTTTGCCCAACTAATAACTAGACAACGCTTTGATATACAGTCTTCATATATGGTATGAATGTTGGATACGACCAGTAGAAGACAGACCCCTATTGATTTTCAGATCGGTAGGTCAAACGTCAAGGTCAGTGACCTTCAACACAAAAATCTTGTCCAGTCAATTACTAGACAATGCTTTCTCCTTAAATTTGGTAGGGCGTTTGGTCATCACCTGTAGATGACACCTATTGATTTTCAGGTCAGTAGGTCAAAGGTCAAGGTCAACAACACAAAATCCTTGTCCGATCAATACCGTATAGCGGGTTATTTCTGCGGTCATAAATTTCTGCGTTTTGCCGTCAAAAATGGATGCAAAAATTTCTGCGTGTTTTATTTCTGCGTTTTCGGTTCCCTTGAAGGATAAATTTCTGCGGTTCATATTGGGTAAGGTGTCGTAAGAATAACATGATTGTGATATAAGCATACTTAGGGAGTCAATCATCTGGGTGCGGTATACAGATAATTACTGTCTCTGTTACTGTTACTTGTGAAATAATATACAAACTGCATATTATTCAATATTTTTATTCATGGGTCAATTCCTATTACTCGATTTATTTCATCAAAAATGTACAAAGATATTATTTACCGATGAAAAACAACTCTCAAACAACTATTCAATTAAATTGAATGTTTGAGCAATGTTTGAGCAAATGTCACGTTTATACTATGCCTATACGAAAACAATTTTCGGTAAATGATCGTAATTATTTTACACTGTCTGTATTGTGAAACGGATTATCTCGGACATGGCGACTTCAGTGATTTTCGCTTGAAAATGAGATATTTTGCGATTTAAATTTCCGCTGGTGTCTTTTTTCTGCTGGATTTATTTCTGCGATTTCATCCAAAGACCGCAGAAACGCAGAAACTTGGCACCCGCAGAAATAACCCGCTATACGGTAACTAGATAATTCTTTCACCTATGATCCTCAAACTTGGTAGGGAGGTCGGTCATCACCTTTAGATGACCCCTATTGATTTTAAGTCCAGTAGATTAAAGGTCAATGTCACAGCCACCTTTCACATAAACAATTTAATTACCAATAACTATATAAGGATTGAGACTTTGATCCTCCAATTCGCTACTGAGGTTTGTCATCGCATGTGTATGAATCATATTCATTTTCAGGTCAAAGGTCAAGGTCACAGTGACCTTTACTACAAAAATCTTGTCTTGCAAATATAAATTAGACATTGGTCGAGAGATATTATTCAAAGCATTTCAAAGAAATGTTAGCATCTGCGGCGTTAACATTAAACGGCATAAATACTTGCTCATTTGTTCTGAGCAGGTTATCAACACGTCCATAAGCCAGTGCAAAATCATTTATAGAAACGAAATGCATGTTTGTTTTGAACGCAAGTCTATACCAGTTTATTCTGCATATACGCATGTTCTGGTGTACTTATTTATGACACCTTACTTTGGACTGAAAAGGAGCAAAAGATAGAATGTGCATTATTGATAGCTTGATTTTGTCGAGCTCTTAAGATTTCTACGCTCCTACATTTTAGACGCATAATATAATGTTTGATAAGTTTTGTATTCTCAACGACGACGCCGCATTCTCAACGTTTATTTTTCGACATCCAGTAACGCCAAGTTCACACTGCAATATTCTGAGCTCATCAGATGCTCAGGTTAAATCACAAAATGTGGCTGTTTGATTGAAGACCCCATTACGTTATTTACCTCATTACACCAACACCTTGACAATACAACCTTATATCTATCCTCATAGTTAAATGATCCAGTCAGTCGCAACATTGCCTAGTTTACAACACAAACGCTTCTTAGATACGCCCAAACTACGGTCCCCTAAATTACGGTCCAGTGTCAATACAATAAAACTTAGTTTTCTATCCAACCTCATCACTACAACTACAAATTTACGTTAATCACAACAACGCCTATATTACGGTCGACCCTCAGCATAGCAAAACCTAGTTTATGATCTAACTTATTAACAACACTGCAAGAATACGGCGCGACTACATCAAAGAGGCAACCAGTTTAAAGCCCAACCATATCTCAACAACGCCTGGTTAAAGGTGCAACCTCATCCAAAACATCGCCCAGTTTACGGTATAACATTATCCAACAACGTCAGATTTACGGCCCTACCTCTTGTAAAACATCAACCAGTTTATAACAACGCCTGGTTTACGGTCCTTCCTCACCAAAACAGCACCCAATTTATTGTCAAACCGTTTCTCAACAATGACAGGTTTACGGTCCCATTCATCTAAAACAGCACCAAGTGGTGGCCAGACCTCATCTCAACAACGCCTGGTTTATGGTCCCACCTCATCAAATAAAAGAACCCAATTTATGGTCCAACCTTTTCCCAATAACGCCTGGTTTACCGTCCCTCCTCATCAAATACATAACCCAATTTATGGTCCAACCTAATCTCAACAACGCATGGTTTACGGTCGTACATCACCACAAACAGCACACAGTTTATGATCCAACCTCACCTCAACAACGCTTGACTTATGGTCTTACCTCACCAAAAACAACAGCAAATTTATGGTTCCACCTTATCTCAACAACGCCTCATCAAAAACAGCACCAAGTTTATGGTCCACCCTTATCCCAACAACGCTTGGTTTACGGTTCAACCTCATGAAATTCAGCACTCAGTTATGGTCAAACCGTATCTCACCAATGCCTGGTTAACGTTCCTACCTCATCAAAATTAGAACCTAGTTTAAAGTCCAACCTTACCTCAGCTACGCCAGGTTTACGGTTCAACCTCATAAAAAAGCCCAGTTTATGCTCAAATCTTATCTTAACAACGCCTGGTTTACGGTACTACCTCACCAAAAACAGTCAAAAACGTATGGTCCAACCTTTTCTCAGTGCCTGGTTTACGGTCCCACCTCATCAAAAACAGCACCAAGTGTATAGCCAAACCTTATCTTAATAACGCATCAAAAACAGCACCCAGTTCATAGTCAACCATTATCTCAACGACGCCTGTTTTACCGTCCTACCTTTACAAAAACAGCACCCAGTTACTGTTATCTCAACAACGCCAGGTTTTACGGTCCTACCTCATCAATACCCAGTTTACGGTCAAACGTTATCTAAACAATGACAGGTATACGGTCCAAGCTCATCAAAAACAGCACCAAGTTTATGGTCGAACGTTATCTAAACAACGGCTTGTTTACGGCCTCACCTCATCAAAAGCAGCACCCAGTTTAAGGTCAAACCTTATTTCAACATCGCCTTGGTTACCGTCCAACCTCAACAAAAATAGCAGTTTAAGGTCCAAACTTATCGCAACAACGGCAGGTTAACGGTCCTACCTAATCAAACAGCACTCGGTTTATGGCCCATCTTTTTCCCCAAAAACGCCTGTTTACGGTCCTACCTTATCAAAACAAAGCACCCAGTTTAGGGTTTAAGCTTATCTTAACAACGCTTGGTTTACGGTCAAACTTAATCGCAACAACACATAATTTGTGGTCCAACTTCATACTTATTACAACAAAGTTTACAATCCATTTACATCGGAATTACATTGAATCTCATACTTTTCTTTGAACTGTGCATTGTTGGGCTCAGTACTATTAAGAACGTGCTGTGCCAGGTTAAGGTGTTGCAGACAAATCATGAAAAAGGTAGTCGCCGGATTTTTACAATACAAATAGTTTTGTGTTCTAGCAACAACTGATCTAAATTGGTTCACGGTTATAATTATATTTGTTTTTTTAGTAATTACTGTCAAACTTGAGCCACGTGTCTGCCTACTATCAAACTATGTTCTTAGTAATGACACGTTTAGTAACGTTCAATTATATTCCTTATTATAATGTATAAAATGATACAAAGTTGACAAACACAAATTCATTAGAAATACAACAACAAACGAATTGAACCACATTTATACATCGTTCTTGGACTATCTAGATCTAGGTGCGATGAACGTCCATTAAAACACCATGAACTAAAAGTACAACAAAATTGCCATATACAAAGTGACCTTAGATAAAAACAATCCGGTCGCCTTAAACCGCTTATTCGATATTTAGGGCCAATTTGATGATAAGAATTTTGAATAGTTTGTTCCGTCCAACGCTAGGAACTGAGAGAAAACAGGTGCTGCTGCATTTGTGAGACAGGTATCCGAATTAAGGTTAGAAAACAGTTATGTCTCTGTTTATTTTTAATCTATTGATTTAATTTTAACTTTAAACACGTCGTAATGCATAGGTTACTATAATATCTTGCATTAGTTTTTCTCAATCCAGTAAAAACCAGGACCCAAGATCGAACAACTAATATTGGACACCAGTCTCAAATCTCAAGCATCTGATTGGCTGAAATGTCGACCATTCACCATTTCAGCCAATCAGATGCTTGAGATTTGAGACAGGTCTCAAGATCAGTACTGTCACTGTTCTGGCATTTTTGCCCGCTACCAAACGAGATGATGGTAATTTTTTATTCGGAAGCACAACTTTTGTTTGGAAGATTTATTTTTCTTCAATTGCTTTGTTACTTTGTGCTTTTACAGATTTGGGTGCACTGAAATCCTGCAAGGATGAAACCTGTGCTTGCTTTCCTCTTCGTGTCAGCCATGGTGGCTGTGGGTACCAGCGACATCATGGACCAGCTGAAGCAACTGGAAACCCAGCTTCACCAGTTTGAAGCCAATATCAAGCAGAGCATCGGTGACATAGCAAGGCAAATGATGGCACAACAACTGTTTGTAGAGGAGCGGATCCGATCGGATGGAAACTCGGGGGTAAAGCAGATTCGAGCCACTGGCGGAGGTACGAAACCGTATCATTATTATACCTTTGCCAGTTCCGGCGCTTTCCTGTCTGTGCATGAACACTCAAACTACGATAGAACGGTGGGTTTAGGAGAGTTTGTGGCAGTGCTGAATGGGGTGGAGTTTAGGACAAGACACAACGACTATAAGCTGAGTATGCCTTCTTTGACCAAGAAGGACTATCATGCCGTGGAGAACGTCCCTTTCCCAGACGTCCCGCCATCTGTTCTAAGCAAGAAAACGGTGCACGAGCAAGTGGTTGAAATGCAGCAGTATTTCAAGGCATTCCACACGCAAAACAAGCACCTTCGAAACTACGAGCCTTATTTCAAACCGGTTTTATGTTACCTGGAAGGAGCTTGGACCACAGAAACTCAGTCCTTGGTTGAGCCCTTCGCCAGCGACCGCCATTTTATTGATGCCACCAGCTGGTACGATTTGCAACAGAAAATCATGTATACGTCAGCTACCGGCGGTAAGAGCCAGTTTGAGAACTTTTCCTATCTACCGACAACAATCGTCAACGTAACAGATGACGGTACTCCGGTTTATGCTCAGTGGAACTACCGGATCTTATGTCATCCAATCAAACACCCCCTTCAGCTTAAGGATATCCGCCCCGTTGACGATCTGGCTTCTCGGATGAACTCTCAAAAGAATTTTACCGACTATGCCAGAAATTACAAGCAAGTTCGATTCACAATCGCCCCGAATGGTGGAAAGGATTACCACGCCGAGGATTGCTACGGAGACTTCGCTGATACCAAGTACATGCACTCCGATCTTGATACTATCATGTATGAAATCCCGGGTGTGGACAACTACCCAGCCAACTTGTACGACACTTCCTTTGGCAGAATGAAATACCGCGTTGACACCACAAACAACTCTGTGCTCAACACCGGCCGTTACCATCGTCAATACAAAGTACTGGAGAAAGGGGATGATGGACTCACATTCAGAAACCGTGGGTACTCGGACGGTTCTCTCTGGGTGGCGCAAACAACGAGTCCGAAGATCGCCAAAATGGGTGCCGAGGATTGTAATCAAGACAGCCATTCCCATCAGACCGTCTGCACGAAATACGAGGCTAGAACTACGTACGCGGTCCCGCTCGAAATCATCTGGTTAACGCCACTCAGTACATGGAACCCATACAATCTTCATATTGAAACGAATAGTAGAAATCTCCACTTCGTCACAGACAATGGTAGAAATGGTGGATTGAATCAGACGACAGCTTTCAATGGCACTGGTACAGATAACTACTACCTGACACCGGCAGAGTTTTACCACGGTGGAGAGTCCCAGAGAGACCCCGCAGATACGGCCAAGGATGTGGTCGGTGTACTTGACAAACACGGACAGGTATAATATGTGGAGAATTTTATACAAAATATGTACGTCATTGACAAAATCATTAACTGGGAGATAAATGTGTTGCACTTAACGCAGGGCTATGCGGCGTGGTCAGTAATGTGCATTTCCAATAATGCCCATAATATATACTGCAATAATTTGATTTTTGTCGTGTTCGGTGGCTTTCAAAGTTCCCGTTTCAGCTATTTCTGATAAAACTACAACGCATTGTTATTTATGTATGTAACACGGTAATATAATATACACTAACTGTGTATAGTGCATATTAAACAAATATGTTGGCGCTTATAACAAGCTGTTCAAAAATCAAGTAGCAATTTAAACACTAGACAAAAAACTTTTTTCCTGAAAGCGTTAAGTAATTTTGAAATATAATTTCAGGTTAAACAAGTGTCTGCCTCAGGCGTACGCATCTTTACTCCCGACATCCCGGATGTTGGAAAAGTCCGCATACGTTACCCGATCGCCCCAGTTCACCAAGAGGGCAGCGCCGAGTGGAAGAACCTCATTGCCTTACAAGACATGATGATGGACGTCAAAAAGTACACGAACATGTTCGAAGAGAAACCGGAAATAAAAGATCTCGACGCCCACCCACAAGACACGCGCTATGTGACGTCAACAACACATGCCAATCCTCCAGGCATGCACTCACACAGTCTATACCTCACAGACGAAGAAATGAAAGCGCTTCTTCTACATGGTACCACCGTAAGCGTGTACACGACCGAGAACAACGGGCACCAGCATCAGTTAGAACTGAAGATGGATCCCAGCAGGAATGGTACCCTCAGCCAGCTGCTGATCGTCAGTTGTGACGGTATGGATAACTGTTGGGACGCCCACACTAACATTGTCTACAAACGATAAGAGTTCTTGGATATTTCGCTTTTCGATTCTATTGAATGATAATTCATGCAATTTAAGTAAATGATAAATCTATGGGAACTGTTTTTATTGATTCGTTTTGCAGGCAGACAGACAAAGAAATCCTATTGTCCAGCGGCGGCGGCGGCGTTGTCCGATAGTTTTAGAGTTCAGCCTGAAACTTGATGATGCTTAGTTACAAGTTTGAAAGTACTTGTCCTATTGTCAAAATAATACTTGGGATATATTGCCTGCATGAACGAAGCTATCTGTGACAACAAAATAATATCTCCAGACTGACTATCCTTTAAGTTATGCCCCTTTCAAACTTTAATTTCAAACTGAAGTTTGCTAAAAACTTTAGAAGTACATTATTTTACTTTTCCTACTGGCATAATACTTGATAGATATCATCATCATGAACAAAGTTTCTTCTGACAACGCAATGATAACTTCTAACTGAATATGATTTTTAGTTTTGTACCTTTCAAACTGAAACTTAATGTTGCCTACAACGTAAAAAGTACTTGTCACTATAAGCTTGAAACTTTGAAAATGGCATCTAATTGAACGAAGCTGTCTCTTTCACATGCCTTTAGCCTAAAACTTATTATTGCTTATATCTTGGAAAGTGCTCATCCTATTGGCACAACAATTGTATCAGTCGGTCTCAGCTGTTTATTCTAGCCTAGACTATGTGGCAGATGATCGATCTCAGCTGTTTATTCTAGCCTAGACTATGTGGCAGATGATCGATCTCAGCTGTTTATTCTAGCCTAGACTATGTGGCAGATGATCGATCTCAGCTGTTTATTCTTGCCTATACTAAGTATGTGGCAGATGATCGATTTCAGCAGTTTATTCTTGCCTAGACTATGTGGCAGATGATCGATTTCAGATCTTTATTCTTGCCTATACTATCATAGGCAGATGATTGGTTTCAGCTGGCTGTTAGCTCTTCTTTATGATGCATTTAAACGGTCTAAAATGGCTGTAAGGAAATGCTTGTTCTTAAAGTACCCTTGACCTAACTGAACCAGGTGATCACTTTTAACTGACTGTTGACACTGTTTATCATGCTGGCAGCATGCAGTGAGGACAGGGAAGAAACTTTTCCTGTAGTTACTGACTGGTTGTGCTCTTTGAATAGCCAAAAAGCTATAAGTTTTGCGCAAAATGACACCAGACTAATATACTTTTATTAGGATACTGCATTTTCCTTGTTCGGCTTCCGAATGAAGTAACTCAAAAAATTCGGCCTGGCGTGTCAAAAGCTCTGCCACTTTAAGAATGTAACATCGTTACCCTGTCAGTCAGACATTAGGTCGTGGTACCACAAGAACGTAACTTTATTCCTCTGTCAGTCAGACAAGAAGTCTGGGTACCACTAGAACGTAACATCGTTCCCCTGTCAGTCAGACTTGAGTTCGTGGTACCACAAGAACGTAACTTTGTTCCTCTGTCAGTCATTCACGAGGTCCTGGTACCGCTAGAACGTAACGTCGTTCCCCTGTCAGTCAGACATTAGGTCCTTGTACCAATAGAACGAAACGTCGTTCCCCTGTCAGTCAGACATCAGGTCCTTGTACCAATAGAACGTAACGTCGTTCCCCTGTCAGTGCCTGGTACCAATAGAGTTCCTGGTACCAATAAAACGTAACGTCGTTCCCCCTGTCAGTCAGACATAATGTCCTGGTACCAATAGAACGTAAGGTCGTTCCCCTGTCAGTCAGACATGAGGTCCTGGTACCAAAAGAACGTAACTTTGATCCCTGTCAGTCAGACATGATGTCCTGATACCACAAGAACGTAACATCGTTCCCCTGTCAGTTAGACACGAGGTTCTGGTACCACTAGAACGTAACTTCGTTTCCCTGTCAAACATGAGGTCCTGGTACCACAAGGTCGTAACGACGTTATCCTGTCAGTCAGACATGAGGTCCTGGTACCACAAGATCGTAACGTCGTTCCTCTGTCGGTCAGGCATGAGACCCTGGTACCACTAGAACGTAAATTCGTTCCCCTGTCAGTCAGGTCCTGCTACCTCTAGAAAGTAACTTTGTATCCCCTGTCCGACATGATGCCCTGGTATCACTAGAACGTAATTTCGTTTCCCTGTCAGTCAGGCATGACATCTTGGTACCACTAGAACGAAACGTCGTTCCCCTGTTAGTCATGAATAACGTCTTGGTACCACTAGAACGCAGTTTCGTTTCCCTGTCAGTCAGGCATGAGATCCTGGTACCACTAGAACGTAACTTTGTTCCCCCGTCGATCAGACATGAGGTCCTATAGTACCACTAGAACGTAACGTCGTTTCTCTGTCGGTCAGACTTGAGGTCCTGGTACCACTAGAACGTAACGTCGTTCCCCTGTCAGCCAATGACATTTCGGAGATAATTTTTTTTTATAAATGAAAAAGTATTTTGATTTACCCATTGTTTAGAATAATGAAACCGGATATCAGATTCAGTTTGCAAGCTTGCTATTGACAAATTTTAAGATTTTAAGTATAGTTAACCAATCAGTTAGCTGGAATCTGTCAAAATATAAGGCCACAATTATCACGAAAAATCTTGTGCTGAAATTCATTTTTTAAAAATAAGAATGTGAGATAAAATTCCAACTTAAATAATTTTGTGATATTGTGACCAGGTTTAACGTGAAAAGAATTATTCGTGTTGTAGACTCTGAGATAGTTTAGGAGGATTTCACTGGACGAACCATAAATATTATAAATTCATTTTTAGTGTTTTCCTTTTGAAAACAAATCTTGGAACCAGACCTTAATAAACGTGAAATTAATTTATAAAACACCGATAATAGTGTACTCCATCCAAGAATTTTAGAGGTTTTTTTTACAAAATTGCTTATAGGATCTGATTATGTCCTCTAAATGTGTCAGTAACGTAATAATGAGTCCTTCCTGACTTGACGAAACAGAAGTCAAAAGTTCTATTAAATAACTGTGTTTGGTCCGTTCCTTATCTTAAATTTTCATTTGTTTACAGAATGTCGGATTTTAGGCCATGTTCATTTATTTTGGCGAAAGATAAATGTACTCTATCAGGTTATCAAAGTTTTGGACTTCGCTGACTTTTACCTTAAAGGGAAGACAACAGTCGGTGCAAGAATTCTAAGGACTGAAAAGCAACTGAGGTACTTTGTTCTTTGTTTCAAACAAAAATGATTGTCCAAAGTTACATTAAAATTCATATAAGTATGACATAATCGGACATTTCCTTTGCACGAGCATTGTTTTATGTTTCTCCAATTATATACTTGTTCCTTTTTACAGGTATGAAAACCGCCTTGTGCGTGTTGGCGTTTTGCGCCGCGTTGTATTCGGCGTTTACTGCCAGTCCGACGACGACACCTGGGCCCGCCGATCTTCTCAGTGCCTTATCTCAGAAAATAAAGAACTTGGAAGCTGCTGTCACTCATCACGTTAGTGGCCTTGCTCGTCAGCTCATGATGCAGCAGTTGTATGTGGAGGAGCGGGTTCGCTCCACCGGAAGCTCTGGGCTCAAGCAGATGCGCAACACCGGGTATGGTACTAAACCTTACCATCACAACAGCTTCGCCAGCGATGACGCTATAATGGCCATATACGAGATGGCAGACCACGAGCGAACTGTAGGGATGGGTGAGTTTACAGCAGTGTTGAATGGTGTAGAGTTCCGTACTCGCATAAATGACTACTTGCTGAAAATGCCGTCTACGCAAAACAAAAACTACCATGCCACGGAGGACATTCCTTTCCCAAAGGTCCCTCCATCCGTGCTAAGCAAAACTACGGTTGCAGAGCAGATCGCCGAGATGCAGCAGTACTTCAAGGCTTTCCATGCACAGAAAGACAGCATCCGCGACTACAAGCCATACTTCAAGCCGGTCATGTGTTACCTAGAAGGAGGTTGGACAACAGATGTTGACCAATTCATGGAAGCATTTGAGAGTGACACACATTCCTTAAATGCTCAGAGCTGGGAAGATCTTCAACAGAAAATCCGTTACACTTCATACACGGGGGAGAAGAATGAACACGGCAACTTTGCGTTCCTCCCGACCACCATAGTAAACGTTTCCGCCGACGGTTCGCCAGTGATGGCACAATGGAACTACCGCATCCTCTGTCACCCCTTAGCTACCAACCTAGATCTAAAAGATCTCAAAGTAGTAGATGACTTATCTTCCAGAATGTTTACAGAGACAAACTTCTCTTCGTATTCACGAAACTCTAAACAAGCTAGGTTTAATGTGGCCAGAGACAGAGGAAGGGTTTATTACGAACAAGATGGCTCAGGGTGGTTTCCCGAAGCCCGTTATCTGCACGGAAAAATCGACGAACTGATGTATGAAGTGCCTGGGAAAGATAACTATCCTGGTCAACTAACAGATAACGCTTTCAACTTGCTCAAACACCGAGTGGATCTTCAGAATAAAACAGTACTCAACACAGCACGCTATACTCGTCATTACAAAGTACTACAGAATGGGGCTATGGGACTGACTGTAAGAAACATGGGCTTCTCTGATACTACACTATGGGTTGCTCAGACGTCAAGCCCAAAAATCGCTAAGATGAGCGCAACAGACTGTCATTATGACAATAAATTACATAAACAGGTGTGCGACACATTTGAAGCAAGGACCACATACGCGATTCCCCTCGAAATAATCTGGCTGACACCGCTTAGTACATGGAACCCGTACAACTTACACATCGAGAGGAATCCAGCTAACCTTCACGCAGTTACCGATCACGGCAGGAATGGTGGGTTCGATAAGGCTACCGCCTATAATGGTGTGTCCACAGACCACTTCTACCTCACTCCAGCTGAGTTCTTCCATGGCGGTGAGATAAACAGAGTCGTAGCAGACACTGCCAAAGACGTTGTCGGTGTACTTGATCCACACGGCGAGGTATTATTTCATTGTCATTGTATACGTCTAGTTACTCTGAACTATATAAACCGTTTTTTGCTGCGGCAATTAAGTAGAATCAACTAATTGGTGCATAATTTAATTTTAAAAATGAGGGTGAAGAAATCAGAACAGACAAATACTTAATTTACATTTCTCACAAAGTGTGTCTTGCAGTATTTTCTAAAATTGAGTTTATAATTTTGGATCATTAAAAATGTATTACAGGTACAACGTGTTTCCGGATCAGGTATCCGAATCTTCACGCCAGAGATCCCGGATGTGGGTAAGGTACGGCTACGTTACCCGATTGTTCCTCTCCACCAGGAGGGAAGTGTGACCTGGAAAACCCTTTCAGCACTTCAGGATATGCTGATGGACATGAAATCGTATACGCGGTTGTTCGTCAATCGTCCGGAAGTTGCCGATCCTCATCCACCAGACGCACATTATGTTACTTCCGTCACCCATGACAATCCTCCCGGCATGCACTCTCATGAGCTTTACCTGACACCGGAGGAAATGGTCGCGTTACAACACAATCGCACTGTAAGGGTTTACACCACCGAGAACAATGGTCACTCGCACGAGCTGGAGCTAATAAATGACCAGAACATAAATCGTCTGCTCGTAGTCAAGTGTGACGGTCTCCCTCATTGCTGGGATCACCATGGCAACAGGGTGTTCCAAAAGTAATAACATATACTGATGTTGTTTTAGTTTACTTGAAATAAAATGATGCTCGGATATATTTTAATTATCTTAAACTTATCTTGGAAGTCTAAAAATCATGAAAAACTTTACTACATTCATCCTTAGGTCGACAAGGTCAGAGGCCACTGAATGCTAAGAGCAGGGCTGTGATTTGCTACTTCTTTCTAGGACGATACAGAGTATAATTTCTATACAAGCTGTTTTTCTGATTGGTAGATTTTATAAACTTTTAAAATGTTACTTAAAATGCAGGAATGCATTTAAAAATGACTAAAATGTTATTTAAGGCCTTTTCTGATAGTTTCACTGTCGGTTTACCTATACGTCTGGGGTGACTGGATTTGGTGACTGCTAGCAAAAATAGTTGGTAAACACGTGGTATGACAGCTGTCACAGAATGCATCTTGGATTGCTCTTTGCAGATATTTAATTCTCTTTCATAATATCAACGATTCCACAAATGGGATAGACCTTACGCGGGTTCGCTCCCAGCTAGAGGCACTATCATTTACAATGTCAGTCTATGGGAAATGAATTAGTAGTCTCTGATCTGAAGTGTCTGTAGTGCCGGCATGACTAGGCATTATCCTGCACCGCATAAGAAACAAAACGTAAACTTTTATATTAAATTAACAACATTATACTGTGGGGGCGTTGATAACACGAGGAAGATTTAGTATGAAATGGTGACCTAAAGTATCAGCCATTCTTTATTGATCAACAGCGAACTGTCACGAATGTTAAGATATTAGTACTTGATTTCACATTTTCTGAAGAAAAAACAACAACAATAATCTAATCCAAATCTCCACTACGCATTTTATTTTTATGATAACAATAAGCCACATTGAACAACACTCTCTGTAAAAAGACCGCAGAGTTTTAACAACCGAAAAACATTTTTAAAATGTGCAAGTGATAAATTATTGCTAATTAACCATTTAAACTAACATAATATCAGAGTTTTTTTCCAAGACACAGCTCATCATATAACTTCGCGTTACCTTAAAACTACCAACAACATATTTGTGCAATTTATGACCTTATTTGACACTTGACAATTGTCCTTAGTTTATATCAAATATAAATAAAGCGCACCGACATATAATACAAGTTAAGTTTTATTACAAACTACAAAGTACTAAGTTTCCAGAGTACTTTCTGTTTTTGAAAATCTCTTTTTTGCAATCAGTATTTTAGCATAGAGCATCTGCATTTATAATGTTCCTCCTATTCGCCAAGCAAACGCTCCCTCTACTCTTGTACCGTACATTATAGCTGCAAATGATACGTCCCTTTCTGCGTGTCGAAGTGTGGCATACCCTGGTACGTCCAATTTTGTATCCAGATCGATGTTAAGAACGTTGTATTCGCCGTACCCCGGGATGACTACTGTTTCCATTCCACAGGGTGACACAGGTGCTCCATTAAGGAGAAAACCGGAAGGGTCGTGACAAGAGCTGACGTAGATGGTGACACTAATGCGGAGAAAGTGATCAGGGACGGCAAAGTTGTAGAGTGTTGAGAATTGGTTCAAAGATGGCAGAATGATCATGGATGGATCTCCCTGGCCGATGCCGTCGATAGTCGCATCCAGTGCATACTGCGTCACCATGATCCCTTTATCTGCCTCAATGGAAAGTGGTTTGCTGTCAAGGAATAATTTTGCGTAATCTGTTAAGATATCAATTGTTTTTGTTTCATAAATGCTACCCGATGTGTCTCGAATAACGACAGTAGTGCTGTCTTCGGCAGCTTTTATGCGGATGTAGAAACCCTTTCGCGGCTTTTGTTGTGCCACGATATAAAACTTGCCGTATGACGATGTTGGAGGAACTTGGTTTACAAGATGATCGCAAGAAGTTGCCATTTCCGGCGGAACAAAGCCGCACTTTGATCCGGAAAGAACCACAACGTTGTGTGTTGCTTGTATCGTGGTACCACGGAGATCCTTCTCTTGCAGGAAGAAGGCGTCCAGGTATCCTAACGTCCCTGTGATTACACGTCCTGCTTTGTTAACAATGTTAATATCGGTATTTCCCTTTATCGTTCCAATGACGGCATACTGGCTGTTCCGGTAGATTTTGTGCTGCTGTGTCTCCACTTGATAATAGTTAGACAGACATAATAGCGGATAGACAATCGTTCCATCCACTGTAGAGTACGAGAACTCTCGACTGTTCGCCGCTATGACGGTGACCGGTTTATCGGCCACGATATGAACACCTTTCCCGGGCGAGCTTTCCGAGATTATCAAAGACGTGTTGTCAAAAGACCATTTCTCTGTTTGGTGTATAGACCTAGTTTCCCTATAACCCAAGTATGGTATAGTGACCGTGACTGACGTCGGTTCAGGGGCCGTGATGTAGAGGATGGAAACTTCCGGTCCAAAATTAGTGAAAAAGCCGGTAATAAATTCCGTCCCAGCAAGATCGCAGCCTGTAAGTAAAAACTGTATGATTAAGTATTAATGAGTGGAGAGCATTGCAAAAAGCCTGCGTTCCTCTGTCATTGTAGGACACACCAACCAACACTACCAGTGCGGCTTTACTTGCATTCAAGTAAAATGTATCGAACACACCGAGCAGATATTTGGTCCGAATCTTAACGTTGCTGTCATAAACAAAAATGTCAGAAATTTTAATGAAAGAGACTCTTGTTTGCGTTTTTAGCTCAGATATCAAAACAATAACCTACTTCAAAGTTTTTGATGAAGATAGATATGGTTCTAATTGGATTCAATCCTTAATTACTTGCGTTTTTTGAAAGCTAAGAAAATGTAAAAGTTCTCAAACAATTTATCATAGGAAAGAGGTTGAATTAACACATCAACAGTTTTAACTATCAACTATCTTTACTTATTGATTCAAGCCAGAACAAAGCTTCTGTTTCTTACCACATGCGCTTTCATCTTCCCTTCCACAAGGACAATCCACCTTCCCATCACACACCTGACTCATGGAAATGCAAGTCCCATTCGAACACCGAAATTCGGTTTCATTATGACACACTTCTTCTGGTTCAGCTGTTAAAACAAGTTACATGTAATTATGTAGGCTGACTGATACCATCTTTTTTTCTTTATTATGATTCCTTTTATCGTGCTTTTAAGTTACGACAATATAAAGAATGGCTCAAAGGCCACAACGAACTTTAGAGTACACTTGGGGTCACTTTTACCGGACACATTTCAATTTAAAGTATCTCAAATATTATTAACGGCATCTATCTCAAATTAGACTGGATATTGTTTGATAACATTTGCTGTACACAAATGATAAAATCTTGGCTGGGTATGTCTTTCTTATACCGTCTCAACGGATGAACATTTCTAACTATTCTCTTCAAAACTCTCCCAAGAGATTTGTTGTGATATAAAACACATGCCTGATATTAAATTTGAAATGCCCATTGATAAATCGGTCAAGGACATAATGTATAAACAGATTGGCCATAATATAATTATAATGTAAAATAAACTGACATGTTCAAAACTGAAATGTTGCTTGTGGCCAGGTTTGGATAAATGAATTTAGAACGTATAGAGTTTGGTGTACAGACTGTTGTTCGGTTAGTATGAATCTTGATGTGAAGTCGTAGTTTCAGGATATACCCGGGCCCAAGATCATAAAACTAAGTTTGGAGATCAGTCTCAAATCTCAGTCGCCATTTCAGCCAATCAGATTCTTGAGATTTGAGACTGATCTCCTGATTTAGTTTTATGATCTTGGGACCAGTGGTAAACTAAAAGAAGCGTTAACTACCTTTATCAGAATCTGGATCGATGTTACCTCGCGAATCACCCCTTGAATCAACCCTGGAACTGCCGCTGTAATCACCTCCAGAATTACCATCGATATCAGTTCCGGAATCTTTACCATCCAAATCACCTCTGCTAATACCCAGAGCTTTCCGAAGCCAAGGCCGAAATTTTGAAATTCGTGTAGCAATCATAGGTTGTGATTGGCAATCATTATCAATATGGATGCCGATCTGTGCCCATTGTCCAGCTTGAAGTTTGCAGACGATAGGGTTACCAGCACCTGACTGTTAAGGGAAAAATACAATTATTTTTTATACAAATGATTACACAGAGTCGATCTACATACTAAGGAATGATATGCGATATAAACCGAACATAATCTAATGGACTATAGTCAGTTTACATTTAGCACTTCATTATCTGGATGCGTACGTGTTTGTGCGCGTGCGTTCGTGCTTGCGTGCGCGTGTTTGATATCTTATACCAAACATTCTTATAAAATTGAAAGGTATAGTCTACAGAAGCCTCATGGAAAAAAATAATAGTTATTTGTGCTGCCTGAGTCTCTTTGTATACATATTGTCAATGTTCTTTAAATCTTCTAATTTTGCTGGATCTCAAATTCACCAAGAATTTAGGTCTAAGTTCTGGTATTCAACACAACCGACAGTTTCATTATGTCAGAGGTTTGTGATAACACCACAGCTGACAACTCAGTATATTCGCGAAACATCGATGTATAATAAACCAAGAAAATATGATAGCTTCTTTTTCGACCAATGTTTCAATTCACGCAGTTCATCGAGCGTGCAAATGCAAATGCGATGTTTTTTTAATCAGAAATAAAATCTAAAACTTACCGGACATTTCTTTTTTTGTCCCAATTTTCTGGAAACGCATATTTGAGTGTTCACAATAGTCCTCGAGAGCTCCTTGGAACATATAGAATTTGGCACCACTTCCACTTCAATACCTGTCAATCAAATTAATAAAAATTACATAATTTTATGAACTGATTAATTAACAAGCCTTATTAAATGTACAGTAATCGCTGAATCTGTGACAATTTCTACATTTATCTTGGGCCTCCTTCGATAAATTTCTTTCTTTTGACTGTTTCTATATTAGGATGATAACTCATTTGAAGTGGCCCGTGGCTACAATAATAAAAAAGCTATTTCACCACGTACGAGTTATCACGATCGCTGTTAAAAGGCGTGCCGTAAATCACTCTGCGTCCACGGATACTAGAGTTGTTAAAATGCGTGCACGAAAACAGGACGGACTCTTTATGAGTGGGCTGGAACTTGAACCTACTTTACTGGTCGTTACTCCAAAAGGTATCGTTTCTTTGCGTCTTCAGAAACAGGCAAATAGACAATGGTGAAACAGGGATTGCATGATTGCGAAGACGCGAAGAAACGATGGCGGAAACGAGAAGGTAATATTTCGCTCCTTTAACATCTTCCTTCACACCTTCGCGATCGTCCTCCTTTGATTTTCGACATCGTTTCTTCGCGTATACGCCATTTTGACATCGACACTTTCCCATTGTGGTGAAAGAGCTTGCATGCGTGAACTCATAATATACAAGATGAAAAAATATTAAATGAGTGTCGGACGTTTAGCGGAAATGATCAATTTATATTATGAATTGTTACCTCTTTTATGTTTTTCATCCAGCACAACACATCTTGGGTTCAATTGCAAGACTTTATCATTATAAACCTGAGTTGTAAGTCGTCCTTTGATTCGAACTGGTCTACCGTCTGACCACTTAGCCCCAGACACCAGACGAAGAACGGCAATATTGTTTTCTTCCCTACCATCCCAGTCCACGTTCTAGGTTGAATATGCAAACCCGTACATTATTTTTGGACAATATATTCAAATTTTCCAAATTAAAAAGAGAATGAAATATAAATAAACTTTTAGTTCACAACTGGTTGCGTGCGGCAAATAGCGTAAATGGAAGACGCTTTACTTACGATTGTGCAGGTCGATTCCAATAAATGTATGTTTGGCATTAAAGGTTCTGTACATGTTATCTGATTATTACTAAAGTTCTCCAGTTTACTTTATGTGCGTATAGAGACTTTCATTTGCTAAAACATGTAAACGAAAGAAAGAAAGAGTACAGAGCGGGCTGCCAGGCACTGTTACATGTCTCAGTGTATTGAGATGACGTTCGGGTAATAGCAGGTCAATACAATATTATTAATAATAAAATATCAAACTATTTGACAAGACAAAGTTATCTTACTATTATTATATCCTTTACTTGTGCCGTCTCATTGGTTTCTGAATCAAGAACAACAGTGTATTCCTTCGGGTTCCTGAAAAATATAAGCAAAATATTCACATATGATAAAAACATTTTCTTATCCATTTTATTTTACTTACGAGTGTCGGATATTGTCATTTATTCCGATCATTTTTACATATGACTAAAAACTTTACAGAAAACATATTTTTATTGCTTTCGTTCTTCCCCAAAAATGTTACATTTTGTCTAAATAAAAATGGGAATCCAAACAAGTTTGGGACATTTATATTCTTGGAACCAAGCTTTGACTAATTCAAAAGATAAAATTTTACCAAAATGCCACAATTTTTGTTACACTCGATATAAATTTTACAAAATTTTTCTTATTACTACACATTTTAATCTTCATGACTTCAATCTGTATTATTTGCCACCAGCATTCTGTTCGTAAGTTCTACATTGGTTAATTAACTTAACAACGTTCAAATGCAAACAGTTTTTCATGAAAGATGAAAGAATTTATGCCTCTTTTTTAATCCACCCATATGTGAGTAAAAATAGAAACTCGCACCGAACAGCCTTTATCTTAAACCAAGATCTAGTAAATAAAAGTAACAGAAGATGGCTGTCCCAGGCGTTCATTTTAGCTTCAGTAAATGCTTGCTGTATACCAAACAACTGGACCATTTTTGGAAATAAAGTGTTCAAAGCAACAATTTACCCAGTTCTGACACATGATGCTGCCGTTAAAACTGTTTTTGTATTCTTCATAGACCCTGCGCACACCGTCTCTCCGTTTCTCGCTATAGTCACTCCCGAGAACTGGATTTTCCCAGAGGTCTTCACACTCATCAGTATAAGTATGAGGAGAACATGACATGATAAAGCTGTATTGTTAAACAAATTATCTAAAATAATAAATAGACACCAGCTTAGTTACAAATAACATTCTGAAATAAATGTTGTGTTTAATACGTCTGTTTATCTGTTAAGCCTGTCCGAGAATAAGTCAGCTAGAGTCGGCCATTCCAAGCGAACGTGAGCTCATCTATCCATCTGAGCGTACGTCAGCTAGAGCCGGTGCCATTCCAAGCGTACGTGAGCTCATCTATCCATCTAAGCGTACGTCAGCTAGAGCCGGCGCCATTTCGAGCGTACGTAGGCTCATCTATCCATCTGAGCGTACGTCAGCTATAGCCGGCCATTCCGAGCGTACGTGAGCTAATCGATCCATCTGAGCGTACGTCAGCTAGAGCCGGTGCCATTCCAAGCGTACGTGAGCTCATCGATCCATCTGAGCGTACTCAGCTAGAGCCGGTGCCATTCCAAGCGTACGTGAGCTCATCTATCCATCTGAGCGTACGTCAGCTAGAGCCGGTGCCATTCCAAGCGTACGTGAGGTATAAGATCCATTTACTAGTAATCTATGTCGGTATAATTATATCTGTAAAATAAGACAGTAATAAAAGAAAAAAAGAAATGTTTCAAGTGTTAATAACGTATTTTTAAAATAAAAAATCTTCGAACTGATATAAATATTCCGAAGAAAACCTAGTGTAAAAGAAAGTCAGTATGCCTTTCTTGACCTAATACACTTCTTTTTGATTAACATAGATATACTTGAATAATTTCCTCGGGATAACGGCAAAATAGATCGATGTTGATAACAGGTTAAAAAAAATGTCATTATACAATCCATTTCATTTGAAAAGAAAATATGAAACATAAAATACATGTCTTTTGATTTAGTTTAAAGGTTTTCAGATTAAGTTTAAACAAAACTAACATATTGAAAGCATGACATTATGCATCTGCTGCACTCACGGTATCAATAATGCAAGGACCTTTGTCAAACACTATTCCTGACCCCTACTTTCATAGTTCCACACTAAACGTTTTCAAACACTGCTCCTTACCCTCCTTTCATAGTGCCACACTAAACGTTTTCAAACACTGCTCCTTACCCTACTTTCATAGTGCCACACTAAACGTTTTCAAACACTGCTCCTTACCCTACTTTCATAGTGCCACACTAAACGTTTTCAAACACTGCTCCTTACCCTACTTTCATAGTGCCACACTAAACGTTTTCAAACACTTCTCCTTACCCTACTTTCATAGTGCCAAACTAAACGTTTTCAAACACTGCTCCTTACCCTACTTTCAAAGTGCCAAACTTAACGTTGCCAACGCTGCTTCTAACTCCCACTTGCATAGTTCCGAAATACGTTCGGAAAACGTTTGCATTTGAACCTTGAAAAAGTCATCACTGCCCCTAACACCACTTTCATAGTGCCGAAATTTACGTTCAACCCCCCCCCCCCCCGCCCCCGCCCCCATTTTCCTAATCCATTGTAAAATATTTTCTATTATTCCATTTTCCCCATTTATATGTAAACGTAGCTCAATTATGTTTTTGGAGCATTCATACTGCTCATTAAGGAATTAGCCGTAAAATATCAGATTGACAAAATTTGCAATAAAATTTAAGAAATGATTACTAAATTATAATTTGTACAGGACAAAACATAGATGATCTTAGTCTTTCAATACAAAAACATTTAATTATTTTATATAAAGGTGGTAGCCTGGCGGATATAGAAAACTATAGAGGCATAACTCTTCTTAGTACATTTGGTAAACTTTTCTCGCGTGTTTTAAATAATAGACTTACATCATGGGATGAAAAATATAGTGTTTATGTAGAAGCACAATCAGGATTTAGAACAGGGATGGGGACAGTTGACAATATGTTTATTTTAAATACATTAGTATCACACTGTTTGAATCGAAGTGAACCACTATTTTGCGCCTTTGTTGATTTTAAAAAGGCCTTTGATTTCGTCGTAAGAGACAATTTATGGTATAAACTAATTAAAATGGGTGTCAAAGGGAAAATGCTTTCCGTAATAAAATCTATGTATGAAAATGTAAGGTCAAAAGTTAGGCAGTTTATGAATGAATTAAGTGAAAGTTTTGTTTGCGATTTAGGAGTGAGACAAGGGGAATGTCTGTCCCCTTTCTTGTTTAGTATGTTTTTAAACGATTTAGAGGAAACTTTGTTACTCGAGGGGATAGATGGTATTGATATTGGAACTTTAAAACTTTGTGTTCTACTCTATGCGGACGATTTAATTCTTTTTGCTAAAAGCGCTGAGGGTTTGCAAAATTCTTTAAACATTTTGACTAGTTATTGCGATAGGTGGAAACTTGTTGTAAACACACAGAAGACAAAAATAATGATTTTTCGGAATGCTGGAAGGCTACCGCAAAACCTAATGTTTTTCTATCAGGGTTCACCTATAGAAATTGTTAGTAAATTTAAATACCTTGGTGTGGTCTTTTCCATCGGCGGGGCATTTAATGAAAACGATAAAACAACATCAGGTCAAGCCTTAAAGGCAATTTTTCAGATAAATAAATATACTGAGCCAAAATGAAAACTTGACAAAAATAACACGGAAAACTCCAATGGCATAAATGATGGCAGTGAATGTTAATGTCTGGAGGAATTTGATCACCTATGCTGCTCTTGGAACTTGTCGGTTCAGAATCTATCAGTTTACAACAAAGAAACAAAGAAAACAATAACGTGGTTGTAGAAATTTAAGTGTTGGATTTTGTTCTGATTTTATTTAAAAGAGAGGTAATTTGCTGAAACGGATATTTAAGTAACTGAATAATTTTTCTGTGAATCTGTGGGCTTTAAAAATTGTGTTTTTCCTTCTCTACATGCCATAAACTTCTAAATTTGACAGTCAAATCATCTGTTTGAGACTTTTTTGTTAAAAATTATAGATCTCATCATTGTTTAGGAAAGAGGAGATAACCTTGACCTCTGCGAAAAATTAACAACATCTTCCTGTTTTATCAATTGTCCAGATATGTGCAAATACAAAACATTAAATGAAAGATAAAATACATCATCACTAAACAAAACATTTGAATTTAAAAACTGGCATGTTTTCATTTTTGTTCAGTATATCTATATAAGTTTACATATATATCACCGAAAATTAAGTTTGACCTATTTGATAAGTTAGTTTTACCAATTTTCAATTATTCATCAGAAGTAACCGGATTTAATAAAGGCAGCCACTGTGAGAGGGTGCATCTTAATTATTGCAAGCGCTTGTTAGGAGTTAAAATTTGCACAAAAAATAATTTTGTTTATGGCGAATCTGGGATATTACCATTATATGCTTTATGGCAGGTTAATATTGTCAGATATTGGTTGAAACTATGTTCAATGTTTGATACGAAATACCCTAAAATTGTGTATAACTTTTTAGTAGATCAAATTAATGATAGGCCAAACACACGAAACTGGGCTTCAAACGTTAAAGATTTGCTGTCGCGACTAGGTTTTTATGAAGTTTGGTTAAGTCAGGGTGTTGGGAATTCATAAGTGTTTCTTAATTTATTCAAACAAATAGTTAAAGATACGTATATTCAGACCTGGAATGAACAGTTACAAAATTCATCAAGATCGTTGTTTTATAAAGAAATAGCAAACTTTGAATACAAAGCATACTTAGATATAATCAAGATACCGAAATTTAGAAAAGCATTAACGCGACTGAGATTATCTTCTCATAGACTCGAAATAGAAACAGGGCGTTGGAGCAAACCTCGTAGAACTCCAATTAACGAAAGAAAATGTCTTTTTTGTAATAAACTTGAAGATGAGTTTCATTTTGTCATAGAATGTCCCGTATATGCAGATTTGAGGAAAGATTTAATAAAACCATATTATTGGATTCGGCCAAACTTTATAAAATTTGTAGAACTGATAAACGCGACAAATAAGACTGTAATAACTAAACTTTCAACTTATATATTTAAAGCCTTTGAAACCCGACAAAATGTTTTGAAATATTTTTGATATCATGGAACTGTTTTATAGTTGTAAGACACATAAAACTCTCCTGTCTCTCCCAAAACTTTGTAAGCATGTGCTTATTAAAACCGTTTTCAAATACATGTTTGTTAAAAAATTTCAAAATTTTTAATTTATGATTGTCTTCAATTGCTTACCACCATGTCACATGTTTTATGGTTACTGTTCTATGTATATTTGTTCATGGGCCATTATGGCTTATTACGAAATAAACTATCTATCTATCTATCTTAATTTTCGGTCACAAGGTCGAAACATGCATTAACTGCATATTCCTCATTACCTTGTGTTCGAATCCTCTCTACTTAAGGAATCTAAATCGGGTGTAACTTACGGAAAGCCCGTAGTGTCCGTGCCTAAAAAACCTTACAGTAAATGACAAAAAAGTTTAACAAAGGAGAACACTTACATGATAGTAGATTTTTTGAAGAAATCATCTTCATCCGAAATATAAGCGAAAGTATTGTATTTCGTTGTTTATTTGATGTCTTTGAATGAACTGTGTTTCAATTAATGTTAATATAGTCAAATTATTTTTTTCAAATTGCCTGAAGCCTTTCTGCGAAACCGAACCTTTTTCTCATTTGCGTAGTAAACTTACAGTGCCGAAGGAATATTTAATTATGTATTTGTCTTTTTTAATTATTAGTAATAGAATGATACGTTGGAATATTTATTACGTCAACCACTGTCCAATCAGATTGGCCACTGCCATACCTTTAACAATACCATGAGCTTTACTTCATGAATACAATATGGTACGTCATCTTATTAGTCCTAATTTAGATCATTGCCCATTGAAAGTAACAAATATTAGGTCAGACTTCTTATAGTGACTAAAATTACAATCGTAGTTCAATTTCAAAAGACATATAAAAAGTTTTACCAACTTAAAGAGACTGAACATATAGCGTGTTATGTTTTATAAGTTTGTGTACTTTTGTATTCAACATTGTGTAGTTGATGGATCAGTCGGAGCTAATTTCCCCAACAAATCTTGTACTTGTTTGTTCATATTAGAACATGTTGAAGCAAATGTGATGTGAGTGCAACCTAGAACCTGGTTTCAATTCTCAATGTCAAATTGTTTTGCCACTGACTGTTCCAAGACGGTAACCCTTCAGTTTGTTTGTTGTTGTTTTTTTCGTTTATTTTTGTGGTGTCTTATATTAAATAAGCTTCTTATGTTCTATACCTTCGTGTCCACGGTGCATTTGCATGCAACACTGTCGAGTTAATGGGTGGGTTGGAACTAATCCACCAAGAAAGGTTCTACTTGCTTGTTCATGTGAATTTGTTGCACCCTTAAAATCTGGTTTGAACCCACTGTAGCAAATTGTTTTGTGACTGACCGTTACCAGGCAATAACCCCTAGGTTCTTTTTATCGTTTATTATTTTTATTCAACTCATGCTCTGCTTTTAAGCTGTGTGGGGAGGCTGAGTTTTCTGAGTGTGGCATATTTATCTTTTTTGTTCATTCACTAAAAGAAAATCTCTTGAAAATATATGGTTGCAGTACAAATGCAATGTAAAGTTGGGCAGATAATACGTATATATATCATATAAAACGCCTGATAATCATTTATATTAGCTGAATTGCTTGATGACGAAATACTCTTCACCAGCGGAGATTTCAATATAGATGCCTCTGTACTAGATAGTTTAGGAAATAAAAAAAAACGGTTAAAACTTATCAATGACTATGTTTCATCATAGCCAATTAAAAATTCCACAACTGTAATTATAAACTAATTATATGCTAACGTCCCCCAAAGATTTCACTGATATAGTTTCAAAGTCATATTTAATTAAGTTCAAGTTCAAGATTTTTATTTGGCATGTTTCTTGCCCTTAACAATGGCAGATTTAACATAGACAAAATGATGGCAGATTTAATATAGACAATACAAAAGTTAATACAAATTAAGTGACCAATATCATCCGATACTATTTAAGCGAAAATAAAAAACGCCGACAAACATAAAACGTTAACTTGTCACTCTTTAAATTTGATTTTTTTTAGTTTTCATAATTTCAAATATTCGATAAGCCGAAACATTTTGAGATCCAAAGAAACCGCTCAATATTTTTTCATACACATTTGAATTTTGCTCCCGATTCAGATTCTCTCATGAAAATTAAGCTTGTAAAATTATTGCGCGAACCTGAATGCTACAACGAAGGCATTAAGCAAGCTAGGAAAATGGGTGATAGTTATAAAAACTGTAACTTTTTGCTTGGATGTGGGGGCACATTCTAATAAAAAAAAGAAGTATTTCACGATATGTAAACAAGCATCAGAAAGCGCTAAAGATTCAAAAATTCTCTGGGGGTATTTTAAAGTCAGCATCTTATACTGAAATAGAAATAGTACATGCAACACCATGCCAACTCTGCTGAGAGTCAACAATTATGTTCTTGAATAAACTGGAAATATTAATTCTTTTAATTAATGTTGATTTCAATAAATCACATTGATATGACTCCGAGGTTTTAGTTTACAAGCCAATGGTCCAAGATCATAAAACAAAGTTTGGAGACCAATGTCAAATCTCAAGCATATGATTGGCTGAAATGGTGACTGGTCGTCATTTCAGCCAATCAGATGCTTGAGATTTGACACTGGTCTCCTGATTTAGTTTTACGATCTTAGACCCACGTTGATGGAAAATTACAATGCAATTACTCCGACATGATCTTATCAATATTTGAAATCAGTAAACTATTTAAAAGCAATTAGTAATAAACCTACCGCCTGGGTGGTATATCGTTATCTTTGTTATCTCTGATACATGTAAGCAATGGTATTTCATTAAAGCTGCAAACATCATTCCTTTACATAAAGGTGGTTGTAAACTTGCCCCTATAATTACTGCCCAGTTCCTTTTCTTCCAATATTGTTTTCTTTTTCTGTTGAAAGACATATTACAAGATAGCTGTATGTTGTTGTATTTTTAATCTACAAACCTTATATTCTTTACGATAAACAGTCTTTGTTCCGAAAATAGCATTTGTATAACACTCCATAAGTGTAAATAGCAGATGCTTCCTTAAAATATATTGATTCTGGAAAACTTGTCCGAATGTTATTTATAGACTTCAAGAAGGCTTTTGACCAAGTTGACAATGGCACACTTCCGTATAAGTTAAAATTCATTTTAATATCATTTCACTGGAAGTGCACATAACTTCTGTAGTCAATATTTTTTTAAAGAAATCAGCTTATAGAATATAGGGTTGCTCTTCGGGTGTGCCACAAGGCTCTCTTTTTTAATATCAACTGTTCTTGTTACATGTCTAGTGGTGTGTACGTAAAGTCTATTTTCCTATATTTCCAATTAAGGAGCCCGCAAAACAGGTGTGCCTGCTTCGCATGGACCCCATACATTTCCACAGCAGATGAGTTTAGCTCGGTACTTTGTCTTTTTGTGATTTTTTTAAAAGATAAACACTGGTTGAACGCAATACTGAACCCAAGAGGTTTTGCCAACTCGAGCAAGCACTTGCATGACCTTTGGGTCATACCCCGGTCAACGACCAGTATGTTTGTGTTAGGGCCATCTATGGGCAGCTAACAATCGCTACCTTAATATGCACATCGTACAGTGCATTACATTTGGTCGGGGTAATATTTGACTTACTTTAAATGAGTTATTAATGGAGATTGAAGTAAGCCGTGTCCGTGTCTGTTTTCAGCATAATACTGTTTTTAACTGGCGTGGTTGGCGTTTTAACGTTAATCGGTTTTCTAAGAGAAAAGGAAACAAGATCTAAGCTTATTGTATTTAGTTTTTCATCAGCATATTGTTGTTCCATAATCAACAACAAAACATGTATGTGTTTATGTGTTACACCTCCAAAGATGTTTGTGGGTCTCTTTTCTTACACGAAGAGTATTTGTTAATGTTGGTTTATAGTATTTGGACTTTTAGTTAGAAATTTAAAATAATTAAATTAGAAGTTTGTGCCTAGAACAAAACGACCCGTCTCTCTTTATATGATTGTATGCCTTTCTCTATGATTTCGGCCACAAGAACACTCTCTTCTTTGGTGATCAATGGAGCCACTTTGCCTGAAACAACAAACAATTCTGAATATCTTCAAATTGAAGTCATCGACAAACTTAATGCGTCCACCTTGTTCACAATAATTCTATATTAAGTTATTAAAATAACAAAAAGCTGGAATATTTTCTACAAAGATGTTATGGTGGCATACATACACTGACGATTGTCAGGGAAGATAGATATTGAACTTCACATTTATCTGTTCGCCTTGCCAAACATTTCATTTTGGTGGGTATGTGTTCCAAACGAAAAGGTAACACTTAAACATTTTCATAACTTTGCTTAATCAAGGGATATTTTAATAACATTTATATCATTTTAAAGGTCTAAAATGGAAGTTTTACTATGTCTTGAAAAGTCGCGCAATTAATGACGTTCCGTCGCTATGACTTCATTCAAAATACGTATTTCTTGCTGTTGGGCCATGTTTGCAAACAAAATATGAGATTGTGTGCACATGAATAGCCTCATTGTTTTACCTGTTCAGTGTGCTATTTCATCGCTGATGACGGGACGTCACTTTGAGAACATCATTAATAACTGACTTGATCCAAAAGCCCTTTTTTGCTTAAAATAATGCTAAAATTACATTCCTTGACAAATTCACTCATCTTTTTTATTTAAACAAACTTATGCCTTTGTTTTTTATGTGTGAGTATTTTGATCCAAATTCTCCAATATTAAATTGAAATTCCTAGGGTATGAAAGTGTTACCTTTCTTTTGGGACACCCTGTATCTCAAATAATTACCGTCTAAACAATCTACGAAGTGGGCGAGCTCAGCTTCGAATGGAGCCTCGAATCTCTGAGGGAAGGAGTTTAACAGTCGCCGGCTGCTACCACCAAGACTTCCATTTATCACTGTGGAACTTTCTCTTGGATTCTCTGCTACTGCCATGCCGCCCGTTCCAAACACCTGCATTAAAAGGAAAGATAATTCCAACGTCATTTAAATATGGCGACAGCGCCTAGCCAACCATGCAAGAGACAGTCACAGTACATGCCATCTGTATCCCGAAGTAAGGATGGTTCAAGTATGCCCATTTACTGCCGGCCACAATGATGGACACTCTGCATGGTTTGAAATTAGCATGTTTCTATCAAAAGAGGTAATTGGAACTGATAACTACACTGAAATGAATTACGGGGGGACTTTTTACAGCCGTCACACAGCACTTTACAGTTTACACCTGTTTTTGTGATAATATTAAATGTTTAGCTAGAATAAATGTAAAAAATAGTTTAACAATTCTTAAATTATATATCATTTACGCCCTTTGCTTTCCTTAATACTGCAGCCAGTAACTGGATCATGTCCTACTTTTATGTATCAGGAGTAAATAAACGGGTTAATGTAAGTGAACAACGAAGTATACCACGCACGTCTACTTTATTATTCTGTTTCATTAGAGTTAGGAAAACTCGTGCAATTGGAATAAAGAGAGTCCGAACCACGAATCAGCAGATCGATCATTATTATGTCATCCATCGCTTACAGACATAAATATTGGGTTCTAGATGCACCACCTTCAAGGCTTATTTAGTTCTCTTTTTTCATCAATTCGCATTAAATATAAAAACCTAATACATTTTGCGCTTACTGCAAATTGCCTACAAATACTTCTTGTCACATTTACCAAATACCAAATAAAGCAACCAAAATTATTTTTAATGTTCTTTTTATGCATAGTTTCTGGTAAGCACTTGCCTCCAATCGAATATCGTATCCATAAACGCTCTCTCTAAAAGCATCCATGGTAACCAAAATGCCGTCCGGGTATTTGATCAAACCTGCTAGCGCGTCTGGCTCCCCGCATTCTACGAGCTCGGGATCATGAACATGGCAGTTGATGAAAATGGATTCCGGCTTTTGAGCTTTGGTGAGCCAAACAACCATGTCAATGTCATGGACAGCCAGGTCGGCCAAGATGTTGCAACCTGTGCTGTCTAATAAAGAGTACTGATAACTGTAACACAGATATACAAGGAGCGTCTGTGCCGCGCTAGACTGCTTTAATTTTGTAAATATACTTAAAACATGAAAAAATCGTAGTCATGTGAACAAATATTCTCCTATGTATGAGAAATAGGGGAGTACATGTACGTTCTACAACCTTACAGCTCTCTATATCAACATTAATTCATCCAAACGTTGTGTTGATTTCTTTCCTTCTACAATTAGTATTAAAAGTAAATAACATACATGTATAATCTACCCTATATGTGATAAAAAATAGCTGTAATGTTTTACACTTCCTTTATAATGAAGTTTGAAGGTGATTGAAACAAAATCTGCCAGGAATAAACATACTTTGCAAATTATTGCTACCGACTAAATTCAATATTTACCATGAAATCCACAACCAGTGAAATGCTCAGGACTTAAAACCAAAGGATAACACTTCTTTTGTGCATTTCTCTCGTATATTCACGTATATACGAAAATATTAGGCTTACGTACGCATTTCTTTCAGGTACGAGTACACATGAGAATATTAATATTATTCTCGTACATAAAAGAACAGTTGACTATGTGCACGTTTTTTCTCGTTCTGATTCGAGAAATGTTTTCACAGGAACGAGTAAATCCTCGTACATGATTGATTTTCCTAAATTTTCATCTAAAATCTACTACACGACCTGCGGATTTTATGAGGAGTATAAATGAAAAGTTGTTATTTTACCTGCCGCCTTAAGAAATGCATAAGACGGTTTAGGAGAATCTCGTGTTGTCGTTTTAATCGCCTGGACCTTTCCCAGCCGTCCGTCATCCACCGCTTTCTTGACGTCACAAAACGCTTCATCAAATCGTCTAAATTGTGAATACAAAACAAAATTATGATAATCACCACAAAAAGAAGTCCGTCGAATTGAAACAATCTCGGATGCCACGCCTGGTTATTCGCCGGAAATAGCAATGTTGTTGCTTGTTCAAAAAGCCTGTGAACCGAGGATAAAAGCTTTACTGGGGTGATTGTCTCAAAGGTCTCGTATCTCTTACGATGTTCGTATCTCTGTCGTAAGACCATCGTAAGGATTTTTTTCATTGTCTCGAAGAGTTCGTTATTTACGCAACATTTAAACACTCTCGCAAAGTTACGGTAAAAAAATCGACCCCTTAATTATCTTCATAAGGTTACGATGATGATTTATTCCAATTATAATAGTTAATCCTATTATAGGCCAAGTACTTTCAATTTTTCGGGCAATGGCAAGTTCTATATTAAAGGGAGATGTGTAGGATTGATGAATGGAACAGATTTGCGATAAGGGTTATTAATCAGTTGAATATCATTATTTGAAGCTCAAATATTGATTTACACCCGAAATATTTCAAACCAATATTTTATAAAAAAAAAAGATATATAAATGGTGTTTCCTATCGTATGCGACGCGCATAGGTTAGCTATTTTTGTATTTCCCGCGTAAAGCCGCGGTGGTTTTTGGGATTGTCACGTGATCACTTTAACCAAAATACGCATTCGGTGTACCTTGCCGACTATCGACGTCGCCATTTCTTTCAAAATGCCTGAGCCACCACGAATAGTAAGCGTGACATTCCCATGATCGCTATATATAGAATGTATTTTTGTATAGGGATTTCTTCAGCGGACTGTTCTCAGGTCTGGTAAAATGGTAAAATTAACCGAAAACTTCCTCCTGGAGGGTTTATAATGTAGAGTTTAGTGAAAAGTACACGTAAGTGTTACATAGATCGATCTGTTTACGATTTTACAGAGTACACCTGCTCGACCCTGCACATCTCCCTTTAAAGTCATTTGAAGGGGATTGACTCAAAAATAGTGAAACAGGAGTTCTAATATAATGTATAATACTTAATAGTATATATTACTTTGTTTATGCATGTGAAACATTTCAAGTATGAAATAAAAAGTACTTTCAATGTTATAGGCAACATTAGTTTTCTTATTAAAGTCATGGTTCTACAGGACACCGGCGCCGCCGACGACGCCACCGGACAATAGAATCCCTATGTGTCTACCTGCTATCGCAGGCGACACAAAACAACTAATTATTAATGCAACTGTTGATATAGAACTTTATCGCTTCAGTTTACCTTTTTTATTTATATCATCTTGTGGCCTTGTTTAGAAAAGAAATAACACACAGCACGCACATTATACTAAACGTTTAAAATTTTTTGTTAACGAAGAATATTGAATATTTTGGAACAAGCATGCATACAGATGTACAACTTTAAGTCTTCGTTAACGCGAAAACAAAATTAATGATCATGCAAGCTGTTGTGCTAAATAAAGAACGTCTTAATTGACCGCATTAATTCAGTAATCCGGCAATGGTAATGTAGATCAAAAAAATAAGCACGGTGTTAAATGCCATAATAATAGTACCCTGTTTTAAAGCAGTTATTTTCGTTAATGTGCTTCGCGACATGTAGCCGCTGCTTTGTCAGGCTGTAAAAAGTATTATTGGGATAGATGTGATAGTTGGTGATAGTTGGTAGGAAGCATGCCTTCAAAACCAACAGAATTGACTTCAAATTAAAAAAATAATCATACTTAAAATGTTCATGTAAATAAGGGATCAATCGTCTTCATTCTGTGCTAGCTGGTTATCTAACAGATCGCATAGAAGGCCATTCAACGATAGCAAGGATAGCAAGATATTCTTTTCAACATCTAAGCGCTCATGTTTAATGTCGAGTCTATTCTTTTCTATCTCAACACGTTGCCTTTTTATTACCAGTTTCTCTGGCTATATAAAGCTATAATGCCGCAATGATCAGCCTCTGTCAGAGTCTTACTACCGCTGGCAGAGGATAAAGTGAAAGCTGTTCTTTTACAGCGGATGGGATTGGTGTCGAACTGTTTATAGGTCAGAGGACAGTAAATATAAAAGCCTGGCTCGGATTGGACAATTTTGTCTAGGGACGATCCGGGCTTAATTTATTTTCAAACTCTCATTGGCCAAAATTATAAAGAATAAAAATAATGTTTTGTTTTCAAAAATGTAAAATGACTTTAAATAGATACTTTAAAATGAAAATAATTTTTAAAAACACTGTGTAAAAGGTGATTTGTGGCATTTTAATGAAGTTGGTACTTTTCTGATTTTTGGGTTAGAGATTTGTTTACATTCTGGGGGTGATTAGATCCGGTTCAAAATGCTGAGAGAATGAGTTGGTGAAGGCACCAATTCTTGGTAATTTTTGCATTTCCCAAGAGTGCCACTATGCAAATCTGGGGTAGTTTTGGAACAAGTCGTGTAAATAAAATCACAGGAGGACCAAATCTTATAATGTAAGTCTATGGGAAACTATTTAGTGGTCTCTGACCTTATAGGATTTAGCCGCCATTTTATTTAATCTGCCATTTTCCTCACAGATTTTCAGTGTGTGAATTAAGTGCTGCAAAAAATACTATGCGACAAGGCTAAAACCAAGCTATTTATCAACTACACAGAACCATCTTAGCATATCCGACGTCGTATGTTGGGTCTGAGAAACGAGAACGTTACGATGCTCTTCAAGACAATGAAACAATGACAACTTAGTTTCATCGTTGCAATCTCGTTTTCTTTGTCGCAACTTTACGATACGAGAATTTTTCGAGACAACCACCCCTGGTCTTTTTATTCAGTCGTCAAGTTATCAAGATTATACTAATTTGTTCATGAAAACGCAATGGTGATACACGCCTATTTCTGATTTACGGCGAAAATTCGTTTCATTCAACCTAAAATTGCATTTTAAATAATCATTTTTGTTTCCATAAAAGGACATTAACAATGATATAGACTAGGTGTTTTGATATGCAAAATTATAAACCAACTTTGGTGCTGAAATTCAAATGCTAGTACATGTAACTATAATTATGTTTGAAACCGGCTGGCGAGTTTAAAAACTTACTAAAATAAAAATATTTGAGCATAACAAATGAAAATATTTGTATGAAATATTACGAGATGTTTATTCAAATTTTCCATACAATTGCAAACCATTTACGTTCGCAATGAATAAAAGTAAAGGGCCGAAAAGTTTGTTTTTTTTTATAAAACTGGTATTTGAAAATAATTTCGTTATGGATTGACTAATAACTAATCCGTCAAAACAAAACGAAAACCATAGGTTTGTCCGATGGATGGGTCCATGTTAAAAGCACCTCTGAACCAACCCACTGGTAAATGCGTAGGCACCATTGTGGTTTATCGCAATATTGCGTTCCCTGCGTAACACACGTTGGTATTCTACAGCAAACTTAGGTTGGCCAAAAAATATGTTACCAAGGTTAAAAGTCGTCTGCCCGTTTTGTGCACTTAACTGAGCAGGGCCCAAGATCACAAAACTAAGTTTTGAGATCAGTCTCAAATCTCAAGGATCTGATTGGCTGAAATGGCGACTTGTCGCCATTTCAGCCAATCAGATGCTTGAGATTTGAGACTGATCTCCAGATTTAGTTTTATGATCTTGGGCACTGGAAAACAACGTTGCACTTAACTGAGCTGGAAAACAACGGGTAGGTTACCTAGTGTATCCAGTAACGAGAGTGAGACCTGTCTTCTCAGCTGTCTCGAAGCATTGGCGGATATCAGACACTGACCCTCCTGCAGGTTTTTCCGTAAACACCGACTTGCCTTCAAAACATACATGAATATTTATTTGGGGCATTATAGTACTGCAACAACTTTTGTACATTATAAAAAATGAATGGAAAATCCATTTCAAGAACAGATGTTAATTAAAACATCGGATGGATGCTGCTGTGTAGAACAGAAACTCTAGGTTATTCAGATTTACTCTTATATTGAGCTTTCTGGCATATTCAGGTACAGTGTGTGTACCAATTAAAACCTTTCTTCGCGGAAACTTCTCAAATATGGTTGACTGACAGTTAAAACACAAATGCCGTCTATGCTTTAAACATACGAAACAACATTTCCCCAAAATATATGATTTTGCTATCGTGTATATTTTTGAATTATTGCATTTAATAGTGAAGAAATTTGGTTCAATAAAGTCGGATAAAAGACCGCATTGGTAAGCGCTGTAAAAACACACTGAAATATTTCTTGAAACCAATGTCTTACCATGTTTGAGACTGTCACAGATATAGTCAGTGTGAGTATTTGTTGGTGAGACTACAATCACTGCATCTAGGCTGAAAACAAACAGTTGCATTTAGGTATTTCTTGCACGTCAGGAGAATAGGTCAGAAATTAAAAGGAGAAATCTTTGGCACTAAATACTCGTATTTTCAAACGTAATTTTGAACATTTTTCGACGTAATTGAACGTAATTTTGACCTTTGAACAGAATATTCATGGACGCTCTGAAAATTCAACTTCACGAATTAAAGTTGTCCCCGCTATCAAAATACGGAAACATTTCAAGTTACAATTATTTATAATAAATGTATAAACTTACTTAAATTTGTACTTATATTATTGTTATAATTTAATTAACAGTGCAATTTATCTTAAAAAAAACTGCCGCGGAAATTTCGCTGTTATTAATCAAAGAATGATTTTACACTACTTTTTGAAAAAAAATGTATAAAATCGTGTGGATCATTAAATCTACATACGTTTTATCAGCAAGAAGATTTGCCCGCTCGCTGGGCATGTAGAACTGTATATTGTCATCAAGCAGGAACTCTTGTTTAACTTGCTGCAACCGGTTGCGATCCTGATCTACGATCCATTTCAAATCCAGTCGACGGTTGCGTAATATGTTCTTCAAATGTACACCTGCAACACAAATAATCCATTTCTTCATTTTCTTCATTTTCTTCAGATAATCATTTATTTAAGGGAAGAGACAAACATTGCAAATGGCGAAAACTGGTTTAAATTTCAAAAATAATTTATAGGAAAAATAATTATTAATAGCAGCGGAATTTTAGCGAAGAAATTAATTTATATTGAGATGCATTAATGTTTGCAAGATGAGTTCAGTCTAATTAATACTCTATTTACCAAACATACTAAAGCAAACAAAAAGCTATTCATGGACAATTCTGGAATTCTTATGCAAATGATTTGAGAATATCAAGATGACTACAATATGTAAGACAGATGAAATGTTATTGTTTCAGCAGCCCAATCAAATATATTCTAATATACTTATTGTATTATCGCACGCGAGCCAGTTGCACTTTGCAGCACGTACCATTATTTTATAATGCTATTTATAATATACCGCTAAATGGGGCTATAAATTAGTTCACGATATAATTATATTGGAGACTGATCGGGTAAGACTCGGGCCAAGGTTCTTTTGTTAATTATAGCCAATCGGCACACAAAAATAACGTTGAGGATACAGTGTTACCTGCTATTCTACCGCATCCAAATAATCCAACCGAGTACTTTTTCTTCTTCGGGAGATCTCTCTGGGCATGAAGACAACGGTGCGGGCTGAGTAATGTCTAAAATCAAAAGACATGCAAGGCCGTTGAAAGCTAGTTTTTTTTACCAAAAAGTGAAATATGCATAGCTGGAATCGCAAAAAAAAACAGAAACCCCCAGAAAACACAGCCTAACGACGGAGCCAAGAAGCAGAGCGGAAAAGAGAGCATGAGATTATAAACTGACCAATTTCAATAAGACAAGAAAATCAATTAAAAACTAGAATGTGTCCTCGGACACTGATTCCCCCACTGCTGCAACAAAATTTGTAATAACTAAGAGCCTTAACCCTGGTAAAATGATCGCAGGAAAAAATCATTTCTTTACGATCATCTACACATCCTTGGAACGGTCAGTGGCAAAACAATTCATTGTCGGTCATCCTGATGACCGACATATTATAATCGACCAAACTTGAGATCTTTAGCATGAACACCGGTTAACAGTGACTCACGGTCCAGAACGGATAATTTAGACTATGCCACCTGTTCCTTAGACGCATGCAAAAGGAGAGTGTAGAAGCTGATGTTTGATTGCCTCATATATAGAGAAGCCCTTTACCGGAAAAGACATTAATTTAGATAATCATGTTTCTTGTATACTTAATTTATACTTTATTCAGGACGTGTAGAAATAATGCAGTTGTTTAAGTATCGTTAAACTGGATGCCTTCTAGGTCATAGCGGTACCATAGAACTTTCCACAGCCAATGCGTATTTGTACACTTTGCAGACAAGCGATGCTTATTTACATAGTTAGGTCCGCAAATCAGGTCAAATCAGGTCAGTGACCGTTAGGAGACGGAAAGAAATGTATTCGTATGTTGGATGCATTTATTAATTTCACTTAAACTTTGTGCTGATCACATTGATTGTTTTTGTGATTGTTAAGACGATTTACTCTGAAACTGTTACAAAGAAAATTATTTGTTTTTAATTAATTCTATGACCAAAATATTGGCATTATGTAACTGTTTTAAAGGTGTTTCACAAGTATTCCTTCTCAGCCAGAAAATTTCTTCAAAAGGTGGTGGTCTTAGTTTATTCTAAACGATCGCCATTTACATAAAAATGTTATGATGATTGCTTGTGTTGTCTAATTTACTATACTTTGTTATTGTTTTATAATTGACTTCAGACCGAACAAGATCAGTGACATAGTGTGTGAATGTGGGGTCAGATATTAGGGTTAGGGGTTTCGCGGGTATGTTTTGCACGTTTGAGCTCTAATTGGATTTCACTAATGGGCACGTTCATGTAAATCTCTGTAATAGACGATCTAATTATTCACGAATAACAATACTATGTAGCTTCGTTTTAATAGAGGAAAAAGAACAAATATTTAAAGTATAAAGGTGATTGAGCTTTGTTTACAAGCCGACGAAACAATAATTCCAACAGAAACAGGAAATAAAAAACAAACATTTATTTTGCAAGTTTGCGTTTCAGACAAACTTTTACCAATGCCGAAACAGTACTTGTCTTATTTGCGTGTATATATCGACGCAACCTGTCATCCATATAAGCGAAGCCTACAGAATTTCCATACTTTATCAGTCATGTAAAGGTTATAATCTGGAAGTATTCCATGTGAGTGATAAGAAATTACCGGCAAAGTCAGAATACTTTATTGCAGAGTCGGGACTGGCCAGTTCACGCCGCTCCTCGGTTAATTTCAGTCGATAGGCATATACCTGCTTGAGAAGACAGACAATGCTACTGCAGCTTTTTAAGAGATCAGTTTATAAATTGCCGACAGCCAAGATTAAGTTCGTGCTAATGTCCATAGACCAGGTCGAAGATAATGAATTCCATGAAACACAATTATTCCAAGTATTCTAAAGTTTAAACTGATATTGTTATTCACTAAGTTTTCTATTCAAAAGTTTAAATCGTTAATCATACTTTTTGTGTTTAGTTGCACCATTTCTCCAAATATTATCCAAGTGAAATGGTAAAACTGCGAGATTTTTAACAGTCTAGCAGTCTTTAGATATAAAAAGTGGATCTGTACATTTGTCGGTATGTTTGGGACGCATTATTTAACTTTATGTTGGAGATAAAATCGAGCAGTCGAGACAGAAGATATTTAAACGAAAAAGGCACGTGCAAAATGCATTTTTGTTGACAGCTTGTAATACAAACACGCGCACTAGTACTTGACCAGCACTACCTCGTGTACTGTATTATTCGTTTTGCTGAATGAAGATTGTCACTTCAAATTTTCATTAAAAGGTTGCATTGCACCACATAGTCCGTTTTAATATATGAGAACTTTTTCTCTTCATCCGAGAGCCTCTTGTTGGCACGGATTACATGTCAGGAAAAGAAATGACAGCAATTTCATCCATATATCTTCTTTGATAGAGGTGGACTAGTGCCGGAACAGCGAATGTATATTTTTGGCACCGTATTTACTATTCCGCGTTTGAAGTCATGATGGTCTGTTCGGTTAGAGATCATTACTTTTCTTACAAGTAAGTTAACCCCTTGTACGTTTTCGAATAGATGGAATGCAGATCTTCGCACCAATATATTGTTGTCTAGGAATTAAGATGTAAGAAATCACATTTAATGGACATTGAATATTGGGAATTTCAGCACTATGGGAATTGGAAATACTTTGGTTGAACCTACATTAAGTTCCATTTGAAAGGAACATAACTCTTAAAATAACGAAATAGGAGTTATCATTCTTATAGTAACTGATGGCTTTGTTCATGCAGGTAATGTATTCAAACAATTAAGATAATAGAACAAGAACTTTAAACATTATAGGCAGCATTATGTTTCATAAAAGGGGCATAACTCAAAAATATTGAAACAGGGGTTATCGATCTTGTTGTCACAGATGGCTTTGTTTATGCGAATGAGGATATACATGTACAAGTATTGTTTTAATAGGACAAGGACTTTCAATGTTATAGGCAACATGAAATTCGATATTTAAGTAATTTGATAGGGGCATAACAAAAAATAATATAACAAAAGTGATCATTTTTGTTGTCGGAGATGGCTTTATTCATGCAGAAGATATTGTTTAATTATTAAGTTTATATGTCAAATACTTACGAACTTATAGGCAACATTAAATTTTACATTTAAGTTTATGGGCTACAGGACAACGCAGTCGCCGCCGCCGACGCGCCGCCGACGCCGGACAGTAGGATTCATACGTGTCTATCTGCTGATAAGCACTGTCATACAATGAATTTAACATCATTTAAAATCGAAACAAAAACGTGTGACGAGAGCGAGCGACCATATTTATTACAGGGTGGAAATTCTAAATAAATACCATCATTCTAACGAATTTTTTCTAGAGAAGTTAACACTTCAGAGCCGTCTTTTGTTAAAATGTCATGCTAATGACCGACTAGCTTTTTGGAAAGCTAAAACTTGTAAGCTCCTTTCCTTTCACACACTTTCATCTTGTCGAGTTCGATGACAAAACTTTTACAACTAGCTCTTATCCAGTTTTAAGCATAAAATTTTAACAACGCACAGAATACTACATTTTAAATACTACGTCTTCACTTAATGGGACTTTGGTAATCTTCCGACGAAATATGTTTCGTGATTAAAGAAGTTGCGTTTTTAATTTCTTTTACTATATAGTATGTATTTGAAGAAATTAGAAACGCAACTTTTTTAAACATGAAATGTATTTCTTGTTTAAAGAAGTTGCGTTTCTAATTTTTCTTAGTATATATTTGGGTGTTCACATTGCAACAACCACGAGAAAACGATAATCTTACAATCTTAAATTGTGGTAGGAATCTAAATTCAAATAATTTTATTTCTAAAAGGTTTTTCCTTGGGTGAAAAAATCCAAGAAAAGTCAACAAGCTTTGTTTGAAAGCTTATATACGAGGATTGTGTTTAATAAAATCCGGCTTTAATTATGGACAAAATCTAAATTAATTTAAAGACCTTTATATCTGAAAAGGTTGGTCCTTGGGCAAAAATCCTTGTGGGTTTGAAAGCTTGTACACGAGTATTGTGTTTGATAAAACCCTGACCTTTGCAATTGTTCACCTGCACATCGTAGCAGTAAGTGGATTTAAAAATTAGGAGATATGCTTATGGAAGATAACATAATTTTAAAACTTACATTATTTCCATATGTAGAACATGACGATAACAGAGTCCGTGGAAACAGTCCCACTCCTAACGATTCTGTTGGAGCTGCAAACCCTCTCAACACGTGAAAACATTCTTTAAAGGTTTTGAACATTATATAACAATATTTACGATATTTCTTAAAGGGCGATTCCAGCTGACATCGGCATAGATAAAGCTATGCGAGTAAAGGTGTAGGTCAGTGCGTTTATCATTGTGATAAATTATGAAATGTATAGATAACCCCAAATATGGCGGAAGCACCTAGCCGAGCATGCAACAGACAGACACTGTACACGTATTCCAAAAAAGAAAGAATAAAATAATTTTAAAAAAGTTCTCAAGTATGCCTATATACAATTCGTGACAAAGCCAATGTGGGAAAATAGGCATGACACCATAAAATATGACCTTAACCTAAAGAATTCGGCATCATCACGACTGTGCTTTTATACACAAATAGTGGTCATATTATCGAGATGGTCTTAATAATGGAGTGGTCGTTATACCGAGTTTTACATTATAATGGAGATATTTCTATGAATACATAAAATCTAAGCTCTGAGTGTTTCTGTATAAACACGGAATATCGACAATACACTTGTAAGCATAATGTGTCAGTATATGATGTAATCAAAAGTAAAAAAACCTCATGTTATTTCATATGGTAATATTGTTATTAAGTTATCTATCTTTTTGTATATTCATCTATTTCCCATTCCTATAAGTGAAAATAAATGTCGTCTGCGGCCGTTCATAATTATAAATACATATTGAAACCGTAATATCATAATTTAACACCTTCCCAATAATCATTTTGATATAGACTGTATTAATTTTTTGTAAAGTAAGTTACATTAACTTCCGATTTTAAATAAGCTATTAGCTAATGTGTCATCCATATGTACATAGTACATCTTATTTTCGTCTTCCATTTTGTAGAGAAGTATGTTCTCTTGTGCTCTCTTATTTTATGTTCTTATGTATATGTGCTACTTATGTTGTGATATTATTTACTTTTAATGTACTATTCTCATGGAAGAATAAATAAACCGTCTTTGTAAAACAGTCAGTGTTTTATCTTTTCTTGTTACGTATATGATACCTGCTCTAAATAATGCATAAGAAAAATCAGGAATCGAAAAAAGCTAAGTTTAAATGTATACTATCAGGGAGATGATCTTTGTATTTTAAAAGAAAAAAATGTAATCTCTTAATCAGCAAATACCTGCTAATGGATTGTGACGAGCGATTTCCGTTCGCATATTGCCACCGGCAATATGTTTTACAACGCCAATTGGTTCCTTGCTCTTCACGCGTAAAAACTGATTAAAACGCGCAGAGCCGAGAGGTCATGTGATAGACTTTCCCGCCGTTTAAAATATTGTACACATTGCATTGTTCACTTGCTTGCAATAATAAAATTGAACATAAAATTGTTAAACTTAAATAGATTCGAAAAACTTTAATTTTTTATTAGACAAAAATGCCGCCACGAGACTACGCCGCAGAAAGAGGTACTTCTTTATTTATATTTTGAGACATATTCCCATGGAATTTTATCAGTTTGTCTTGTTTGATACAGTTAGGTGGTTCCGAATCAGTTTTAGCTTTCTCGTTAACTCCAAGACTTGAGTATGAAGTATTATTATGGAGGGCATCCTTGGTACTCGCATCGTTCGGCGTCCTTTGGAAAAGCTCTGGAGAACACAACCCAAGCGACCTCCAGATCAAGTTTAGGCCATTACTGACGAACAAATCTGAAAAGTTGCTCACAGAGCATTAAGGCCTAGTGTTACCTGGCCCTGGTCAAGCCCATCAAGCAGTATGCTTCTCCTGTCTGGGATCCTTAAACTGCCACAAACTTTGCAGATCTGGAGGCAGTCTAGTGCCTCGGTGCTTGATTTGTCAGCACTAGCTGGATGATCAAGTCACTAGGTTGGCGATCTCTTGAGCATTGTCAGACCAATGGGAATTCAGACTTAGATTATAGGTAAAGAAAATAATTTGCTATGTTTTTTTCATGAGGAATGAGGGTCATAACCAATGAAAAAGCATATTTCCTCTGGTGAAGTTTTGGCAATAGGAAAGGGCGTATTATGGCCTCATATTGATCTAAAAAAAGCACAAATATTATTTTCTCTAGCTTAATTTGGCGAGTTCATTATCTAGTATAGTAAATTTTAAGAAATCAGCTTTAAAGGTATGGAACTTTCTTGTATTTTGTAGAAAAAATCAAGACATTCTTACAGGAGTTTTATGTTGACGGTGCAGACGGGGGCAAAGACTTTGTGTATGGGCAGCAACTGGTAATTATATTTCTGGCAAAAAGATATATAAATAACTTAGGAATTCACATATTTTGGTCATAATTTCATGTGCTGGAATGGAAAAACTTTGATTATAAACTAACTATTGTACAGTCTTCATATTACCCTTTCCTAACAGTGCCGCATAAAGGATTGCTTTGTCTGTTAGCCTGGCCGTCAAAAAAAACTAAATGTTGGCTTTAACTTTGCCAGTGGTTTAATATTCATCAAACTTGAAAAACTACTAATGAACATCTTGCTATGTATCCAGATTGTAAAGGTCAATGTCACATTGTGTAGACAGAAGCACTTGGAATTTTGATTAGTGGTAGTTTTAAGTTATTAATTTATTTCGGCAAAATGAATAAATAATGTCATCTGCCCAACTTTATGACTTTCAGGGAATGGCACCGACTTCTTAAAGATAATTTTTTTCCAGTTATCATAATCGTATATGCTTAGTATTTTATTGATACTCATTTTGCTGATGTTGAATATTTATCTCAGAAGCATATGCTGTTAGATAGAAAATCCAGGTTTACATGCCAAACTTGTTCATCTTGTTTGTAAATTGTGTTATACATATAATTAGGTGAAGATAGCTCACAGAGAACAGGTGGGTCTGACCATTGACCTAGATGATGTGTATGACCATGACCCTGACCTTGCAGAAGCTATCATAGAGAACACAAGACGCTACATTGCTCTCTTCAGTGAAATAATACAAGAAATTTTGCCAGACTACAGGGAAAGGGAGGTACAAGCTATAATGTTATTGTATAAGTTCTTAATTTTAAAGAACCAAGTCATATTGTGTTCTAAAGTGCTAACATCATCAAGAAAGTTTCTATCTACGATATTTGGCCTAGAGCTGCTTGGATCTATCAGTCTGATGCATGAAAACAAAATTTATGTACTGTTATGGTTTATTTTACTTTCTCATCAGGGCTTTTTATCCTTATTTAACAGAGGCCGATATTCAGCTACTTCCCAATTAAAAAGTAAAGTATATTTTTCCCTTTTTTTCCCCAATTGTGGCAAAAACTCGTTCCAAAAATACTAGATAAGATGTCCAAAAATGGTCAAAACTCCTCTGAGGGGAGTTAGGAAATTAAAGGCCAAATTTATAAACTAGTACCAGCATCTTTCAACTGATGTTGTTTTCCCTAAACTAACAATTTTTTATCACACAAACATTTCCCAGTTTTAAGGGCCTAGGACTATTCCCAATATTCTGATGAAAATCCCTGCTCATGCTGTCAGCTACTTGACTGATATTTCTTGTTGAATATGTGTCAGATCTGCCATGAAACACTTGCCTTACTCATACTCATTTTAGTGTTCATGTAATAGATCTAATTTACTTTTTACATAGGGCACAATTCTTCTTTTGAAAAGTGTCTAAGCTAGCATATTATTACATAAATACTGAGCCCAAGATCATAAACCTGAGATTGGAGAAAAGCATTGGACCAAGAGGAAAATTCATTAACATCAAATATTTGTAGCTGACTAAGAGGACAAAAGTTCTAACTTGTGTTGTGTTGCCTAGGTGATCCACAAAGATGCTCTGGATGTATACATTGAACACAGACTGTTACTGGAACAAAGGAACCATCCTGAGGGATCTGAAGTTACCAGGGACCCCAGAAACAAGTACCCACCAGAGCTTATGAGGAGATTGTAAGTTGCTACCACTGTACTGTACCGTATTTTCCCGCTTATAAGACGGGGTTTTTTCCTTGGAAAATAGCCTTGAAAGTCGGGGACCCGTCTTATAAGCGCGGTCTACATTTTTTTGGCAGGTTTTTTTTAAAAGTTTCTTATAAAAACATACAATTTTGTAAATCTGGCCATTATCTATCGTTAATATTTCGGTAAATTATTTTCGACGAGCATTTTTAATATAAGTTTTACGTTTTTTTCTTCGTTTAGTAATTAAAATGTTATAAATCTTTTTCATATTGAAGATATAATTTGGAAATTATTATGGACAGCACTCGATGTTGATATAAGCAATGTTTGTTGTAAGGACTCTTATTTATTTTGATATATTTTTCATAGTTCAATGTTCATGTTGGCCAGAGTAATAATGTTAATTGAATATTTTAGCCAGTTTTCATATTGTTATAATCTCAAATTTCCCACTGCTTTTCAGTTTGAAGAAAATTGTCACAGCCTTTATAATTGCCTAAGGCTGTGTTGTTTGAATCTGTCACCAGGTATTGTTAATTGATTAACAGACATTGCTGTCAACACCTCTTGCAAACTCGAAAAGTCAGATTATATGACACAAACTCTGCATGAATTGAAGTGACAGGATACAGTTTGTGTGCCCCGAGGCTTGATTGTTCTTGCTGTTTGCCTTTGACAAAGTTCAATTGAATTTAACATCCGGACAATAGATAAATATTCGAGTGTCAAAAACTTGCATAGGGGCAAAGACTGAAATTAACAGTTACATGCGCAGTGGTGATGCACAATCATCAATAATCTTAGAGGTATCACGATAGAGAAAGATCTATAAAAACTTTTTAGGATGTGTTCCGATGAATAAGCGTTAAAGATACATGTATCAAGTTTACCAAAAAATTTGCCGATTTTTTTTTGCGAGATTAACACTTATTAGAATATGTATCAATGACGGAGCTTACACTTGCCGAAAACATTGCCGATTTTTCGCAGATTTTTTTTTTTGAGAAATTCACAGTAATTAGGATATGTTAATGACGGAGCTTCGAAAATATTAATTTTACCGAAAAATTTGCCGATTTTGCCTATATTTTTCAGAATTCACACTTATTAGGAAATGTTCCAATGACGGAGATGCGAAAATATTAACTTTACCGGAAAAAATTGCCGATTTTTCGCCGATGTTTTTTGCGAAATTCACACTTATAAGGATGTGTTCCAATTACAGAGTCTCGAAAATCTTAAATTTACCGAAAAAATTGCCGATTTTTTTTGCTAATTCACACTTGTTAGGACATGTTCCAGTAACGGAGCTTCGAAAATGTTACATTTGCCGAAAGTTTCGCCGCTTTTTCTTTCGAAATTCAAAAATTTCAGGTCCGAACTCACTGAAATTTCACCCCATCTTATAAACGGGTCTATACAAAAAACTCAGATTTCGGCAGCAAAGTAGGGGTCCCGTCTTATAAGCGGATCGCCTTGTAAGCGGGAAAATATGGTATTTTATTATTAAACTCATAAAAGTTCTGCAGATATCCTGAGTAAAGTTTGACCCCTAGTTCAAAGATGTGTAAATGTATTGGTGAAATACATAAAGATAAATATGGATATACTCCATATGTAAGTTTCTTTTCCACTTGAGTGACCAGTGAAGATCCAGATCAGGTGGCATAACCATGCCATCTGATCTGGATCTTCACTGGTCTCTTCTTGGTCAGAAATAACCTAATGAGTCGATATTAAACAGTGTAATTGCTGATCAGATTGCAAAGATATGCCGGCTGATCTAGATCTGCATTGTTCATCCATAGCCGTAGAGTAAAGTATTAATAAGATTGTTCTTCTAAAGAGGTTCTTGCCTCAAGATTATAACACTGATGGGTCAGTTGTTGATCCTGGGCAACTGTATGTATGAAACTTGGCTAGAGATTGAAATTGTCAACAAATCTTGCCAGGTCTGAAATTTCGTATATTTTGCACAAGGGGAAACACTCGAAATTAAACCCCAGGGAATGTAAGCCATGTTATAATCTACTAAATTCAGGGTTTCCCCCATGCCATTTTCACTTGTCGCATGCGACGAGCCATAATTTCAAGACCAAATTTGCGACATGCCATAATTTGTCCGCCATGCCTTATCTCCCGCAGCGACTTGTGTACCTGTTGATTGCATTATTAGTATGAAAACTCTTCTTAATAAACAAACAAGAGACAGCTGATCGCACCGATAATTGACAGCTTCATCAGCTTTGTGAGTAAACCAATCAGTAACAAGAACTGATGGATAACGCATGTCGGCTCTGCCCACATGTTGGCGACAGTTGATTGTGACCACATGTGAAATAAATCGTAGCCGAATTACTAGTCGTCTGCGTTGTCAGTAATCAGAACAAAACTTTATAAAAATGACTTACTTCTGCCATCTGACCATTTCGAGCAAAGAAGGAAGGAGCTAAAGCATCCCCTTTTTGATAATATCCACGGAAAATATAACTTTCTGACATCTTGATTATTCCGTAACATAGACTCTAATGAAATTCAACAACAGCAACAAAGCCATTTTCATTTTGAGTAAATCGAATAAAAATTACCTAGACGCTGGCATCATTTTCAGAACATTGATCTTACAACATCCGCTGTAACATCCAGCTAACATTCAATATTGTCATATGCCGCAGCGAAAGTTTACACAAATGATGTCATACAGTAGATTGACTTCAGAAGCAGTTTACGGTTATAATTTTTCTTTCTAGACATAGCGCAGTTAAAATGATCGATTTTATTACATGTTTTGCGAACAGGACAATGGTATGATAATTTTTTGTTGGGCTTATGTATCAGAGAAAGCATGGCGCATCAAGTTTATGTAAATTATAGAAGTTTTTTTTTTAATATAAAAAGCGCGAGTTATTATTCGCGTTCCTATTGTTCTTTAATTGACAAGGCATGGCACATCATTTCTTTTTCGCACGGGTAGGTATAATTAGTAAATTATACGAGTTTTAATTGCAATAAAAAAAGCGAAAGGTGATATTCGCGGTCCGTTTGTTCTGTATTTGAGAAGAAACGGCGATTATGGAAAAAGAGCGCGGTTCGTGCAAGTTTTGCCGATCTTGAAAAAAGGGAGGTAATAAAAAGTGCAAATGTGTAGTTTCCACCATCAAAAAATGTTTTATTGAAAAAAAAATGCTTTTAGTTTTCCTGAAACATCTTTATATAATTACAGATAAGCACATTATATTGTAATTTCCATTTATTTTAGTTTTTGTGTTCATAAATATTTCTAATTGATATTAGATCTAATTACAAATGATCCGATCTGAGGAATTTCAGCCATTGTAATATAATTAGGATTTGTGTTTCAATTTAAAAAAGCATGAGATTTTTTGGTGTAAGAATTTAATTTACGACTTTTGAATATTTGTTATACATCTTTTAACCTACAGCAGCCACAGAACAGTGTGTGTGAATACACATTTATTATTAACATGTATGTCATTTAAAAGGCTTTAAATGAATAAAGCCACTTAAGAATAAAAACAAAACTTATTTTTTTCATTTATTTATTTAAATGAGAAGCAAAAATGATATATACATAAGACTGAAAATGAAACCGCGTTGCAGCGCGCGACAAAATGGATAAAATCAGTCTATGCTGCGACGACCCTTCCTGAAATCCTGGGGGAAACCCTGTAAATTGATATAGATTGCTCAAATTGATACCAGCATGAATTTATATTTTTTGTGCAAAAATTTGTTACTGCGAAATTAAATGATACTACATTACAACAAAGCTTTAACTGCAAGTTGCATGCTATAAATTTATAAAAATATCAATTGCATCTACATAATGTTTTTTCAGTGAAGTATATTTCAAGTCTCGAAACACACAGAAACATATGGCTATACGAGAGGTGAAGGCTGACTGTATCGGTAAACTGGTGAATGTCAAGGGCATTGTTACCAGGGCAACAGAAGTGAAACCCATGATGGTGGTGGCAACATACACATGTGACACCTGTGGTAACGAGACATATCAACCAGTAAGATTCAGACAACAGAATTGTTAAAAGTTAAATGAAGTATTAAAGTGATAGTCACACAAACCATACAATTATTATGTAAAATTTACATGTTATGAAAAGTAGGTTTTTGCATAAATTTTAGAATTGGTTACACCACTGGCAGAAACACAAAAATGGTCCTAGAAATCCAACTTCCTCAATTATTTTACACTGATACAGTCAGCAAGTACGAAAGTTGTTGCCTCACCACAAGAAATGCAAATGAGGGCCAGATTTATTAAGTGTAAACTAGCACAGTAAAATGTAAACAGAACTCATTTATTGCAAAACTGCAAGAGTCTGATCAGGATCTGTTTGCATCTTTGTCATAAAGACATCACAGAAATAGAAACAGCATAGATCTTGATCAGAGTAGATTGATTGCAACTGTGATAAAAGTTGTATCCATGGGGTAAGGGGTTAAAAAGTATTTATTGCTCGAAAACAATTTTCTATCATTAGAAATCGGAATGAAACTATTATCTTGCTGTATTCCACCTCTTCAGATAGCATCGCCATCATTCATGCCGCTGTTGATGTGTCCCAGCACAGACTGTACCACAAATCGATCAGGGGGACGGCTCTACCTACAGTCAAGAGGATCCAAGTTTGTCAAATTCCAGGAACTCAAAATACAAGAACATGTAAGTTCATGAAATGCAAAATATAGATTCTAAACAGTTTAAATGTTTTGGAATGTTGAATGAAAGAGAGTATGTGATTGATGGTAAATTTTCAATTGTATAAAAAATAAATATCTTTGTCTTCAATAGTGATATTTTGTTTGCACATTGAGTGCCACTGAAGATTTCCTTTAACCCATGTTTTGTATATTAAATCTGCATAGACATATATAAAACTTCTACTTTCCAAGGGCATGATGCGAAATTATATATTAAGAATGCTATAAGCCTCATTCTCAAAGTAAAAGTGGATAAGATGAGCATTAAATGATTTATGTTGAAATAAGTTACTATAGCAGAAAAATTATTGTCTCACACAAAAGATGACGACATGTTGGAATGTGTTCCTTTATAATTTTACCATTCTGATTTTAGAGTGACCAAGTGCCTGTTGGAAACATTCCCCGCAGTATGACCGTGTTCTGTAGAGGTGAGACAACCAGACAGGCCCAGCCTGGAGACCACATCAGTGTGTCTGGTATCTTCCTACCCACAATGAAACAAGGCTATGCTGCCCAAGGAGGCCTTCTGTCTGAAACCTTCCTAGATGCACATGTGAGTAAAAAAAATAATAACAGATAAGTACATGTCTGAAAGTCAAGCTGTAGCAGACGCGTTGTATTCATTGATGTCCCTTATAGAGTGATCTTTTTATTTCCCTCTGGTGAATAATCTAGTTAAATGTGTGTTCTTAGCAATTGCTTACCTGACCTGTTAGGCAACTTTGAAATTTTCTATAAAATCAGCAGTTTGGACATTTCTATTGACTTTTTGGAGTAGGTAAAAACTTCTTTTTTAACTGACTAGCAAAACCTAGTTGTTGGAGTTGTTTCCTAATAACTGTGTAATAACAGCAAACCTTGCAAAGCATTGTTTTGTAATACTGGCGGCAAAAAACATACATTTACCACACTTAACCAATACCATGCTGACCGGAAATAAAACAGCATATTCAATGTCTTTATTTCTTAAGGCAAAGAAAAGTTCACAACAATCATTTGTTAAAATATGCATTGCTGAACTCAGTGTAGATATCTTGACATTCTATATATTCAGCGTGTGGTGAAGATGAACAAGACAGAAGACGATGAGCTGGGTGTGGAGGAACTGACGGAAGATGAGATCAAGCAGGTCGCTGAGGAGGATTTCTACGACAAACTGGCTGGTAGCATTGCTCCTGAGATCTATGGTCACGAGGACGTGAAGAAAGCTTTGTTGTTGTTGCTGGTGGGTGGGGTAGATAAGTCACCTCAGGGAATGAAAATCAGAGGTAACTTATAAATTACTTGATCAACTTCAAGAGAAACTTGGTTTTGTGATGTTTAAAGTTTGAGTTTATACAGAAGATTTGTGACTTTTAAACATTATCCAAAGCCTAAACAGTGGACACCTGGATATTTAAGTCCAACAGTTTCTTAGCATAACTAGATGTCGTAAAACCAAGATTGGTCCATTCATTGTCTGTTTAACAAGACTTGCTATATATTTATTGATTTGTTGCATAAGGAATTATGAAAATAGAAGAGGTATTCAAATTAAATAGCAGCGGTTTTCTAAAATTACAGAGTCATATGGTTAACATTGGGATATTCCTACCCAGCACCTCTCATTGAGACCACTGACCAGTATGTTAGTGATTGGAATGTTCTGTGTATTTCAGGAAATATAAATGTATGTTTGATGGGAGATCCTGGTGTTGCCAAATCTCAGCTTCTTTCCTTCATTGACCGTTTAGCACCAAGAAGTAAGTATAACACTGTTCTTACTATGGTATCATAGAACTATCCTTTGATTATACTATAGAACAATATTTCTTTTAATTGCTTCATCCATGAAGTGCAAGTTTATACGAACTGTTGCCAGTATTTGTGTGACTCTCCAGTATCCACTTTGACCATTTGATTCAGATTGCAGGTCTTGGACCTTGGCTGTGATGTGAACAAATGTTATCCAAAAGACAAGCTACTGTTGAAATGTCAGTGGTTGCTTATTAGGTATTTTATTATAGTCAGATAAGGGATCTGTTATTTGATTTAACAACTAATTTTTGCAATGAAACACACGTCTGTGATTCTGTAGATGGAACCGTATACATTGTTTAAAAATGGACAATAAACATAGCGATGTCTAGATCGAAAGCTCATAGACAGACAAGGAAGTGAAGTATACATACTATAGAGCAGAATCAAAGTAGCTTGAACATTTCACATTGTATTTGCTAAAAGTCTGACCTGTTGCACTTCTATATACATTTTCAAAGGAATCAGTTACCCAGACAAATAACTAATCAAACAAACTTGTATATTTTGTAGGTCAGTACACAACAGGTAGAGGCTCATCAGGCGTAGGTTTGACAGCAGCTGTTATGAAGGATCCCATCACTGGGGAGATGATGCTGGAAGGTGGCGCCCTCGTTCTCGCTGATCAGGGAGTGTGTTGTATCGACGAGTTTGATAAGATGATGGACTCGGACAGGACAGCCATACATGAAGTGATGGAACAACAGACCATCTCTATTGCAAAGGTTTCTCTTCTTTCTATTTGAGCAATAAACTGTGGCAGAAATAATGCCAAACTGCCGTGAAGACTAGACACCACTGTATCCCCTACATTCAATTTCTCTATAAATTAACTGCTTATAGTGTCTGAACATCCTTCTCTAAATTCTATTCACACACTAATGGAGATCCAGATAAGCTGATACAAACAGGTTCCTCGGATCAGGATCTAAATATTTGCTTGTTGGTCAATAAAGTCTTTCCAAACACTTATAGACATTTCGATGTAAGCAAATTTGAATTTTTACACTTGGCCCCCTTATTATGAGATTGTGGTCATTTGATAGAGGAGAATGCAAAAGAAAATGTGGCCATTTTTTGACGAGAAAACTGAAACACGTTAGGCTTATATGAAAACCTTGTGTCAGCCAAATTTGATTTTTGGCAATGCTGGATTACAGAAAAGCTTGTGCAAAATCTGTCAAAATCTTGCAGTTCTATGGTTGTGGGAAAAGTTCATTCGAGTCATGTGTTGAAATAACCCATATTCTGATTAGTGGATATTTCATAAGTTCATAACCTCGTACAAGGTTTTATGTTAAGCAGACTAACTGTTTCCTTTGCACTTTAAATATAAATGAAGTTGAAAATTGAAATAATATGTAAGTGAAAGCAATTTTATAAATAAAAATATTTAATATGACTCGTGACAATATGATTTTGACCTATTGCAATTGCAGGAATCAAATGACCCTGTGTTGTAAAAGCTATTGAAAGTATAGGCAAAGCTTTACTAAACTATTGCCATTATCAACAGTGAAAAATACAAACTTGAAAATCAGATATTATTAAATTATTAATTTACAACTGTGTAAAATATTAAGCTGATCAATGTTTTTGCAGGCTGGTATCATGACAAGTCTGAATGCTCGTGTGTCGATCCTGGCAGCAGCGAACCCCGCCTATGGTAGATACAACCCCAAACGTACAATAGAGCAAAACATTCAGCTGCCAGCTGCCTTGTTGTCCAGATTCGACATCCTCTGGCTCATCCAGGACAAACCTGATCGTGACAATGACTTAAGGTATAACAAACATGGAACTTGACCATCCCCTATGCCGAAGATCATAAAACTAAATCTGGAGATCAGTCTCAAATCTCAAGCATCTGATTGGCTGAAATGGCGACAAGTCGCCATTTCAGCCAATCAGATCCTTGAGATTTGAGACTGATCTCAAAACTTAGTTTTATGATCTTGGGCCCTTGACTCTTTACTCCATGGGATACAGTTATCATCCATGAGTGAACAGTATACCTCCAGATCAGCCTCCACATCCTAAATGTGTGATCAGGATCTTCTCTTTTACGTTTTTGATTCATTACTTTTATTTCTGACCAGAATGCTAAGTGTAGGTCAAGATCAGACATCACAGATGTGAATGCAGATTTGTACACTCTTCACATATGCGATAAAACCCATGTAATGGGTTAAATACATTCACACACTAATTAAATAGCATTGCTTTAATGAAATAAGTTTTTCAAACAGTTTTAATGATTCTTATGTGATAATCTTATTTGCTTCAAAGAATGAGTTAAACAGGTGAAATGACAGGAAACAGATTATACCTTCCGATCATACACCTTGAGACTAACTTTAAGTGTGACGCACATGCACAATTATGGGTCTACACTTGATCAGATCTATGCTTAATCAGGACCTTGACTTGATCAGGGTCTACACATGATCTAGATTTACACCCAACATAGATTCAGAAAGCCTTGTTTTTGCATGGTTTGTCACAGTTTTGGAAAATACCTGAAATAATCTAACTTGAACTTGCAGACTGGCCCAGCATATAACCTATGTTCACCAGCACAATGTCCAGCCACCTACACAGTTCAAACCACTCGATATGAAGCTGATGAGGTAAGTTGTCTTATAACTGTTTGAGTGTTACTCGTAAATTCAGTAGACTATTCAGTGAAAAATTCTGGCACGACTGGACGTTTTTTCACATTGATTTTACAGTGATTATCACACAAAAAATCACCCCGCGTGGGCACGGCTATTTTGTAAAGACCAGTCGGTATAAAATTATCAGGTGACAATTGTATTTAAGATAGCACATAATACGCGAAATTTTTACCCGAGCGTCATATGATTATACCACAGTAATAGAATAATATTTATTTTATATATTTAAATAAAATACTATAATTATTGTCCGCTTTGTGGCAACGTTTAGGTGATGTTAACAAGCCATTTTAATGACATCACATCATTTCTGTTGTGTATATGTTATTCCCTGATGGTGGTGGTAAACCATTGGAATGACAAATACAGTCCAGATGCGTAGATATATATGACTCGGGGGTGGGGGGGGGGTAATCTTTGCGCATCTGAACTCCGTCCTGTGATATATATCCTGCGATATATCATCTGAAGCTATTTATTATTTCTTAAATATTACATGTAGATCCATTGATATTTGCCTAACTAGTAGACTTGTGAAATTTAATGATCTTTGCAGACATACCTTGTGAAGTACATGTTCTTCCTAACATTGTAAAAATTATGAATATTAAATTTAACTAGTCTCTATGGAGATAAAAGAAATGAAGTTGAAATGTATCCCTTATCTGATTTTGGTATACTACAGACAGTGGCCATTTTCAGTTAGTAAGCCTTTAAAATACGATGTTATCTGTTTCTTGCAGGAGATATATTGCCCTGTGTAAGAAGAAACAGCCATTGATCCCCGAGAGTCTGTCAGACTACATCACTGGGGCTTACTGCGAGATGAGAAGGGAAGCGAGGAACGGCAAGGATATGACCTTCATGTCAGCCAGAACTCTGCTCGCCATACTACGACTTTCAACTGCACTTGTAAGAAGTTACCAAGTGTAAATGTTTCTATTACTTATAATTAAGCTGTAAAAATGTTCATATTGGTCTGGGTGTCTGCTTGATGCTTGTCAACCAGACCATGTTGCTTTAACTGTTTATATTTTGTACTTCAGCTCTTGATATTTAGTTATTGATTATGATAATTATTGTAGGACTTATTGGCCCTAGATCATGAAACTTAATTTGGAGACCAGTCACAAATCTCAAGCATCTTATCTAAATCAATTGCTCGAGATCTGAGACTGGTCTCCAGTTTGTTTTATGATCTTGGGCACAGATCTCAAGTATGATGTTTGTGTGAATCTTGCTTCGTTAATTCACCACAACACATGCTGGTACTGTTGTAGGCGCGGTTACGCCTGGCTGATATGGTTGAGAAGGAAGATGTGAACGAAGCAATACGACTGATGGAGATGTCCAAGGATTCACTGAACCCTGCGCACGAGATGCACTCCAGGTAACACTTGTAGATCTTTACAACATAAACCTGTTCTCAAAAGTATTTAATTAGTTTTGCCTGAAAAATAAGGATTTTCACATTTGCAGCATTCATAAGAAATAGCATGGTGATTTGTCCTGTTAATATAAACTTTAATAATGATAATGGACAAGAAGTTGTTTTCTTTTGACATTTTCCAAGCTAGCTGTTCACTTGGATATAGAAAAAAAACATAATTCTGAAAATAACTTGGTTCTTTTGAACAGAAACTAAGCAAACTGTGTTGATAATAAAATAAGTTGATAGAAAATAGTGGGAAAAAAAACCCAGATAAAAGCATTCAAGGGGGAAAAGATAAAGTTAAGAGTGCAATGCTTTTTTTTTACTGCCAAAGAAAGAGGCCTTTTAACAATGCCATCTGTGATGACAAGAATGATAACCCAGTTTCAATGTTTTTTTAGTTATGCCTCTTTGAAATGCAACTTTAATCTGAAACTTAATGTTGCCTATAACTTTGAAAGTACTTGTTCTATTGAATTCGTACTTGGAATATATCATCAGCATGAACAATGCCATCTGTGACAACAAGAATGATAACTCCAGTTTCAATATTTTTTGAGATATGCCCCTTTCAAATGCAACTTTAACCTGAAACTTAATGTTGCCTTAACTTTGAAAGTACTTGTCCTATTCACTTCATACTTGGAATATATCATCAGCATGAACAACGCCATCTGTTAGACAAGAATGATAACTCCAGTTTCAATATTTTGGAGTTATGCCCCTTTCAAATGCAACTTTAAAATGAAACTTAATGTTGCCTATAACTTTGAAAGTACTTGTCCTATTCACTTCATACTTGGAATACATTATCAGCATGATCAACAACATTGGTAACAAAAAGAATCATAACTCCTGTTTGATTATACTTTGAGTTATGCCCCTTCCAAATGCAACTTTAACATGAAACTTAATGTTGACTTTAACTTTGAAAATTCACTTGATATTCGATATAAATCATCTTCATGAAAAGTGTCATTATGAAGAACAAGAATGATAACTCCTGCTGGACTATTTTATGAGTTGTGTCACTTTAATATACAACTTTAACATAAAACTTAATGTTGCCTATAACTTTTAAAGTACTTGTCCTATTCACTCATCGAATATATCATCTTCATGAACAACAACAACATCGGTTACAACAAGAATTATAACTCCTGTTTGACTTTTTTTTTTCAAATGCAAATTTCACATGAAACTTAATGTTGCGTATAATTTGAAAGTACTTGCCCTATTCATTGAATACTTGGATTGTATCATCAACATGAACAGTGCCATCGACAACTACAAAAATTATAACTCCTGTTTGAATATTTTATGAGTTATGTCCCTTTCAAATGCAACTTTCACATGAAACTTAGTTTTGCCTGTAAAATGGAAAGTACTTGTTCAATTCACTTAATACTTTGAAAAACTTATCTGCGTGCACAAACCAATTTTTGAAGATGATAACTCAGGTTTCACCATTATTATAGTTATTCTCCTTTTAAATGCAATTTAGATGACACATGTGTTCTTTGGTGTAGTATTGAAATCAACTTAAATAAAATATTTTTATTATATACGATTAAAAATAGGCCCACATTTCAACTTTTTCCATGCAGACGACACATGTGTTCCGCGGAACACAACATTCTAGTTTCTTTACTTAACCTCATAATTTTAGTAGCTAAATATTCAAATTAAGTTGAGGGTGACATTGCACATGTATAAAAATTTGTGATTTTACTTTGTAGGGCACAGAATGTAACAGACAAGATATTTGCGATCATCAGAGAGATGGCGCCTTCAAAGGGAGTTAAGTCTGTCAAGGTAGCAGATGTGATGGAGCAGTGCACGTCAAAGGGGTTTAAACCCGACCAGGTGGACGCCTGTATAGAGGAGTACGAGGAACTGAACGTGTGGCAGGTCAACCAAGCTCACACCAAGATCACCTTTATTTAATCATCTTAACAATGATCCACAAAAAAATGTGACTTACAACTTCACACTTGGATTTTCAATAAATTGTGAATAATAAAATGAAAAAAACAAGAATAAAACAGATGTGATGACCTCATAATTTGGTCGAGGAGTTGAGAAGTTTTATATGTGTAGTTCTTTGTTAGCGGGTGTTGCTCTCAACATTGGGAATTTATGCTGCTAAGTATTCAAATGAGTAGTCCTGTGTGGGCGGTGATGCTTATCTAAATAGCTCTGAAAATAGGAATTTTGACTTTCCAATCTAAATTTATGGATTGATAATTTTAAAAGCCAGGTTTTGTGAAATGTGACGTGTATAAAAATGAAATTTTTAACCATATGTGTTCAATTCTAGATTGTGTTCAATTCATTTTATAAACACATCATGAATTAATTATTATTTTCAAAATATATGGTCTTAACAGAATTATTAAACATTGCCTGATTTAACATTGACTTGTGATCAAATTTGACTTAAAAGTTAAATCAGTTTTCAGATTGTAAACTCTTTCTACTCCACATTGTATATATCATTATGATTATCATACCTTTTGTGTATATCTTTTGATACCTGATGATGGAAATAAAAATTAGACTTAATCAAGTAAATGGAAGTTTCAGTTATTCTAGCTGTTAACCTTTAAAACATGGATATGACTTCAATGGCAGACTGTGTAGATCCAGACCACCCAGCACATCAGTGACATCAGGATCTAGTCTGTTCACTTTTTGATTTATTAATAAACCTCATTTCTGACCAAGCTGCGAACTGTATGGATCTAGACTGTTTTGGGGATAAATCCCTTATAAATGGAGCAATCTGATGCAAAATTCTTTTAAGTAACCCAGTTAAGGCTATAATTGAAAAACCAAATAAAATTTGTGAATTTTGTGTGTAAGTATAGATTTGCACAACAAGCATTTAGAAATTCTGTTTTAAGTTCTGTTAAAAAGCAGATCAAGAGGTGGAATGGAATGAGCGGTGTAGTTGTATTTCTTTTATTCTGGAGCCAAGTGATATTGTTGTTATAGCAACAAAACGTAAATTTCAACACGAACATTCCGAGTTCTGTTGCGAAAAGTGAAGGTTGGGCAGGCCTGTACTAAAATTGCTGCTATCAACAAGTGTTTGAGCTATTGACAGGACGTCGTTCTTTAATTACCATCATCCAAATGTGGTAAAAGTATTGGTAACTAAGAACACTACCCAGGAAGGAGTTAAAAGCTCTACTCAAATGTTAATGATAAAAATGCGAAAAATACTATGAAATGGAAACGGTCAACCTTGGGGATCAGTGTTTAGGCTTTGAAATACAGTGATGAAATTGCATCCCACTTGGTCAAATTTGACAAGTCAGTCCATGTCATCTGATAACTTGTTTTAATGGTGTCCAATACTTAAAGTAAGGTTTGGAGTCATACCAATAAAAAGGCCACATACATGTACAGTTTTAATACTTAAGTTAGTCATTATTTCTGCAAGATCAGTGCAAAACACAAGAGGAAACTTATCCGGAACACGACCTGGTCTGAAGGTTATAAAGCTGAGTGTGGAAACCAGTCTCAAATCTCGAGCAACTGATTTGCTGAAATGGTGACTGGTAGCTATTTCAGCCAATCAGATGCTTGAGATTTAATCTGGTTTCCATGCTCAGTTTTATAACCTTGGACACTGGTATATAACATTTGGCAAGAAGCTATTGTAATTGCAAACCACATGCTTGAAATTTATGTCCGACGATAAACCTTTGGCCTTGAGTATAAACACTGTTTAAATCTATTACAATAAAAAGCTCAGTTGATAGCGCGTCCGTCCCGAGTCCAGTGATCGCTGGTACGACCCCGTTCCACATCAACTAATATTCATGAACTAGGTTTCGGGGAATTTTTTAAACCTAGGTCAATGTAGTGGTTTTATACACTGGACAGTTTAAAAGAACCAGGAATGATCCTCTATATCTGACATGTCCCAAAAAACCTAAATTGACTGGGGCCATCCGCTACCAACGATAAATAAATCGAATGACACGCACGCACGCACACGGGTAATTTTATCCCATTTCAACGAAGATTTTAAGGACCAAATTCAACTTTTAGGGTTTGAAGCTCTATAAAGGTTGTATTAGACCTTAGAAAATGTGTATGCTTACTATTCAAAATTGGATAAGGGTATTAGACCTTAGAAAATGTGTATGTTTACTACTCAAAATTGGATAACGGCCACTTTTGTTATCTTCAATTTTTCACGCTTAGATAATTTTAAACTCGTTTTTTTATAATTCAACTCAGATGCCAAATTCATCTGTTTTATCAAATAAACAATAAAACAAATCCTAATGTATTATTATCTATCTAAAATGTTTACACATAAATAACTAAAGACTACGAAATTGTCCCTTTGAGTAGGCCTAGAAATGTCTAAATCTCCAAAACACTTGCACACAAAATCTGTTTCTCAAGTAAAGCTATATGCGAAACTAAAAAAAATATCTAAGATTTCTTAACAATTTTAAAAGCAGCAATACAGTAGCAACATTAACAATTTAGCAGCAATTCAGCAGCCACATTCAATTAAGAAGCAAATGCCTAGTAATTCAGGACCATTATAATTATGTAAACGGGCCTATTGTTTGTTTAAAATTAACTGTGTTATACAACTTTTCTATTATTCAGTTCACAATTTTAAATTATCTTGAAAAACAATACTTGATTTTCAATGTTGTTTTTTACAGAACTAAGAACACGTTATGACTTTCCTATTGGATTTCCATTTCGCATTTAAAATCCATTTCGATCCTCTTTACTTGGCGGTAGAAGCTAGAAAATCTAGCAGAATCCGCTTCATTTAGAGACAAGCTTGACGGCGCGCTTGGTAAGACATATATTTTGTTGTTGTTTTTTAATTACAGTGCCATGTAGGCCTATATATAAAAAGATGCATTATATTGTTGCAAACTAAAGCGAATGGTACAGTAAAATAGATTCTAGATTCTACATAGAATATCGTGGTGTTCGCCTACAGAAGATGATCGATAATTGGTCAATACATCTTCGCATTTTGTTTCCAGAGTACAATTCTCGCTTAGAAACAACAGCAAATAAATACACATCTGTAAATAAAATTCCAGTAAGGCTAGGAACGTAGCCAAGCCGCTAAATTATTTCCATTTTGAGTAAATTCAGAACGGCAGGTTCAGGTTGTGTTTCTTCCACTTAGCGAGACTGTCGTTTCTGTTTTGTTAGTTTTTAAGGAATTCTGGCCTGTTTTGTTGATGAAAAAATATTTAATAAAATTATTGTATAATGAACATCATATGGCTTATAATGTTATAAAGATAGATGATCTATGTTTTTTTGTTTGATTGAATTTAGGAATATTTAGTGCTTGATGGCGTCATTGATGACGTCACTTTCAAAGACGGATTTTTCCTAACTTGTAACTGTGGTTGCACGACGGTTGCAGGAGTTTATGAAGGTTTATGGGGAAATCTTGTAAAAGAAGCAAGAAGTTCGATTTGTTTCTTTTATGCGTGTCATCGTGTTCTTGCTGATTTGACTCCAGGTGCTCTGGGACCTGGAAAGATAATTTAGTACCAACCCTTTTGCTTTGCAATGCTATTTAGCTTCTTATGTTTTATATGTTTGTGTGCTTTTGCATGCAACATTATTGATCTGATGTGTGGGTTGTACTTGTTTGTTCATATGAGAACCAGGGCTTTTTCACTGCCTGGGGAAGGGGCCTTGTCCTATAATTTTTTTGGGGAAAAGCGCGAATGAAAAAAAAACCACAGGTACTTGAAACAAACTATTTTTAATGTTCTATATGGGCTATATACTACTAGTCTTATTATAGTGAAGGAAACTGCATGATTTTAAAGAAATTTTCTGAAGGGAAGGCGCCATAGAAGGAAAAACACATGGCAACCTGTTGGGGCAAGTGTGGTTGGTGCACACTAGAACTAAACCCGATTGAAACCCCCAGTGGCAAGTTATTTTTGCCACAGACCTGGCAAATTGTTTTGCCACACACCGTTCCAAGGCGGTAACCCTAAGGGTTCTATTTTTCGTTAATTGTTTGTGGTGTCATATTTGAAATTAATATTCTTATAAAAACATGCTCTCATTCCCTCTACTTTTCGCTGGGTGGGGAGGCTGTGTTTTCCGAGTGTTGCGATCCCTGATATGCATATTTCACTTTTGACAACTTAACCGAGTTTTTCATAGGCTGCACGTTCACCACGTTATTAATGGTAGATGTTGGACACTGAGGAGCACAACTCCACTGAGCACCAACGTCTATACATTATTCCCGTTATTCTCATTTTAGATCTGTTGTTAGAACGAGAAAAAAAAAGAAAAGAAAAAAATGGCGGACATTGGCGATCTTCCAGAAGGGTAAGTCATCTACACTCGAGTGCCTGTGACATGCCCAGCTTATTTAATGTAGCTCTAACTGGTATTTTTAGGGTAAAAAACATTCAATATATCTGTATGCGAGCAATACTTTGTCAAACCTTAAGACAGTGCTATCCGGTTGGTTTGTCGACGGCTAATAAATAAAGTCCAGTTTATATTTAACCTGTTGACATTTTGTATAAATGTAATTATTTAGTAGTAAGTCTTAACGGTCCGCCGCCGTATCGGCTAGTTACCATGTGATTCGATAAGATCCTTTAATCATCAATACATGTATTACAAATAATACAAATTATGGTTATGATATAATTATAACAAATTTTAATAACCAGGAAATAAAATCCACTTTCGAATTTCTTAATCTTAAATTATTTGAACATTAAAAGTTAATTAAAAGAATGATCAATCATAAACTAATTAACGCAAAGCCATATTCAAGCACTGGTATAATAGAAGGTTTTTATTTAATGTTATGCAATGTTATAAAGGGAGTTGACCAGAATTAATTCAGTTATTAAAAACATGTACTGGTTTAACAAACAGTTTATGTTTTAGAGCGCAGAAGTTGTCTGAAGAATCCCAGGAGATCTACGAGATCGCGAAGGGGATGGCGCCTGCAAAAGGAGTTAAGTCGGTCAAGATGACGGAACTCATCGAGCAGTGCAAGACCAAGGGCTTCGAACCGAACCAGGTGGAGTCCTGCCTCGAGGATTATGAAGAGTTGAATGTTTGGCAGGTTAACCAGTCTCGGACCAGAATAACCTTCACGTAGACACTGAGTTGGATGAAGAAATTGTAAAATTGGAAAACAATATCTTAATGTAACTTTCAAGTACCAACGTTTCAAAAATAAAGAGGGCTTAGTTGACATTGATCGTTGTGAAAATATTTGAATGTTTTTAAGTTGAATGTTTTTATAAATAAATTGTAACATATATATAGCGGTAGCTTATTGTTGATGATTTAAGACATGAGGCACAGGCCTTTGTCTATAAAAAGATATGTACACATGCCAGAGCAATCTGCTAGTCAGTTTTGTTATAAATATGTATATGCATGTTCAAAATCAAATGCTTTCAGCAAAGAACAGCACTGTTACATGAACTGCACTTTCATTTCAGCATGTTTTGGACATGAAACTTGTTTGTTTTTAAATTCGTGTACCAATCTACTCACCAAAAATAGCAACCCATAAATTCTAAAGCGGGATTCGCAGCATTCAAAACGCGCAGATGCAGCAAATGGCAGAAAGTTACCAGAAACTGTTTATTACCAAATCCTTTCTACTGTATAATTATTACAGTTACACTTTTTAACAGAATCAATGTTTCTTTTATTTTACCCCTGGAATGCATGTGCATTTTACAGAAATCATTTATAAGATGCCACTTTAGTTTAATAAATGAACTGGACTCGTCAAAATGGTTAGATCGATAAGACTTCATATTAGAAGACCATCAACTGTTAATTGCGACCAAGCCATTAGTTGCAGAATGAATATTGATATTGCCTTCCTAGAAGAGGAAAGTGAAATAAAGATATTCTGCTTTGTCTTGTCGCTGAATACAGTGACAGACATGACTACCAACGGAATCCTAAAAGTTCGCCAACGCAATAATAAAATGTAGTGACCGTCAATAGAAACTTAACTCTTTTACAAAAGGTTTTACCAGGGGTTCCATTTGACCCGGAAGATGACCCTTTGACTCTTGAAATTTCCAAAAAGCCTCATTTTGACCCTTTTGATTTTTAGGTGAAGGGTCATTTGTTCCTTAAATTAGGGATATTTTGGCTAATAATTGGCAGATTCCTTAAAATGTATTGAGATTTTGAGATTCAGCAGCTAGTGAAACCCCTGGTTTTACATTGATATAAAGTGAAACCATTCGATATACTTCGGTTGATTTACGGTCCAACTAACCTATATAATATATAATTTTAAAACTGAATATTTGAAACAATGAAATTAACTGGAAAACATTGATAAAGCTATATTGCGTTTTTCTCACGTCATAAAAATGCATTTACTAAGAAATAAAAAAAACTCACGGAATTTCTTTCAAGAACGACTCCGCTGTGTAGTTGGTGAAAGTTTGGAAATGTTTCAGAAAATTTACAGAAAATCTGAAATAGGACTAATGATAACAACACAGAAAGCGTGTTCCTGCTGTTTCATCAGATTCCGTCATTAGTAAAATGGGAAATTCACATGACATGAGTGATCAGATTGGTAACTTTTGACGGCGAGTATATCTTTCTTTAGGGTACATAGTCTGAATCCCGGTGGACATGAAATGCAGAGGAGAGTTCAATATGCTATAAACAATTTGGTTAGTGCTGTAATACGCAGTTCAATGATAAATGACTGTGGAAAAAAAAGTTGCAAAGAAGACTACCTATTCAATAGAATTACTTAATAAGACAGTAAGTTTTAAAGTTCCCTGGTTTATATCAGCGGCATGAACTAAAACCCCTGCACTTGACCGTTGATAAAAAGAGTTCTGACAAAATGGCACTATTTTGAACGCTGTTCCGCAATACCGCCAAACCAGCAGCTGTTGCACTTAAAGTGCTATACCAATGATACCCGAGTTAGCAAAGCAGGTCAAGAAAGGGCAGATCAACACCGCTGGGATACCTGTATTAGCTAGCAAAGTAACCCACTAGGACCGGTCCTAGCCTCGCAGCCCTACTTGGAGATCTGGTATAAGCAAAGTAGCCGAGCTGGGAGTCCTATAAGATCTAGCGAAGTAGCAGTCCTGTATACGCTAGCTACCCAACTGAGGAGAGGTCTCTGTATGGCCTATCCCAGCTTGGGGTTCTGTATGAGCCAGCGAAGGAGCACAGCAGGGAGACCTTTTTGATCTAGATAGGTAGCCCAGGTGAGAGTCCTGTATGAGCTAGGTAAGAAACCCAGCTGGGTGTCCTGTATGATTTAGCTATGTAACCCAGCTGGGAGGTCTATATATTCGAGCCCAGAAAGGGGTCATGTATGAGCAAGCTAAGGAGCGCAGCTGAAAAGCCTGTGTGATTTAGCTAGATAGCCCAGCTAGGAGTCCTGTATAAGCCAGCTAAGGAGCGCATGATCTAGCCCAGCTGAAAGTCCTATATGATCTAGCTAGGTAACCTAGCTGGGTCAGCGTATGATATAGCAAGGTAGCCCAGCTATGGGTCCTTTATGAGCTTAGTAAGGAGCGCAGCTGGGAGTCCTGAATGATCTTGCTATGTAGCCCAGGTGATTCTGTATGATAAAGCAAGGTAACAAAGCTGTGGGTCTTGTATGACCTAGGTACGGAGCGCAGCTGGGAGTCCTATACGAGCCAGCTTAAGAGCACATCTGGGAGGCCTGTATGGGCTAGCTAATTAGCCCAGCCTGGGGTCCTCTAAGAGCTAGGTTAAAAAAGCAGCTGAGAGTCCTTTGTGATCTAGAAAGGTAGCCCAGCTGTGAGTCTTTTAAAATCTAGCTCAATAGCCTATCTGGGAGTCCAGTATAATATAGCTCAGCAGCCCTAGTGGGAGTCCTGTATAATCTAGCTCGGTAGCCCTGATGGGAGTCCTGTATAATCTAGCTCAGTAGCTCAGCTGGGAGTCCTGTATAATCTAGCTCAGTAACACAGCTGCAAGTCCTGTATAATCTAGCTCAGAAGCCCAGCTGGGAGTCGAGTATAATATAGCTCAGTAGCCCAGCTGGGAGTCCTGTATAATCTAGCTCAGTAGCCCAGCTGGGAGTTCTGTATAATCTAGCTCGGTCGCCCAGTTGGGAGTCATGTATACAAGTAATCTAGCTCACTAGCCCAGCTGGTAGTCCTGTATAATCTAGCTCATGCCCGGTTGGGAGTTCATTAAAATCAAGTTCAGTAGCGTGGTTGGGAGTCCAGTATAATCTAGCTCAGTAACCAAGCTGGGAGTCCAGTATAATCTAGCTCAGTATCCCAGCTCGGAGACCTGTATAATCTAGCTCAGTAGCTCGGTTGAGAGTCCAGTGGAATCTAGCTCAGTAACCCAGTTGGGAGTCCTGTATAATCAAGCTCAGTAGCCCTGTTGGGAGACCAGTATAATCTAGCTCTGTAACCCAGCTGGGAGACCTGTATAATCTAGCTCAATAGCCCGGTTGGGAGTCCAGTGTAATCTAGCTCAGTAGCCCAGTTGGGAGTCCTTTATAATTTAGCTCAGAAGCCCCATTGGGAAACCAGTATAATCTAGCTCAGTAGCACAGCTGGGAGACCTGTATAATCTAGCTCAATAGCCCAGCTGGGAGACCTGTATAATCTAGCTCAGTAGCCCAGTTGGGAGTCCAGTATTATCTAGCTTAGTAGCCCAGTTGGGAGTCCAGTATTATCTAGCTCAGGAGCCCAGCTGGAAGTCCTGTATAATCTAGCTCAGTAGCCCAGTTGGGAGTCCTGTATAATCTAGCGCAGTATCCCGGTTGGGAGTCCAGTATAATCTAGCTCAGTAACCAAGCTGGGAGTCCTGTATAATCTAGCTCAGTAGCCCGGCTGGGAGTTCAGTATAATCTAGCTCAGTAGCCCAGCTGGGAGACCTTTATAATCTAGCTCAGTAGCCCAGCTGGAAGTCCTGTATAATCTAGCTCAGTAGCCCGGTCGGGAGTCCAGTATAATCTAGCTCAGTAGCCAGCTGGGAGACCTTTATAATCTAGCTTGGTAGCCTAGCTGGAAGTCCTGTATAATCTAGCTCAGTAGCCCGGTTGGGAGTCCAGTATAATCTAGCTCAGTAACCCAGCTGGGGATCCTGTATAATCTAGCTCAGTAGCCCGGTTGGGAGTCCAGTATAATCTAGCTTAGTAACCCAGCTGGAAGTCCTGTGTAATCTAGCTCAGTAGCCCAGATGGGAGTCCAGTATAATCTAGCTCACTAGCCCAGCTGGGAGACCTTTATAATCTAGCTCAGTAGCCCAGCTGGAAGTCCTGTATAATCTAGCTCAGTAGCCCGGTTGGGAGTCCAGTATAATCTAGCTCACTAGCCCAGCTGGGGGTCCAGTATAATCTAGCTCAGTAGCCCAGCTGGGATTCCTGTATAATCTAGCTCAGTAGCCCGGTTGGGAGTCCAGCATTATCTAGCTCAGTAGCCAAGCTGGAAGTCCTGTATAATCTAGCTCAGCAACCCAGCTGGGAGTCCTGTAAGAGCAAGCTTAAGAGCACATCTGGGAGGCATGTATGGGCTAGCTAATTAGCCCAGCCCAGGGTCCTCTGAGAGCTAGGTTAAAAAAGCAGCTGGGAGTCCTTTTTTGATTGAGATAGGTAGCCTAGCTGGGAGTCTTGTATAATCTAGCTCAGTAACCCAGCTGGAAGTCCTTTTTAATCTAGCTCAGTAGCCCGGTTGGGAGTCCAGTATAATCTAGCTCAGTAGCCCAGCTGGGAGTCCAGTATAATCTAGCCCAGTAACCCAGCTGGGAGTCCTGTATAATCTAGCACAGTAGCCCGGTTGGGAGTCCAGAATAATCTAGCTCAGTAGCCCAGCTGGGAGACCTGTATAATCTAGCTCAGTAGCCCAGCTGGGAGTCCAGTATTATCTAGCTCAGTAGCCCAGCTGGAAGACCTGTATAATCTAGCTCATTGTATAATCTAGCTTAGCAGCTGGGAGTTCAGTATAATCTAGCTCAGTAGCCCAGCTGGTAGTCCAGTATGTGCCAACTATGTTGCACAGCTGAGAGTTCTGCATGATTTAGATATGTAAACCAGCTGGGGTCAGCTAGTCAGGCAGTCCTTTTGGGAGGGCCTGTGTATCCTAGCCAAGTAGGCCTGCTGGGACCCTGTATGAGCAAGCCAAGTAGCCCACCTAGGTACGTGTATTGTATGAGCAAGCCACATAAGCCAGCTGGGAGGTCCTGTATCTGGGAATCTCATTCTTACTGTATTTTGTGTGTTTATAATACATTTCAAATAAAACAAGAAGAATTTCGTTGGTAATGGTAGTTACATTATTTAATTGCACATTTTCTGAAGAATACCCTTCAAAGTTTGTAAAGTTAAGTATTTTGTTTTCAAAAATCATAAACATTGTGACATAAGCATACTAACTATAAAATAACAGGACAAGTTTTAATGCATGCATTTCAAACACCAAATTCTAATGCTGAATTTGGAATGTATAAAACTCCTTGAGGAGCCATGTGAGAAAATGTGTCTTTGAAGATCTATGTGCAGTCATACATCGGAATAAAGTCTACCTAAAGACTTAGCTGAGTTCTCCAAGGACAGTACACTTTACTTTCATACAACCAGAGATATAGTGCCCTTACTACTACAATAACTTTACATGAAAAGATAGTGAAGCCATGACCTTCATTTCAAAAGTAGGTCACTGACTGATAGTTTAGGAGGAGTTGATGCCACAAGATTTGGGGGACATATGTATGGATGGAAAGACATACGGATGGATGGACAAGTGCAACTCTATATGCCTCCCACTTTGTGGGGGCATAAATTAAGTAATAACTAAGCTTAGATATGTCATTGGACCATGGAATATAGGGTTTAATTTGATGAAATGTGTGTTCAAGAAATTAATTAATGCAATGCTGTCCTGCAGATAAAGCAATGTAGCCACTACTTATATTTCCAACATGTAGATCCCTGTATCATTGATTTAATGAGGTGTGACCAATGGGAAATTCCGAATTATTGAATGAAATTTATTAATACCACCCATACAGGTAAAATGTAGCCATGACCTATATTTAATTCTTATCTACTTATTGCATGTGTATAGCATGAACTGCTTCAAGATGTGAAATGCTTAAATAAGGGTTTTTATGAAATTTAGTTACAGAATCATGTTAGAAAAAAGTCTGATGAAATTGTGTGAATGCAAATTGTAAAGTTAATAATTATATATTATTAATAAAAGTATGACCTACATTTGAAAAGTAGGTCACTGGATCATTATCATATATGAAGGTAAATTTATTGGTGCCATCATGGTAGATTTTAAAAAAGCCTTTGACTTAGTTGACCACAAAGTACTGCTGCAAAAACTTAAACCTTATAAATGTAGTGAACCTGCTATTAAATGGTTCAAGTCCTATTTACAACAGCGTAAACAGGTTGTTAATTTGAATGGGGCCACCTCCAACACATCTGAAATTGTGTGTGGAGTTCCTCAAGGTTCTATATTAGGCCCTTTGCTATTTCTCTTATTCATTAATGATTTGCCAATGTCTCTGGGTACTACAATCAGCAGCACTGATATGTATGCCGATGACACAACCTTCAGTGACATTAATTCCTCTAAAGAGATTATGGAACGAAACCTTCAAAATGCCTTACATATTCTTGAGGAATGGTGTCATCTGAATGGTATGGTGCTCAACACAGATAAAACCAAGGTAATTTTTATAACAACCCCACACAGACGAACTAAAGCAGAAGACAGTCAATTAAATATTTTCTACAAAAATGTGAAACTAAAGGTTGTTACTGGTGATAAATTGCTGTGAATCAATATAAATGAAAATATGAAATGGGATGATCATATCAACAATATAAGGAAGAAAGTAGCATCTAATCTATGGCTTTTGTCTAAAATAAAAACATTTATATCACGCAATCATCAAATTATATTCTACAAGGCATATATACAACCCCATTTAGATTTTTGTAATGTAATCTGGGGTGGAACTGGTAAAACCAATTTAGATAAACTATTTTTATTACAGAAAAGAGCATTTAAATTAATACTAGGGCCAGAGTACACATCGTTTCCAGAAGCTACAGAAAAAATTAATGCTTTATCCATTCATCAAAGAATTTTAATTCAGAAGGCTAAATTCATGTACAAAGTACACAAAAAACTTTTACCCACTTATATTTTGGAAATGTTTGAATACAGAAAAACAAGCAACACAACACTTCGTACAGTAAGTAATACTGATTTCCAAATACCCCGTCCAAGAATTGAACTTTTCAAGGAAACTATGTCTTACTCTGGTCCTATGATTTGGAACAAAATTCCAATAGAAATACGATCAAGTCGTAGTCTAAACCAATTTACAAAGAAATTTATTACTTGGATAAAAGATTAAGTTTATTCTGTTAATTTTAAAATGTATGTATTTGTGTAAAATTAATGTGAATTTCTTAATAATTATTTTCTTCTTCACTTGAGTATAATGCATGTTATTATGTTCATTTCATTGTTTTTTGTTCACTTAACATTGTTCTTGCTGTTTGTTTTGTATATGTTTCTCAAATATGTTTGTATTACATTCATTGTTAATATTTTTATATAAATATGTGACATATTTGAGAGGGCCCCAAAGAAGATTAGTCATCAAAACTAATTGGGTCACCCTCTATAAATAAAGTCTTCAATTCAATTCAATTTAACATAAGTAACACTTATAAATACCAAAGACACATTTTCTCTATATGCTAGCAGTTAGAAGTGCTTTGCATGAATAAATATACACTTGTCAAAAGTTCTAAGTGCACACCTTAAAATTTTGAATATCTCAGAATAAGAGTATCCTATTAAAAGAAATTATGATATTATGTTAAATATGACCAAACAATAATAATTATTTGAAAACAGTGCGTATGTTTTACATATTACGTCATCCACCTCAGCATACGCTATTTATACGTAATTCCGTGTGGTAATAAAATTTGATTTTTTTACAATCGTTTTTGTTTTTCACATGTTCACCGACACCTGACAATCTAAAAACTCACACCAACACATTATAACTATGGAACAGTTGACGACAGACGACCATGAAAGTGCCACCAACATGCTTTTAATTGGCACAAATTTAAATTTGTTATACACTATTCATTACCTTATTCATAAATGCAAAAGAAATGCCTCACTTTTGCATATTTTATCATTATAAAAAAAAATTCAAATGATATTATTTTCTAGATTGATAACATTGCTGATGTTGCACGTTGATGTTATGCTCTTACATCATTAAATATTTATGTAAAGAATGTAAAGACGAAAACATTGGTATTACATTTGTTTGATTAGTGCCCACTAAAATTATTAGAAAAACTTCAAACTTGAATGATTCAATCAAATAGTAAGGCATATCACATTTATAAAGTCGCACTTAGTATTTTGAGAAGTGTACATATTATTCTCTGACTAATAAAAGCAAAACTGGATGAATATAGTGCCACTTGCAGCAACTAGGTCAGAAAATAGCACAAAACTAATTGCATATGTATAAATACAATCATATATAACTGTTTCTTTACTATGTAGAAATGTGAACATCTATAGTATTGCATTTAATTAAATAGATGAACATGTGTAAATTATCACAGATACACCAGGGCTTATAAAGGGAGTTGACCAGAATTAATTCAGTTATTACAACTGTGATATTTGGAACAATTGAAATTACACATCTTGTTACAATAATAATTAGATGAGAATTATTTATGGTTTAACTTGGTCGAATAAAGGTGATAAATGAACTGAAAACCATTTTTCCATTTAAAATAGAAGCAGATACAAGCCTTTATTTATGATACAAGTACCAGTCTGTATAGATAGTCACATGATCAGTTACATTACTTCCATTAAGTTTGCTAACTAGGATACGGCTGGTATACATGAGCCAAAAGTTTAGGTCCAGAACAGCCAACACATTCATGCCATCTGATCAGAATCTACACTGTTTGCTTTGTGATTAATTAGTTTTTTTCTGACCAAGAAGCAAACCTTAGATCCTAAACAGATTACATGAATGAGATCTACACTGTTTGCACAAGCAATAAAATTCATATATACACAGTAAAGTTTTAACCATAGTTGTAACAACAAGTGCTAGTCAGAAAGAACAGCACGCTTGACTATTCCAAAAGTTGAAATGAAGTGGTCAGAGATACTGAACAATCGGATAGAAATCACAAGAGTTTAAGAACTGGAGCAATAAATTAACCTCTAAAATGTTGGCATAGGAGGGGAACAAAAAGTTACACACATGTATAAAACAATTTTAGAGGTGGGTAACCCACACCCATTTCTATGAAAATCTTTTCTTAGTTTCAGCTTAGAAAGAAAGGAAAATAGTTTGGGGAGGAGAGAGGATACCCACACACACACCCTTCCCACCAACTTCCTGTAAAGAACTTTTTGTTCTTTTTATGATTATGTTTTAAGTGTTGGTTTGAGTTCAGAAAAAAAAGAATGTGATTATACTTTTATTTTGGGGGTTGGGGGATGGGGGTTTGGGAGGGAGTCAGGGGTAACCTAAAAATTCAATAAGGGGCATAAATTATGATGGTAAAGAAGTGTATAAAATTTTAAAGCTTTGCATATAAGTAGTTTGAAAGTTATGAGTTTGTGCACCAGCTTGCTGAAAAAAGGGCCATTATTAGAATAAAATGGAACTTATGGTTCTTGGCATACAACGAGTCTGGAAAATGCTGGTGAATAAGTGTACCAAGCTATAGTACTTTGTAAGAAATAATGATTCAACCATAAGAGGAAAAGCAACATTGATGGTGATGCTGATGACAAAGTGAGTAGAATAGCACAACTCATGTTCCAAATACATGCAATCGAGCTCAATAGCACATTTCCAATTTAAAATTAACAAGGCAATCTTAGATCTTAAATGCACTTTAGAAAATACAATCTTTGATCTTATGATAAAAGGAAACAAACAATATGGCAAACTCAAATGCAGTTCTCTGCCTTTCACATCCCTGCCACCACAAAAAAATGACAACAGGTCAGTAATGCTTTGAAAAAATACACATAGAGTAGAATAGAATGTTCAGTTTTTCATTAAAAAAATTACAAATGTAAGGTTTCTTAAAGAAACTTTTTGGTCATTATACAATATCAGAAAACTGAGCTGAAGGTTATAAAGCTGAGATTGGAAACCAGTCTCAAATCTCAAGCATCTGGTCGCCATTTCAGCCAATCAGATGCTTGAGATTTGAGACTGGTTTCCATGCTCAGTTTTATAACCTTGGACACTGGGAATTCAAAAACATTCATGGCGTACTCATTTTCATTGATTTTGTAGACAAATCAATCCGCATGACTGAACTAACATGAAATATAGAATTTAATGTGTAATAAATAAAACCGAAAACCAAAATTTAAAAAACTAACCCCGATGCAAAAAACCATAAAATTTCATGCCCACTTAAGTAAGTGCATCCAAAGTTATATAACAATGTGTGGTAATGTAAAGGAAAGAAAACTAACCACCCCTTCTAAAACTGAGAACAATTTGAATATTAATGGGGACCATAATGGGCATGTTGTTAATAATCACCATATTATATGCTTTCAAGTAAAGCGAACAAATAAAACAAGGTATCCCTTTACTCCTTAGATACAACTTTTTTGCATCTGCAACCAGTGTAGATCCAGATCAGCTGGCACATATGTGCCATCTGATCAGGATCTACACTGTTTGATTAATTAGATTATTTCCAATCAAAAAGTGAACAGTGCAGATCCTTATAGGATGGCACGTATGTGCCGTCTGATATGGATCTGCTTTGGTTGCATCTGCGTTAAAATGTTTATATACGGAATCAAGGGCTATAGTACCAGTGCTTCCTTTGACATCATTTGAAGCATAATGCCATAGACTATTACAGTATTTTTTCAGTCTTAGTAAAAAATAATGTATAACCTAAACTACAGAATTGAGTTACTTCATTTGTTGCCATATTGGCAGAATAATTTTAAGTCTAGATTTGGTCTAGTCTTTTACTAAGCTTGCCATAAAGGTTATAAATGATCAGGAAAGAAAATTGCACCAAAGTACAAAAACTTTATACAAACGCTATTTGTTAGGTAGACTTCTTCCAAGAATTTTTATCAAACTTTACTACCATAACAGTTATGTTATCTAAAGACCCCTTATAATAAGCTTGTAGGACTATACTTTTGGCACCAAAATGAGGCTCGTCCAATCTCTCAAGAATAAACTGGATGGCTTCTTCGTTCGTAAAACAATCCCAGAGTCCATCAGTGGCTAAAATGAGAAACTTCGGTTGAACATCCTCTAAGTTGAAAGTTAGTATATCTGGTTCAGCTATAATGAGTTGTTTTTCTTTGAGAGGATAGTCTCCAAGAGCTCGTGATGTGGCGAGTATACCAGCCACTCGCCAAACACCATAAAAACCAATAAATCCACCAGCGTCTTTGATTCTCTGGTGTTCTTTAGTCTGAAAGAAAACACCAAGATAATTATGTACAGATAAAACAATTATATATGTGTATAATATTAACAAGAAGACGACTCAATGCACCTAAATTTTAATTGAAAAGGGGGCATAACTATGACAAACTACAGTCAAGATTTATGAAACTTGTCTTGATAATTGGTATTGTGATGTCAGACAACTATTATAAGATTCAAATCTCTAACTTAAATAGATACTTAGAAAAAGTGAAATTAAACAAAAAAACTTCTTGAAATGTTGATGCCCACCCACCTGCTCGCTTACCCCAACGACATACCCCAATTTAATAGCCAGGATTTTTCAACGAAAACCTGGATAAAAGTTTCATTAGTGTTTACAGTAAAGACGAATTAATCAAGGGAAAATGGAGAAGCAATTCAAACTTTCAAAAACACATTAGGTTAAACTGAAAAATTTTGGCCAAATTTCTTTCTTTTTGCAATTATTTGGCAAAATAATTTTTTTGTTCATTTACCTGTATGAACTCTAAAAATGCAGAGAGAACTTACCGTAAAACAGTTCAACAGCATGAATGAGAGGAAAGGATTAATTCTCAGTTGAGAAGTACCAAATCTGACATCTCATTATGGACATCGCCAAAGTTACTGAGAATTCAGTACTGATGGACTTAATCATGTGTAAGTGGATGAAAAATTGACTTCTGGGTTTTATATGGCTATTGACAGCATTGAAAGATACGTTGTATCCAAAAAAGATCTATGGTTTGAAGGGTTTGTATACTTTTAATTATATTTTACAAAATGGTGATCACATTTACTAATATCCTTTCCACGCCCGACCCTGTTTAATTCCCGGACCGACGTCCATAACATATTAGAACGAGCAGAAATTATGAGCTCCCAAAACCCGACCCTGATTTCTTGTCGGACACCTGCAACGTACAAATATGTATGCTTTTTTCACGATTTTAAAACCCGTAACGTAAATCTGCGTAAAAAACTTTAATGCCCGTTGATAAGCGTATGTTTGAATAAAGCATATACGCTTTTGTCTGTTACAGGTATTCTACGGTTTAATGAAATTCAGAATTTTCAGCATGGTTAGAAACCCGATTAAATAACTGTAAAACACGTTATCTAACATTACGGTCTTTCTTCTGTAAAAAAAGGTGAAATATGCATATCAAGAATAGTGTGTTAAAATCACGAATCTCAACGCTCTTTTACATAATGGGTGAAACCAATCCGAAAAATTTGGTTTATTGCGGGAAGACTATATCGGAAATTTCCGTAAATCAATTAATCTAATTAACAGTCATTAATTTTCATTCCATTGTAAAAAATGTCATTACTAGGTAGAAATAGGTATTTTCTAACATAATATATAATTGTTTTGGAGCCACTTTTTTATTTTGACAATGAAAGATTAAGAAACAGCAACAACGTAATTTGATTTTTTTCTTAAAATTGGACTTCGATTAAATTACATATTTTCTTATCAGATTATCTAAGTCATTTGTAAACAATTTCTTATTATACGGTATTTGAGAGAAAATATGCGATGCATTCAAAGGACTTATAGTGTAAAAATACTGATCAATCATTCCGTGTTCTTCGAATAGCCACCAAAGCCAGGACTTTTTAACAAAAAGAAATGAATATCCACGGGTTTCCTACGAAGAAACAGGGTCGGGTTTTGAAACTCAATTTGTTTGATATGTTTAAATAAGTTTCGGGCATCCTCCAGTAAAACAGGGTCGGGTTTTGAGAAGTCAAAATTTTGTCACATTCACGTTATGGTCGTGGAAAGGATATCACATTTTCATTAATTGTTTGTGGTGTCTATTTTAAAATTGATCATTTTATAACCGACACTCTCTTTTCCGATCTACATTGTGAAGCTTTGTCTTCCAGATGTTGCCATTCCTGATATGCATATATCACTTTTTTAAATGATCTTTTATCCAACTGTACAGTTATTATTTTCTAGACAAAACATGTTACTCTAGTTTTTGAATTTTTGAATGTTTAATGCAGGGTCCAATGCAAGATTTTCAGAAAGGTGGTTTGTTTGGGGCAGTCTTATAGGGTAGATACATGACAACTTCCAAATTCCTGGCCAAATTCTCCACGAAATTAAATATTTGCTGCCCAAAAAGGGGGTTCTAGCAACCCTACAAAACACCCCTCTGGATTTGTGCATGGATGAATGTTCTTAGTTCAAAACATTTAAATATGATGTACCTGGTTAGGTTTATGATCCTCAGACAGAATAATAGTTTTGCCATGTTTATCACACATGACTCCTCTAGAATCTCCAACATTTGCTACGGTCAGTGTGTTACCTGCTACCAGAGCAACCAAGGCTGTCGAACCTTAACAACAAACAAAATCTTCACTGTTAACAAATAATATGACATAACATTTAATATTTATATTTCAACTTTATCTTCTACATTGAAGTCTTATTCATCTTACAAATAATAATTCCTTATGGAATGCAGTGTGACATATTACTCTAAAAGGCATGGCTACAGTAAAAGCTGCTCACAATTTATCGGACAGAGAACTATGTTTTTACATGTGATGCTGATGAGCATGCATGTTTTGCCAAGAGTTGCTCAAAAAAATTGTGACGTCAGTCACTGTCGTCAACTAGGCTGTTCCAACAGCCATTCACATAAGCAGTAAAAATGAGAGCTTTAAGTGCAAATACGAGGGGTGTTCGGAAAGTTCGTAGAATTTGTGTATATCTCCCGTGCCTTTTATTGTTTTTCTTTACAATTTTGCACATGCATACCTGCGTTTGTCCATAATGTAGTCCCTAAACAAGGAGAACGAGTTTTAATTTTGTTTGGACATATTGGTAACCTTAGCAACCAAATTTACTTGTTATGGCGCAGTCCACAATATGATATAAATTAAAATGGTTACAAGAAATGTAAACTTCATAAACGTCACATAACTTAACGCAAGAACGGCGCAAAAAAAGGTGATAACATGACTTCATAATGACAGTTGATGAAAAATTCAAAACATTGACGCCATCGTAACAGAAACCATAGCAGTTTCTTTACAGTCTGTGACATTCCATGCTGAAAAGTTATGACGTCGACAGGTGACGTTGAATTAGGGAGTGTTGTGAAATCACCGACGGATACGTTGAAAATGATTTAAACAACAGGAAACTTTAAAAAATGCAGTCAAGCTTGTGTACACGTGGCACTCGCGTTTTAAAAGAGGAAGAGAGTCTATTTAAGATGATCCTAGGAGCGCCCGGCCGTCCGTTGCAGTTTGTTTCATTTAAGACCGTGTAACTGAACTTACAAAACAGTCTCAGATGATTGTATCATCATTCAACGAAGACTGGTAACATTAATTAACATTAAGCAAATGGATAGACAGGCATAAGAAGTGTGCGGTAATTGCTGGTGACTATAGATATGGAAAAGGTGCGTCCTTTAATTGACTTAAATTACGCCTGAGATCTAAGCGACGTCAAATTGACGTGCCCCCGGTATGTAATTTGCATAGTGTTGGTGTCCCTGGGTTAATCTTGCTGAATCATCCATAGCTTAAAGAAACTATATTTAAATGTATGTATGTACTTTTTTAGTTTGCTAACATAAATACTTTTTGTTTTATACTCAAATTATATGTACTTCCCGAACAACCCTCGTATATGGATTTAATTGATATTTGATGATTTTCATCTGAGTACGAACAACAGTTGGATTGTTTTAAGTAAGCAAGAAGCCCTTTGGGCTTCACTCACTTTAAACAACCCAGCATATGCTGTCCTCCACCGGTACTTCTTTTACTGAATAAATGTGTACTTCCATACTAAGTTAGGGAATATATGCTGTGCTACATGTTTGTGTGCTTTCTTACTAAGTAAGGGAACATATAGACTGTGCCATGAATGTGTGCTTTCTTACTGTTAAGCAATATATGCTGTGCCACATGTAATAAACATGTTCACTTACCTGACAAATCTGAAGATTCTTTTGAAGCTTTTAATATCTGTTCATCAACTTCTAAAATCTGTTTAGTAAGGATATCTCCGTGATGTTGTAGATTGTCATCAATATTGGATAAAACCATTGAAAATAGGTTGTCTTTTGCATACTGTGCTACAAACTGAAAAGAAATGAAAAAAAAATGTTTTTACTGAACTCTTTAAATATTGATCATGATTTATATAACCAAAATATACAACAAGACATGACAGAATCAAATATGTGATAAGCGATAACATACAGATTTCATGTGAAAAAGGGCCATAAGTCAGTGAAAAGATGGTGGGTTCTGACCATTCGAAATATACCTTCATTTTGTTATATTACACCAATATTACCAAACTAATGTTAGTATGCATAACCACTTACTTCTCATCCAATTTTATTAACCCTTTCCTCCATATATAAGCTTCTTTACGCCTGTGCGACCAGTGTAGATCCAGATCAGCCGGCACATTCCATGCTGTCTGATCACGATCTGCACTGGTCGCATTTTGGTCAGTAATAACCTAATGAATCAAAAAGCGAACCGTGCAGATCCTGATCACATTTTAGTAAATCCTAGTATTTTCTTTAAACCATACTTTATTTATATCTTGAAAAACTTAACATAATTTCAGTTTTTGTAAACAAACATTTATTCACTGATATGCTACAGTGCTATTACCTTTTGCCTACATATGTTTTGTGAACATGACGATAATGCAGTATGTATGATTGATTTAAACAGCCACATTAAATAAAACATGTTCGTGAAGCAAACTTCTGAGAAAAGTAACAAATCAAGACACAAGCATAAACAGTGCTTAAAAAAGAGGACAAAACATGAGATCTTTCTCCATACAACTTAAGTCTAAAGCTTTTTAAGCTTTAAACCTTATTAAATGATGAATGTATAACTACAGAAAATAAAATTTGTAGCGGTATGTTTATCATGCTAAAACAACCATGATGTCAAAAGTCTACATGACCAAGTAATTAACATTTGAAAATATTCAGTTTTCTCACATACTTAAAATTTACTGCACTAAATACCTTGATTTTAATATTCATATTTTATTGAAAATTTGAAATAAAGATTATCATTGCATGTAGAAATACAAAACCGTATACTGAATTTGAGAAAAGGCCAATTAACCCTTTCCTCCATAAATACACATTTTAACGCATGTGCAACTAGTGTAGATCAAGATTAGCCGGCATATCCCTGCGGTCTGATCAGGATCTACAATGGTCGCATTTTGGTCAGAAAAAAACCTAATGAATCAAAAAGGGAACAGTGAAGATCCTGATCATACGGCACGGATGTGCCAGCTGATCTGGATCTACACTTTTCACCCATGCAATAAAGGTGTGTCTATGGAGGAAAGGGTTAAAATGCTCCTGAGAACTTATATATTGTTTAATTGTACTTGTCTTGACACCTCAAAGAAAATTTTATTGTATTGTATTGTCATTTTTAATAAAGTCTCACTTAACCCTTTACTCTTAAGATACAGTTTTATTGAGTGGGTCAATAGTGTAGATCCAGATCAGCCAGCACATCTGTGCCATATGATCAGGACCTATACACTGTTTGCTTTTAGATTCATGAGGTAATTTATGACCAAGACTGCTACATGTATCCCGGTGTAACCCAAATTCAGCGATGTAAGAACATTTTTCTATGCTATTTTAGACAAACCATAGTAATCTTTAATTAAACTTGTTATAAATTTAAAACAACTATTCATACGTAATTTGGGAATAATGGCAAAATCTGTAGTCATTCATCAGTTGCTAAATATAAACAAGTATGGCAGCGGTAAACTCTAACCTCGGTCTGACAACGTGACCTAAATTTGACGATTCTGATTGGTTGGAGTAAATCTAGTTCCAATCAATGAAGTATGGTGTCCAAGTAGAGTAATAATAGTGTCTTTGTTTACTTGAATGTCGAACAGTCAAAAAGGTATTAATTTTAAAAACTTTAAGATTTCTAAACTCTTCAAACTGTTAACATATATACAACGTTTCTTGTTTATTTTTTATACTTATAACTGATTACAAATGGGGCAGAGGAAAGTGTCTCCACCCCTCAAAACTTTAACTGGGGAACAGAATTTCAGGTGAACCCATGAGTCACATACCACGTATATCACATTGACCCCACTGAATACTCTATGTCATCAGACTTCTCTTTTTCCTGAAAGAATTTTCTACCTACACTTTACTCCCATCCAATTTCGACCTCTTTTTGGATCATGTTTGTCAAATAAGACAAAAATAAAAACTATGGTCCTTCTACGCTTCCGTACTTTTTGTTTTGAAGCGGCAGTGTGACGTAGTGTGTCACATGACCTCGATAGTTAATAGAGTCGTATGCAAATGATGAATGTCAACATTTCAAGCAAAAACAACTTTTTTACGAAGGAAGTGATCATGGATGTTAAAATTGCATAAGGTTAAACACACAACTGGATCATATTTATATATTTTTTGTTTTATTTCCTGCCGTATCTCCATGATTCGTCCAGAAAATCAATCGAGTCGCAATTGGACCGTGGGAAATAAACATTGCTGACCTTCACCTCCAAAATCGCGCGGGAAATCATGCGAGTAACAGAAAAAACAAAACATCGCCGTATTTAGGAGAACGTCGGATTTGGGTTACGGTAGGATACTTTAGGCACCTGGTGTGTATATGATTGCAGTTGTGTGTATATGATTGCAGTTGTGAAATTTCTGTCAATTGTAAAAGCAATAAAGTATACCTACCTCTCCACCATGACCATCAAAGATGCCATACAGTGCTACTTTGCTGCCATTGTTATGCACCTTGAATCGGTCTTCCATGTGTGGACGTCTTCCTTGTATGGAATAGGCTGCCACATTTTTGCTCTGAAATTCCCAGGAATGCTCTTTGGGATCTTTTGGCCAGTACAAGTCTTGGTTTCTCTGAAGGTTTCGTGGTGACTGGTAAATGTTGCTAAGATTCCTTGAAGGTGCATTATTGAGCTTCTGTTTTGCTTTTCTCCAAAGTGGTAAAACGTTCACAACAGTGTTGTAAAGTACCACCAAAAGAACGATCAAAACGAACGACTCTGGGCACAATATATACCGGCGTGTTAGCTTCCACAAATAATTCCATAGAGACATTATCTCATGTTTTGTGAAAATCTGACGTTTGTTTGACTTGGCAGCAACTTCCGGGATTCTGCTGACATCTGCACTTTTGGACGCTTTCTTTGCTTCAATACTTAAAAGCGTCCAAATGCCCATGATGATTTGTAATAACCGGTTTCTCGGTATCACTGTATATCTGCTGCAATAGTCTATCTTTAGGAAAACATTAACAGTTTATCTTGCTTATTTGATTTAAGGCCTTTGATCAAAGTTGCATGTGATGCTTAAGAGAAATTATTTAGTAAAATAGTTTGTCATAGTGATCAAGTTTCTGCAGAATGTTTCTCTTTTATAACAGTGCATCCAGTCAGAGAGGGAAATGCTTGAATAAAGTACAAAAATCAATTAGCATGCATTTGTTGTCAGTAGTCTAGAAACTAATTCACATGTATCTGTAATACTAGAACCGAGCTGTAAGCTCTTTTTAAATCTCTCAATTTCAATTTTGCTTTTATTGCCATACTAGTGCTTGAAACTTTTCTGATGCCCAGTGGGAGATTTTGAAAATCATATATAAACTAGAAATGTGTCCAAAGGACACGTATGCCCCTGCTATGGGTTTTTCATAAAGCTCCCAGCAGTAGTGTAGGACAAGTTGTGTTCACGAGATATATTCCTATTACAAGAAAATTCTATTTTTAGTAATAGTGACCTTGACCTTGGATCTACAGGCATGGGTTTTGTGCGGACACACCATCCTGTCATGGTGAAAATTTGTGCCAAGTTATTTTGAAATCCCTCCATTCATAACAAAGTTACAGCCTGGAGAAGAAAATTCTATTTTTAGTAACATTGACCTTGACCTTGGACCTACAGGCTTGGGAATGTATGTGACACAGTCTTAATATGGTGATCAATTAAACCAAGTTATTTAAAAATCCAATAACAAAGTTACAGAGCCGACACAATTTTGCAAGAAATTTCTATTTTTAGTAACAGTGACCTTGACCTTGGACCTACAGGCATGGGTGTTGTATGCGACACACCACCTTGTCTTGGTGAACATTTGTGCCAAGTTATTTTGAAATCCCTCCATTCATAACAAAGTTAAGGGCCAAGTGTATATTTTGCTTAACACAAAATGTAAGTGAAGAAGGGGCATAATTTGAAAAAATATTGGAAGCAGGGTTATGGGTCTTGTTGGTTATTATGTAGATTTTGATGGTGAAAATATATTTCAAGTTTCAAGGCAATATCTCAAGTAGTTTTAAAGTTATGGGCAAAATGCATATTTTGCTTAACACAAAATATAAGAATAAAAGTAATGTAAATGAAATTATCAAAGGGCCATAACTTTTGAACAGAACATGTAAGAGCAAAACCCCACCTCAGGCCAAGCATTGTGGTAAAGTTTCATTAAATTCCCACCAGTAGTGTAGGAGGAGTTGCGTTCACAAGATATATTCCTATTAAAACTAATGTAAATGGAAGTATCAAAGGGCCATAACTTCTGAACGGAACATGTAAGAGCAAAACCCCACCTTCATGCACAACTACATATCAAGCCAAGCATTGTGGTAAAGTTTCATTAAATTCCCACCAGTAGTGTAGGAGGAGTTGCGTTCACGAGATATATTCCTATTAAAACTAATGTAAATGGAAGTATCAAAGGGCCATTACTTCTGAACGGAACATGTAAGAGCGAAACCCCACCTTCATGCACAACTACATATCAAGCCAAGCATTGTGGTAAAGTTTCATTAAATTCCCACCAGTAGTTTAGGAGAAGTTGCGTTCACAAGATATATTCCTATCAAAACTAATGTAAATGGAAGTATCAAAGGGCCATAACTTCTGAACGGAACATGTAAGAGCGAAACCCCACCTTCATGCACAACTACATATCAAGCCAAGCATTGTGGTAAAGTTTCATTAAATTCCCACCAGTAGTTTAGGAGGAGTTGCGTTCACGAGAATATCGGACGGACGGACGGACGGACAGGAGCAACTCTTAATGCCCGTCGCCATTTCATGGCGGGGGCATAAAAAGGAAATCAGACACAAATAGTGGGTTACATTTATTCAAAGACATTTAGTCTTCAAAAGCAGGAAAATCCTACCTGAGACCTTACAGGTAGGTATCACGATGCCAACAAAAATATTAAAGTGTTCAGAAGTAGTGCCAATTAATCTCATACTCAAGGAATCGTGAACATAAACTGATCCCCCATATTTTCAAAGATATTTATGAAAAATGTACAGAGTTAGTGTTCTTGAATACATAAAAATGGCACAAATTGCCGTCCAATTCCACAGTTAACCTGTGATATGCATACTTCATTAGCACTTTCAATGCTTTTGTTCATATATATGCCTTTTTTCGCATGAGTAAACAGTGTAGATCCAGATCTGCGCTGTTTGCTTTTTGTCAGAAATAACTTAATAAATCTAAGTGAATAGTGTAGATCCTGATCAGATAGTACAGATGTGCCAGCTGATCTGGACACTGCTTTTGCCCATGGAGGATCAGGTTAAATACTTTCTTACTTTCTTTCATTATTGATAACAATAAACTTCATTAATAAATTTGTTTGCACACTTATATAAAAAGAAAAAAATATCTTTATTAAAAACACAACCATAAGAAAGATTGTCTGGTTAATTTTGAGCTCCGATTCCCAACACTAGTGTGTAGATGTCAAAGTTTAGTCAGTCAGAAGTCTGACAGTCACAATAACAAGTATTCATTTGAATAGAAAACTTGTTCAGAATGTCCATTTTGATAAAACAAAATGGGTTCAAAAAACAGTCAAAGATAAACAGAATTTAGGTAGCATATTTGGCTGTTTTTCATGGGCAAACAGTGTAGATCCAGATCAGCCAGCACTTAAGTGATGTCTGTTTGTCTGGATCTACACTTTTTTGATTCAGTAGTTAATTTCTGACCAAGTGAAGTGTAGATCCTGATCAGAAGGACAGATGATATGGATCTACACTGTTCACACATGATAAAACCCATGTATATGGAGTAAGGGGTTAAGCTTCCACCATACGGAAATATCAGTTAGTGGCTGCTTGCACCATGTAGCTAATTAAGACAGTTAGGACTGAATATACAACTAATTTTATTATCAGCTGGTTGCCAAGTCAATTTGCAAGTGACCCCTGACATATGTTATCTTTAACTTCAATATGCTAGTTTCACCAATTAAAGATCAAAATATACATTCTAAATCAATTCTCAATTAGATCAGGTAAGCTGGTATGCATTTTTCTTTGTATTGAATATAATCCAATCTCATTCAATTTAATAATAAAAAGAAAGAATTTTATGTCTTAGTAATGGTATATTTCTGTGTCAACAAAACATAAAATACTAGTTGTTTGATAGAAAGTTATAAATCAACTGTTTTCAAAGCCTCGTATGCAATTAGAAATAAGCTTCAAGATGCTCACTGACAGAGAAATTATCTTTTTTGTCAATTAAGTTGGCATCTGGTCCTCTGGTATTAGCTATGTAAGGAAATAATTCACTTTAAGTAGAGCATATTAGTGGTGTAAATCAATCCAATGACAAATATAGGAGACTTGATTGCTACTCTGAATGCATTGCTTCATGTTGTAGACCAATAATCCAGATGGTCTCATATAATATATAGATATAATTAAACAACAACAATATAGTATCATTAATTAAATGTAGCAAAATATTCAACAACATGATCTATGAATTTTAATTTTAATGTCACTAAGTCACTGTTGGATAAAGTACAGTGAATGGTTTAAACATGGATAAACTATACCACAGTGTTAAAAGTTGTAGATTTTAAAATCTATGACTTTAATTCCAACACAATGATATCACAGTAAATTTTTCACATTTGACATAGTTGTTCAAGTATTTCCAAATATTTCCAACAGAAGAACAGAACAATTGTCTTCCATTTTGTAACAATGAAATAGCATATCACAAAAACAGACAAATAATTTAGTCTACAGTCTACTTCTTCTTCTTTCCTTTCTTGCCTTTCTTTCCCTTCTTTCCTTTTTTCTTCTTGCCATATGGTCCAAATCCCTTCCGTACCATGACACCACGCCACCAGGATTGAACCTGCAACACAAAATAAATGTTTTCTTAAACAGAAAATACAATTATTTATAATGCTCAACTCTTTACTCCATAAGGCTTTTATGGGATGTGCAAAAAGTGTAGATCCAGATCAGCTGGCACATTTGTGCTGTCTGATCAGGATCCACACTATAAGCTAGTGTTGGGATATCGAGTTGTGAATCACAATTGATCATCAGTTGAAATCGGTTGTGACTTCCGATGTGATTTTGCCGTTTATAATAGGTTTATAAATCAAACTGTTATTATGTTTACAAATGGTTTCTGATCTTTAGCTTACAAATTACTTCATACCATTGTGAGATTGTTGCTTCTTTCTACATAACAGTAGGTGTTTCAAAGACAAACATAAAACCTTTTCACTTGTTTCCCTTTTTATATGCACTAGGATGAAAGAATGGTACCTAACAAGAAATACACACCCCAAAACAGGAAGTAAGTATCACTGAATGACTATACCTTGACTGACCATTTACAATGACTAACTAGTTAAAATGAGTATACCTTGATTGAAGCTTTAAGTTCAATGGCCTCTTGTTCCATCTTCCTTCTTGCTTTCTCTTTCTCTATTCTATCTTCTACAACTACTTGCTCATATTCTCTGTACTGTAATACAATGTAAAAGGAACACATAGCTTTCAAAATACACTTTACAAAATTAATTAAGGGTCAACTGAAAAATTATACTAAAATACATGTGTTCATGTATTGAGAGTTTGAATAAAATCACAAAACTTTCAAATTAAAGTTTAAGTTTTATTTGTGACTGAAGTAAAAAAACAACAACTTTGAATATAATTATAACATTTTGTCTAGCTGAGTAACATAGATTTTGTGTGACCCTTTATTTTTGCCGAGAGTATGATATTTCACCAGTACAAAATTCCAGGTATGTTATTGATTGATTAATATTGATGGACAATTCAACTCTTCTCAAACTTATTCATTATTATTTTGCCAACATATCTTTCAATTTTTTGTGTTACATTTATGTTTTGTAATTAAAAGCAAGTTTAAGATTTATATTTAACTATAGAATAAACAGTTTAGATTTGGTTTGGGATGGAAATCTGTCTGAATCACAATTTAAAAAGTGGTGAAATTTTTTTATTTAATTTTAATGTATGATTGAAAGTGGTGTAACTCTTAAGAAAGTAAATCAGAAGTTATTCTTGCTGATGGTGTTGTTCATGCAGATGATATATTCAAGGTATCAAGTGAATAGGACAAGTACTTTCAAAGTTATAGGCAACATTAAGTTTTATGTTAAAGTTGTATTTGAAAGGGGTGTAACTAAAAAAATTGTAAAATAGGAGTTATCATTCTTGTTGTCATTGATGGTGTTGTTTATGCAAATGACATATTCCTAGCATTAAGTGAATAAGACATGAACTTTAAAATTTATAGGCAAAATTAAGTTTCATGTTAAAGTTGGGGGACTGCTGGACACTGTCGACGCTGTCCGACATTAGAATGGTTATGTGTCTACCTGCTATAATTGAAGGTGACACAAAAAGCCAAGTTTTTTATAGGCAGAACTGGAAATTGCTGCCCTGCTCAAGCAATACAATATGAATCCTACCAGTTTAGTAAGTTCCTGAAGTTTTTCTAGATCTTTAGCTTTTGATGCTTTGAGCACATCAAGCTCGTGCTGCTTTGCTTCCACATCTTTCTCGTACTTCTCCATCCACAGGTCAACTTTCTTTTCCAACTCCTACAACAACAGAATTCTATTACAACAAAGTGTTGATTTTGTTATTAACCCTTTCCTCCATAGACACACCTTTATTTCATAGGCAAAAAGTTTAGATCCAGATCAGCCGGCACATCCGTGCCATCTGATCAGGATCTAAACTGTTAGCTTGTTGATTCTTTAGGTTAATTCTGACCAAAAATCGACCAGTGTAGATTCTGATCAGCTGGCACGGACAGATAATCTGGATCTACACTGGTCGCACATGTGTAAAAATGTGTATATATGGAGGAAAAGGTTAAGGAGTTTAACTGTTTGTCCAAAAAAAAAAAACCATAATTGGGCTAAATGTGTCCAGCATTCTTAAGCTACAAAAATGCGATAGAAGACTATATTTTATGTTTTATTTTCAGTCTGTAATGATGATGTAACTGTGCTTGCTGAGTTTCCAACAATTTCAGATCCAAACCAAGTGGAAGACAGATTACTTTTATTGTAAACTATTTCTCAAACTTCAGTTAAATTATGTTTGTTTACAAGATCTAACAATATTACAATGTCAACAATCCAGCTTTTTCTGATAGAGGAAGACCACTGCAGGTATTATTTGAGACATGGTTGACTGATGGTGCCCATGGGGTATCCCTCACAGTCTGAAAGTTTGCAGGATACACAAGGATAGGCACCCAAATACAAACCCTACACACTAAACAAGCTAACTAGATATATTCCTAACACAACCTGGACTCCACCACTTCAATCTATGTAATGATTCACTTACAAGATATAACATATGCCCAGGTAATGTGGTTTTGAGTAACTGAATATTTCGGTACACTTTTTTTAAGTCTTAAAGCAATGGTTTTATGTGAGAGAGAACTTTACAAAATATTTCTTACAGTTTGATGTGTTTTCAAGAAGGACTCGATTTCTAAATTACATCTGATCTCCTCATCAATGTCATGCCGCAATTTCTGAAATAATTAAAATAATACACATTAGTATCAAAATTTGACAACAGTAAATCTACCTTGCATAATGGTTGCACAACAGCTGGGTAACAAACTGGTTATTGTTTGTAAAATACTGATTCATTAACAGAAAACTCTCACAAATGTTAGTTCATTCTCAACTATAGAGCTAGCGTACAACTTGGTCAGTCAACTTATACTCTGGACAGTCTGAAATCTGCTGAAACCTTACATGTAGTTCAGCAAAATGTTATGAAGTTTACCTCTATCTCATCTTTCATTTCCTTCTCGGACAATGAACATTTTTTCTGTGTCTGAGCCACGCTAACCTCTGCACACTTTTTGATATACTTCCCTTCCATGTTGGTCTTTGCTTTCATCTCCTGTAGTTGATCCTAAAATAACAATAGGACAAAATTTCTTCACTTTCATTCTACTATTTATACTACACAACAACTTATTAAAACAATCCCAACTAAAACTTGATCTGTATTCTCACTAACTAGACTTAGCAAAGCTTGACAATTACATATTTTATAACAAATTAACCCTTTAATCCATGGCTGAAGGTTATAAAGCTGAGATTGGAAACCAGTCTCAAATCTCAAGCATCTGATTGGCTGAAATGGCGACTGGTCGCCATTTCAGCCAATCAGATGCTTGAGATTTGAGACTGGTTTCCATGCTCAGTTTTATAACCTTGGGCACATATCTATTGGTCTTATCATGTGTGAACAGTGTAGATTCAGATCAGCTCGTATATCTGTGCTATCTAATCTAGATCTACACTGTTTGATTCTTAACCTAATGAATCTAATAGTGAACAGTGAAGATCCTGTTCTGATGGCACTGAATCTACACTGTTTGCCTATGGAGTAAAGGGTTATACTAGAAGAAATATTAATTTAATTGTTTTTCAGATAAAAAATTAACCTTCAAATGTGCAATCATTTCATTTCTTTCTTGTAATTCTTTTTCTTTTTCCTTCTTGATATCACCAAGCTGCTTCTGGAGAGTTTTTACCCTCTTCCTACCATTCTCCTCTCTGAAAAGGGAACACGAACATGAAATACCGGATATTATAGATCATTATCTAACAAGAAATGGCTTCTAACAGTTTCAGGATCTATAGGATTTATGAAGTTTACATGCAGTTGTAACATAATATACATTTCTTGCCTATGAATGACAGATGTGCGATGCAAGGTACTGAGATATAAGGTATGCTCTCCAATTTAGAGGTGGGATTCTTCTGTAACTGTAATGAAAAATGGTGAAAATACTGGTTTGTCATTGAGCCCCAGTAGTGCCTGCGAGAACAACTGCAGGGAGAAGAAACAACTAAAAAATTAACTAAACTAAAATACAGTAAAACTTTGAAAACTGGAACACTCAGGGGGATTTTGAAAATGTTCAAGTTTTCCATGGTTCTCGAGTTTTCGAGGTTTTCTTTATGAGGTCCGTTTTTCCAGTTAAGTCGTATAAACACATGTTTGTGACCTGGTTGTTGACTACGTTATCGGAATATCATCTAAATTATTAAACGATTCATTTGACACTTGGGCTGTTTAAAAAAAAATGGCTGGAAAAGTGAAAAAATAGTGAAAAATTAAAGTCGTTCAAATTCCAAACTTGTTATTCTGAATGTTTTGCTTATTAGTACAAAACTGAAAGATTTTTGAAATCCGTCAACTGGTTGCTGAGATATTGTCATTTGAAAAATGGCAAGTGAAGTGAAAAAAATGTAAAGAATTTAAGTTCATAAAAAGTCCAAACTGGTTGGTCCATATGTTTGTACAGTCTTTTCAATGATCAAAATCAATCAAGTTATACCCATATGTGGCAGAATAAAAAATTTATGGAGCTTTATTGACCTATATTAAATAAATCAAAGAATTTTAATTTATGTGCTTAAAATACAAGTATTACTGTTTCTTATTATTTAAATGTGTATTTCTGTTAAAATACATGTTGAAGCATCAAATATAAGTGCTTTAGAACTTGTGGTATCGCATAAAGATATAAAATTAATATTGTTAAAAAAGTGTGTCACACTCCTGACAACCACAAAAGTGCAGTGTACTCAAAAATGTTTCACTAAATTAATGCCATTCCTGTTTGTCACAGTTTAACAAAACATGACATAGACTTCTAGGAAAAAACATGCTCTTGTTTTCATGTAAAGGATATGTTGACAGAATTTTGCAATATGTGCATAATGTCACACTCCTGACAAATTTAGCTGACATTCCCTGAAGGGAGCTGCAGACAAATATAATTTCAATAGAGGTGATAATATGATAACTATTGCATCTAGAAACATGAAACTTAATTATACACAAAACATTTCTTATGTACTATTAATCTTAAAAGTCCTATAAATTTATAAAGCAAAGAGGTATTGATTTTCTTGAGGTATTTTCTAATCTACCACGCTTGACTTAATAGCATATATTTTGATTACTTTAAGTATAATATGCTTAATTTTATCATTATTTGATGCCTAATAAATGCACCTTTAACTAAAACAACACTAAAACTTGTCTTTACTCAAGCTTTTTGTAAAATAATTGTCTGAACAAATGTGATTTTGAAAAGTGTCACACTTTTTTGTCACACTCCTGACATTTTTTGCCCTATATTTTAGAATATTTTTTAACGGATGGTGCTATTTTGATGAAACTTTACAAATCTTTAAAGGACATGATGAGACACTTCTGCAAAGTAGGAAAATGGAAGTAACTGTTTGTTGTACATTTTTATTACAGGAAAACTCAAACCAGCCATTTTTTTTTAAACAGCCCACTTTATTTTGTTAAACCGTTACATCTGTTTGAAAATGTGTTTGATGTTGTTGTGTTGTTTTTTTTCAAGAAAACGGCTTTTTAAACATTTTATGTTTACATTGTCCGAGAACTAGAATAATTTGTTACAAACCGTGCGTCATAATTTTATACGCATGTAAAAATTACTAGGTCCCGTCAACTTAAAAAGATACATATTTCATATTCTTTTATTTGAGACAAAATAATCCAATTTAAATTTTCATAATTATTGTCCCAACGCATCCGCCTAACGAGTGACCATAAAATTATTTTCTTTCTTCAGAACCTGTTTTTATCGGATCAATTAAAACACAATAGACGCTGGCGATCGACAATTAACTGGCAATATAACCTGTCACAACGTGTGAAAACTATGCGCCACCCTTTACCAATTACTCCCGAGAGGTGCAAATAATTTATCGGTCGTTTATAAGTCGAGTTTTCCAATGTAAACAAACAAGAAATTTGCTTCAAGGGACCGACACCTTTCGAGTTTTCGAAGTTCGAGTTTTCCATGGTATTTTTATATAGAATATATAAGAAAATTGCCAGGACCAGCAAAACTACTTCGAGTTTTCCCGAGTGCTCGAGTTATCGATGTTCAAGTTTTCGAAGTATTACTGTAGTAGACTAAATAATAAAAATAATAAAAGAGTAACAAGACATAACCACAGCTGATGTACCACTGTATCTGCCTTCAACCTAATCACACATATAAATCACTTTCACTTTCAGTTAAACTGTGTGTTTGAAACCTCCAACTAACAGCTTCTGTTTGGCTTAAAACATTAAGAGGCAATAAAAGAAACCAATTGATTAACCCTTTCCTTGATATATACGCACTTTTACGCATGTGCGACACATCCGTGCCGTTTGATCAGGATCTGCACTGGTAGCATTTTGGTCAGAAATAACCTAATGAATGAAAAAGCGAACAGTTTAGATCCTGATCAGACAGCATGGATGAGCTGATCTGGATCTAAACTGTTCGCCCTAGCAATAAAGGTGTATCTATACAGGAAAGGGTTAACAAGTTGTTGAATAACCTACTTGAGTATAGTCTCTAGAAGCTGAGCTTTTCTCTCCTTTTGTACATTGACAGCTTCTTCTAGCACCTTGAACGTACAGTTCTGTATCAACTCAGACAATGTTTCTGCCATCACTCCTTCTAGAAACAGTCTGCAACAAAAACAACATTTTGTAATATCCTGTTGCTTGATTATTGTTTACTATTAAGCACATCTGTTGCATTGCTTTTGTGATGCATACATAAGGAAAATTAAACCAATATGTTTTTTTTTACCTTAATTCTCACAACCCTATAAAAGGATTCAAAGACTTGTTTCTCACAGAAGCTATAGACTTAGGACCCACCATCTCCAGTAAAATAACAACGGAAAACTTATTCTCTGTCTGAAGATCAAACTAGATGTACTTGATTTCAAGTCTTTTGCACAAGCAAATCAGCAAACCAGCAGCTGCTTTGTTTTCTGAGAAATAAAATAATTGGGTAAGGCAACACCTTTGAACCTTTATGCAGACATGTGTTCCTTGAGATTTTATTTTGAACAAAGACAGAAACACAAAACATGCTTTTAAATTACCAGAAATTTTATCATGGTTCTCATTTGAATCCATCAACACTTCACTTGGATATTTTTTTGTTGTTTAAACTGTAGGCCAAATCAAAAGAAAACTATGAAGTTTTTGATGAATAAAAGTAAGGAGACCAATTTAACCCTTTACTCAATATATATGGGTTTTATCACATGTGCGAACAGTGTAATGTATGCCATCTGATCTGGATCTGATTGTTTCATGGTAAGATATAATCTAATGAATCAATAAGCACAGTGCAGATCCTGATCAGATGACATAGATGTGCCAGCTGATCTGGATCTACTCTTTTCACCCATACCATATAAGTTGTATAGATTAAGTTAAGGGTTTAACCCTTTTTCTCCATAAATAGGCATTTTTATGCATGTAAGACCAGTGTAGATCCAGATCAGCTGGCACATTTGTGCCGTCTGATCAGGATCTGCACTGGTCGCATTTTGGTCAGAAATAGCCTAATGAATAAAAAAGCGAACAGTTTTGATCCTGATCAGATGGCACGGATGTGCCGGCTGATCTGGATCTAAACTTTTTGCCAACACAATAAAGGTTTGTCTATGGAGGAAAGGGTTAATGAGTCAGAATGGTCAAGATTACCTGTCATCCTGTATTTTGGCAGTATTATCACCAGTGAGAGGATTCTGTCTCACACTACGTGTGAATACATGTGTACTGTTCTTCAAATCACCACCGGTTTCAAGAACCTCTTTCTCCATCTCTGTCAGTCGATTCACATTTGCTGTGGTATGTTTAAGATCTAACTTTTTCGCAAGGATGGATTGGTACCGTGTCTCAAGATCTCGCTGACTGTCCATCAGTTCTGTCATTTGAGTGTGGACCAACTGTAAAAAAAAGGTTTGTTGAAATAAGCCAGCCACCTAACCAATTTGAATTAACTGCTGCACTTTTCCTTAATCTGTATTTTAAAATTTTCTTTACTTATGTTCAACTTATTTTTTTACCCTTCGTAATCCTTAAAATTAAATTTAACTTTAAAATCACTGACAATGTCTAGTGTTTTCTAGCCTGTTGCAGACCATCTCAAAATTTCTGGGTAAGTCTAACATTCCATACTCTGACTGAGATTAGCCTTAAACAACATGCCAAGGCCAACATTTTCTGTCCAAGTGCACACCAACTTAAAATCATTGGTCAAGTCTAACATTTCCTGCTAAGAGCAGACTTCCACTTCACAATAGCTCCATGAAAAATTCTCTCAAAATGCTACAAATTGCACAGGTAGAGGAACATGCACGCATTTTTTTTAAAATTAAGATTATCACAATATATCAAATTGTACTTCACAGGATGATGAGAATGCTGATCTGTGTATAAATTACACTGATTCATCAATGTAAGAATTTTTCTGGGATTTCTCACAACCTACACATGAAATGCTACTATAATACAGGTCAGGGGACATCAGCATTATGAACAAAGAGCTTGTACTTACGCTAAAAGCATCAGGTCTACCATCAAAAGTATGTGGCATAATTTTGCCAAGGACAGACAGCTGGTCTACACAATCCTCCAGCACTGTAGCTATGTGTATGGCATCTGAACCCGACAACATTGTAGGTTCCATGGTCACAACTGAAAAGCAACAGAAATTGCTAAATAAACCTTATCTGTTGTGTTTTTTTTCATATAGATATTCAGTATCATGCTTACTTCATATTATGTCCAACTTTCAACATGGAATACTAATTACTATTTTTTGCTTACTTTTTATCAGACAGAGAAAATAACCATTTAGACCTTTGACTAGTTATTCCAATGCTTATCAACTTGCCAAGTGATACGCTTAAGAATTTCTTAAATCATTACAAAGAATAATAATTATTGTGTTAGGTACTTGCTCCTGACATCTTAATCTCTTTACAGTATGTAATTATACACACTATACTTATTACCGCGATATACCTATTACCGCGAGTGCCTTGGTAAGAACAAATTCACATGCATACATGATGATGTCACTTCTTTTTCTGTTAGGATTTGTTTACATTATCTCCCAGCATCTCTCAAACATATTTGAACAGCAAAATATATCAAGTTTCTAAATATCTACTTTTTAACAGAAAAAATTAACTATACAGAACTGGATAACCACTGTTTATCAAAAAGCATAACTTCAAAAGGTTTTTATATATTTAATTCCATGAAGTAAACATTTTTCAGTTACTAAGGATTTGTTCCAGCAGAATTTAAGTCAAGTTAGCTACATTTTATCACTAGATTTCTGTTCCTGTATCCTAATTGGCTGAATCGTGGTAATATGTATACAACGAAAAACCAATGGCTGACACAGTGGTTCATTGCAAAATCAATTTTTATTATAAAGGATACCGAAATTTCAAAAAAAAAATCTGTTTTCTAAAGATAATGGATAGGTTTAGTTACATTCATAATTGCTGATTATTGTTGTAAATTTATTTAAATATACCCTGGCAAACTTAAGACTCGTGGTAATAGGTATGACCAGGATAAATACTGGTGATTTCATGTCAGAATAAAATTAGTTACACAGTATGTGGTAATTTTTTAACTTAAGCTAAAAAAATTTTAAGTGTGTTAACATAAAGCTTTGCTACATGTATTATTATTGGCACGAAATGTAAACAACTGACTTGTCCTAGTTTCAAGTATAAATTTCATTTCAACGATGCAATGTAACAAAAAATAATATAGCAGGACTGTTCAACAATGTTTACAATCTCTGCAGGATATGATGCAAAATAATTTTGAGCCACTTGACCGTGACTTGGTCAAAATGACAATAAACTCTGAATAAAGACAGCCTGAAACAAGATGATAACCAGTCAAAATGTAACTATTTTTACAACCACTTTGATAACTTACTCAACTGAAAATAAAGCACGTTTCAAATCAAAAATAAAAACTGCTAAATTTCATTGTTTTTTTTCCGTCACTATGAAAGCGATCTGGGTCTCTAAGCGCTTGGAAATGTTTGGGTACTTAAATTGACCAATGAATATGTTCTATTGTAAAACACCCCTTCATCAGTGCAAAAGATTAATTATCTATATTTTATTTGAAAGGGAAAACAGATTCAGCATTAAACTCGAGAATTTATATTAATTGTTCTTTTCAACCTTCTGGCTCTTTTCTATCTGCTAAGTTGTTTCGTAATATATATATATATAACCCGTATGAAAAACACCACAATTTACATTAATATTATTAACATTTCTACATGAATTATTTGATAAGTTAAAAATAAGATAGGAAATAACCTAACTTTATAATTTGTATATATCGGATGTCCTTTTCGATTCCAAAGCTCTTATCGATAAGCTTAAAAAGGTGAAATATGCATATCAGCAATAGCCACAGAAAAAAAGCCTCCCCACACAGCCAAGAAGAAGAACAAGAGGAAAAAGAAGAAGAAGAACAAGAACAAGAGAGAGAGAGAGAGAGAGAGAGAGAGAGAGAGAGAGAGAGAGAGAGAGAGAGAGAGAGAGAGAGAGAGAGAGAGAGAGAGAGAGAGAGAGAGCATGGTTAATAAATGATCAGTTTCTAAAAAGACACCACAAAAATAACAAAAATGATAACCCGAGGGGTAACCGCCTTGGAACGGTAAGTAGCAAATCAAATTGCCACTGGGGGTTTCAACCAGGTTCTAGGGTGCACCAACCTCACACTTGTCCAAACAGGTTCTCAAATCATCAAACAAGTACAGGTTTGTCTTGTTGAAATAACTCCAACTCACCCATCAAGTTAACAATGTTGCATGCAAAAGCACACAAACTTATAAAACATTAGAAGCTAATAGCATTGCAAAGCCAAACGGACGAGTACTCAATGATCTTACCGAGACCAGAGCCCCTAGAGTCAAATTAGAACACGATTACAGGGAGAAAAAGACTAATCGAGCTTCTAGGTTGTTAAAGGCAAATATTTCCCCATAAACTTTCACAAACACTAAAACCCCCGCCAAAGTCGTGCAACCAAAGAGGTAAGCATTGTGATCAAATGTAGATGGTTTAATCACCAGGCCTGTAGAGCGCTGTAGAATATCATGTTGGTAACTTTTCTTTTTGAATTTACAGATGGTTTTACGAACAAACAGGAGAATTTATATTGCCTTTTATTTTCTCAAGTTTACAAATCAAATCTCCATAACAAATTGGCTGTGAAAGGGCTACGGGTTATTTTTGTGAAAATAACAATTATGTATGAAGACAGTATGATTTTGTGTCAACATTAAAATTTTTCTCCATTATGTTATGATTGGTTTTTTATAATCATATTTTAAAAGGAATACTGAATTGATTATTATCTTAAATTCAGAATTTATATAAATTAAATGCTCTTTTCGATCAAGGCTTATCGTGTACCAAAATAAATTTTAGCCATTGAATGAATCCAAATGTATTCATAATAAATATTTTATTGAAACAAAAATCAAGAAACTATCTGCTTAAGCACATTTACTTGATTATTTTTATCAACAGTCAGCAAAAAACCCCAAACATTTCGGTTGTAACTACCCAAATGACATCGCTTTTTGCTTCTTATGCATTACGTGTCTATGCGTTTGTTTTGCATGTTACATGCGAATAGGACGTATGATTTTTTGACTGGAAGTCAAAGAATGGCGGCTATTTAAATTCAGCGTGTCAATCAGATCCCTGAAAAACAACTTTTACACTTCGTTAACATTTTAACATATTTTTACAGAATCTTTAATAATCATTGAACCATACACTTCAACAACAGAAAAACTATGAAACAAGAGCACAATAGGGTTGAATTAACAAATGTGCCTCTGTAGTCTTTGGCTTCAAAATTAAAAACTTTTGGACCTTAGAAACCGAAGTGGGTTATCTACCATAAATAATTTTGGCATCCAAAATTCAACTCTTTTTCGTCCACACCCATAAATGCGACTCGTAGGAGGCGGGGCAGGACGTTAAACATCGAAATCATCATCAGATCCCTGAACGTTCCTTTTAATGTATTGAAAGTCTCCTCTTTTATTTTTGTGTGTTTGTATGTTGGAGTTAGCCAATATTCTCATATAATCATTTGGAGTATTGAGCCATAGACTAAAACATAATACAAACTGATGTAGACAGCGTGTCTGTCCTGCCGGTCCAGATGTGATTAACTGCCTTTGTATATTTTAAAATGGACGAGGCAAGTATGAAGTAAGAGGCGTCAATGTCTGGTTGTTAAGGCCGTCGGCTGCCAATCCTATGCCCCTCATTGTTGGTTGTGATGAACCATTCCAGATAGCTTGCAGATCGTAAGGTGAACTCAATCACACTTCTCTTTCACTGAACTCCGTAAAAACAGAGTGGCAACATAACATCATACAAATACTTGAAAACATTGATTTTATAGGGCAACTAACGCCTTTCAATAATATGAAATCTTTAAAAATCATGACAAAATACCTGTGGTCATCTCCCTTTTTCTCTAATGATGCACACTGCATATTAAACTCCAAAAACAAATATTGCAAATGCATTTATTGGCTCATTGGAAAAACAAATGGAAGCAAATGTTTTTGTGATAAAAGAATTGCATGTTAAAAATGCAATTTATTTTTTTCTGTCTGAAATTGTTAAAATTATCTACAGATGTTTTGTGAAACCACTATCTTATATTCATAAACCTTCAAATCAATAAATTCTGTATCGTATCACTATACGACATTTTTGAAACTCTCGCTCCTAACTATCTGGAGTTTTTTTTTTCGGTACAACTCCACCTCTTAAAGGCGATATTTTGCCGCAAACCGGAATATATACTTTCTTTCCTTAAACAAATGTGGGTCCAAATGCTGCGTACCGAAAAAGCATTGGTTAGTCTCTGTGTAAAAGAATGCAATACATAAACAGAAAAAGTGATGAAAATTTTAGGTAAAGATTAACAAATATCTTTAAGTAAAGAAAAAACTCCCGACTAAATTGTTCGATTCACCTAAATTGTTCGATTAACTTAAATTGTTCGATTAAATTTCATATTTTGTGATTGCTTCTTCCGTACTTCCTTTTCCGGTTAGAAATTTTGGTACGATATGTAAACATTTGTTATGTGTAACTTTTATCCTTTCTAATCTAAGTTTTCAGGCCATCCCATATTCTAAAACGAAAGCTCAAGGTGACATATGCGACCGGCTCCAAAAAGGAGAACATATTAGACATGATTCATTTGATACTATTTGTAAATTTACGTTTATAAGCTATATATTTTCATGCTCTTGTGCTTAACTCAGTACTCTTTTAACAGCAAAAGCAGCACGTTGTCTTCACTCGAATACAAAGTTTAAATAATGGTTTGCTGGCCAGGAATAAATACAAGTGCGAATTGTTAATTTAAATGGAACTTGAAGCCTATCTAGTGGTGGAAAAATTTCACCGGGACACCCAGGTCAAGCACTAGCAAAGCACTGTTGCTTAACTTGGCAGGCAGTCGGTACATTTAAGGGTCCACTACACTCCTCCTTGCACATTCATCGATAAAAAGGAAATTATCAAAATAAGGACCAAATGCTGTTCAATGAAACGGCACAAAAGTATATGTTGCATTAGCATTGCCACATGATTTTTTTAGAATCATTTTATAACAAAACCAACTTGTTTTCAGTTATCTTATATGTTTTCTGATTTTAAAAGTGCAAAAATAATTTTAAAAAGTCAAACCATAGTGGAGTTATAGCTGTTTTTGTACACCCCCCGTCAACGACATCAAAAATCCTTAAGTTAAAAATGTTTAAAAAATCAACCCAATCTTGTTTTTTTGCCTTTTCATTAAAAAAATGAAACTCATTTGGCATTTTCTTTTAGTATATACAATAACAAACTGAATTACAGCAACATTTAACTATTTTATATGATAGGTTGATGTCAGATACATGGTTATTATCATGTATTAACACAAAAATCCAGAAAAAAGTAGGAAAAAATATATACAAATGACAGTGTACAAAACATAATTTAATTTTGTTATAGCTGTGTTTTTCTTTTATGGTGGATGTGTGTAATGGTTAGACAACTTCAATATAAGCATATTAAATACATAGCTATGGACAACAACTTCATTATCATCATAAACAACAACAACAACCACATGGTTTAACATCCTAAGCCTTTGCTTAATACACAATAATTTAATTTTGTTATAGCTGTGTTTTTCTTTCATGGTGGGTGTGTGTAATGGTTAGACAACTTCAATATAAGCATATTAAATACATAGCTATGGATAACAACTTCATTATCATCATAAACAACAACAACAACCACATGGTTTAACATCCTAAACCTTTGCTTAATACACAATTATTTATACCAAGTCAATATTAATTTATGTTATATATTAAAATATATCAAGGCTGCAGATTGAAATTATTAAAATTATATGATCACTAATGTCAATTAATTGATGTCAATCAAGGAATCATCATGATCATGATAATGATGGGCTGTTTAAAAAAATGGCTGGTTTGGGTTTTCCTGTTATAAAAATGTACAACAAACAGCTACTTCCATTTTCCTACTTTGCAGAGGTGTCTTATCATGCCCTTTAAAGAATTGTAAAGTTTCATCAAAGACTAAGCACCATCCGTTAAAAAATATTCTAAAATAAAGGGCAAAAAATGTCAGGAGTGTGACAAAAAAGTGTGACACTTTTCAAAATCACATTTGTTCATACCATTATTTTACAAAAAGCTTGAGTAAAGACAAGTTTTAGTGTTGTTTTAGTTAAAGATGCATTTATTAGGCATCAAATAATGATAAAATTAAGCATATTATACTTAATGTAATCAAAATATATGCTATTAAGTCAAGGATGGTAGATTAGAAAATACCTCAAGAAAATCAATATCTCTTTGCTTTATAAATTTTTAGGACTTTTAAGATTAATAGTACATAAGAAATGTTTTGTGTATCATTTAGTTTCATGTTTCTAGAAGCAATAATTATAATATTATCACCTCTATTGAAATTATATTTGTCAGCAGCTCCATTCAGGGAATGTCAGCTAAATTTGTCAGGAGTGTGACATTATGCACATATTGCAATATTCTGTCAACATATTATCCTTTACATGAAAACAAGAGCATGTTTTTTCCTAGAAGTCTATGTCATGTTATGTTAAATTGTGACAAAAAGGAATGGCCTTAGTGAAACATTTTTGAGAACACTGCACTTATACGTGGTTGTCAGGAGTGTGACACACTTTTTTAACAATATGAATTATTTATCTTTATTCGATGCCACAAGTTCTGAACCACTTATATTTGATTCTTCAACATGTATTTTAACAGAAATACACATTTGAATAATAAGAAACAGTTATACTTGTATTTTAAGCACATAAATTAAAATTCTTTGATTTTTTTAGTATAGGTCAATAAAGCTCCATAATTTTTTTTATTCTGCCACATATGGGTATAACTTGATTGATTTTGATCACTGTAAAGACTGTACAAACATATGGACCAACCAGTTTGGACTTTTTATAAACTTAAATTCTTTACATTTTTTCACTTCATTGCCATTTTTCAAATGACAATATCTCGGCAACCAGTTGACTGATTTCAAAAATCTTTAAGTTTTGTACTCAGTTTCAATAAGCAAAATATTCAGAATAACAAGTTTAGAATTTGAACGAACTTTAATTTTTCACTATTATTAACTTTTCCAGCCATTTTTTTTTAAACAGCCCTGATCGATGATGATCCGTTCCGGATTTGCTCATTTGTATTTATTAATTTATAAAATTCGTATTTCAGAAGTCAGGTTCATCAGTGGATATCAATAAATATGCCAAATTATAACAATGTCATTCACTTTACATTGTATTTTACTCGATTTTAGCTGAGAAGATCGATTTTTTTATGGGCGCCGCTATTTTGATTATTTATGTAACGGTGTCGAGATAACTTTCTCCGCATCCGATTATCGTTCCTGAATTATAGTCGGTCTTTTCTTCAATCAATATCGACATGATTCCGGTAGATTACTAACCCAAAATTACAAGAATAATGGTTTAAAATGATTGATCTTGAAGTACAATCCACCAAACCTACCGTAATCGGTCGGAATATTAAAAAAAATATATAACCTAATTTTCACTCGATGGATTTCCGCACACTTACTGAATATCCAGCATGCTCTTCAAAGTGCCCGTATAATTCCATCATCCCTCTAGTCTATTTTAGGAATTTTTCTGCCCGTTTCATACGTTTTAATAGTCTACCAGCGCGTAAAAAAAGGGACCATATGTCTGGGTCAGAATTTTGCAAATATGAATATTCATGAGATGAACCAAGGGAAATCACTCTGGACGCTTTGGCATCGCTAGTACAAGTTCTTTATGGTTTATCCTGGCCTTGACTCGCCAAATTTATGCTGACACAAACCTGGGGAATCTCATGGAAACATGTGCCAAGATTATAGAAATGTTTGGTATTGTTCAACACAAAATTGTGTCTAAACAACGGAAGCTGAACTTTCTGTACATTCGGTCAGGATGGTTCGGGTATATATGACGACATAGCAGCTATGCGTAAAATTGATTGTATTTTTAAACATTTATTGAAATCGACAAACTTTTCAGGAGACAACTTTTGCATATGTTAAAATATACTTAGTGCCACCAAGAGTAAAAAATATTAGCAAGTATTAGGAGTTCAAATTTTTGTCTGACTCAGTCTGATATGTTTCCTGCACGTGTAGTTAATTTTTGGAACTTGCTGCCACAGCATGTAGTATTAGCTAAAAATGTTAATGTATTCAAGAATCTATTTGATCAGCATTTTCAACACATCATGTACCAGTGGAATGACTAAAACATATATAGCTTAGAGCTGTAATTCTTCAAAATTTATATACCAATCACCACTAACTTTGTAAGAAGACCGAAGAGGGAAGCTTTTGTTGGAAATCAATAGCCAAAGAAGGAGGAGTTTCATAAGGTCTATGACCTTTCCAATGAACTCTACAGCATCCTACAGATAACATAAGAAATCACGTCGTACCAGCCCAAATTTTACTGGACAGTTCCTTCGGTCTGGCAACTTTCGGGACAACTTGGACGCTAGAGATTCGAGGTTCAATCCTCGTCATGGCTACTAATTTCTTCCCTAGAAACTGCCACAATATAGAAGACAATTTTGCAAATGATTTTTAAAAAAAATTGTTGATTACAACAAAAAGTATTTATAGTTGAATAAGCTGAGACTTCTAAGCCAAATTCATTTTAAGTTAGAAGAAGGTTAACTGTTTTTAGAATTCACAATTTAATAGGCAAATGTTCCCACTTTCCAATCAATTGTTGTGCTCCCAAATTGAGAATAAACACAGCTTTTGTCAAAACTGGGAACCAAAGTGGACCCAGTCATGTCCACAAGTATTTAAATTAGTGAAATGGTGTTTATCATAATTATTACTTTATTTCAGGTGAGGCCTAAACATGGCTGAAACAAAAGCACCCACACCTAATCCTCCAAAGAAGTCTGGAAGGTATATACTGAAGTCTTGATAAATTAAAATATTTTATACAATTTTTAAGTTATTTTGGATTTGAAAACAGCTGATGTAACATTATCTTTCAAAGTAGAACAGGTTTAATGAAAATGAAATGGAATTCTGGCCTATAAAGTGGCAGCTGATTCACGGCAATAGCTAGTCACATGGTCTGTATTGCCGGGTAAATCCTAACTACACCTGTCCCATTTCTGCCTGTTAATTGAGACCACTGGTGAGTTTTGGTCAGAAGATACAAGGTAGGAGGTCTCGGGTGGAATAAAAAAACAACAAAATAATTGGAACCGGACATTCTCTGCAAGGATTTTCTCATGTTTGAACAATGTTTCAATGATTTTGGCAATATCTTTCCTTGATAAAATAATGGTTTTCAACTGCATGCTGCATTTGTAATTGGAATTTTATTTTTTTTAAAAGAGTAAAAATAGCACATCTTCAAAATATCAAGTTATTTACAAAAATCTATTGGTAGGTGTAGCAAGTGTCTTGTTATTATTACTAAGGAAAAAGTATATTGAGAAGATTGTAGTAGAAATTAATAAATTCTCAGTGGCTTTTTTCTTGAAGATTCAGTTTTATGTCAGTGGTTAACAGTGTGCTTTCCTTTATTTCAGACTGTACTGCAAGGCTGTATTCACTGGCTACAAGAGGGGATTGCGCAATCAGTACGAACATACAGCACTTCTCCGCATTGATGGAGTATTCAAGAAAGAAGAAACTGACTTTTATCTAGGCAAAAGATGCGCATATGTTTACAAAGGCAAAAAGTGAGTTCAATTGAAAGTGAATCTACTGTATCATGTATAAGGAAACCAACCAGTTAGTCTATATTTCAGTACATTTCTTTAAATTTTAAGGTCAAAGAAGTTTAACAGTAAACTTAAAGAAGTAAAAAAAACACAATGGTTTGTAATAAAACAGGCATGTTTACAGAATGTTTTCATTAACATTTTACATAAATTGAGGTTTTTCAGTGCTTTAATGACATTAGTGTGACTGGCAATTAAACTGCAACCTGACATTTATTGCCAAGTGCTGTCAGAATTAAAAATTGATTCTTTTCTTATACCTGTGTATTGGACATATAAAAAAAGCCTGTGACAATATTTAAAGTATTTTAATAAGAAAAAAGTTGGGTGTTTTTAAAAAGGTTGCTTAGTAGAAAAGTGTAGACAGACTTTAAGGGAATGAGCCAGACTTACCGAAAGTGGAAAATAGTCTCAGACTTTTGGTCAGACAATATATGAAAATCTGTCTATGCCCTATCATATGTTTAACAAAGCAGACAAATATTTTAAGAATAAGAATAAATGATGTGTTCTTTTTTCTAATCTAATATTAAATACTGGCCAAATTCTAAATCAATTCTCAAAACAAAAACCAAGCCGGATGCTGTATCCCAAGTGATGAATAGGATGAAAATTCGAGGTACGAATTGCCAATTTTTTAACCATGTTAACGGTGAAAATACTTCCTATTTTCTCAATCTTAATCAGCTGCTTTGGTTATTTTTTGCTTTGGAAAAGTTATTTCACATTGCAGTTTTCTACAGGTTTATTAGTAATTACGTTTGTCATCCATTTTCGCGACGTCTATTTTTGACATACCATTAATCTAATTCCGAATCGCCTTTGCCACTACCAATTAGCAAATAAACCCATTCTAAGCAGAAAATTGATGTGAATTAAATTATTTTGCCCAAAACTTTAATGCAGTATTTTACGATTTTGTTTGGTTAAGACTGCTTTGAAGGTTAGACCTTTTTTGGTATGTTTACATAGCAGTGAATCCAATTGATTTTGTCTGCAATAGTGAAGTGAAGAATGGTCAATGCCTTATTATTAAAATTCGTCAGTAATTTTACATAAAGCCAATTATTTTCATTGACTAGGTTAAATTAATAAAGTAATAATTAACAGTTAATCTTCATAACATAGATGTTATGTTAGATAAATCATGTTTATTAAAAAAAAACAACAAATAATTATAATGCTATTTCCCATGCATGGGGAAACAACGCGTAAAACTTTGGCTATTAATTTATTTTTCAAAAATTTTGTGGCTATTATGTTAAAACAGCCAGTGTGAGCACTGGACTGGCCCAAATTTTACCAGACAAGTCAGTCGGTCTGGCAACTTTCAGGAAGTCTTGTGGACAGGAGCAGGAGGGCCAATAGTCTCACTGGTCACAATAGTTTCTCCCTCTTGTGAGGCAATAGAAAAGTTGATATTTTTTGTTTTTATTCTACCTATAGATGTCTTTTGTTTTGTCCTGTGACAGTGAACTGTATTGATCAGAGAGTGTTTTGATAGCAAATGTGGCAGTTGTAACGTACATGACTTAGTATTCTCGTTATTACATTCCTGTACACAGTACAAAGTCATATTGGCTAAATTTTATATAACTGATCAAAATTTCTGTGAAAATTTGAAGGTGGGGTTGGGGCTGTAGGTAATTTACCTTTGGCACATATGATAAACTTGGACATTTATCTGATGTGTATTAACACCTGACATTGCCGGCTCAGTCAAGGATATCTTCTGATGACCAGTCAACATGTTGTGAATTCAGTCCTTTGCGAGCCATCCTACCTTTTGTCTGACAAATGTCTATGAATCCGTGTTAAATGTTGTCAGTTACTTGAAAAGGACTGGTGGTATATATTGGTAAGATGATGACAGTGGATAATTAAAATTAAAGTACATACTTGAAGCTAAAAGTTTACTGTGAATAGACAAAGTATGACTTTTACTTGTATTTAAATCGCTTATTTCAGGAAGACAGCATGTCCTGGTCACAAGGAGCCAAGCCGACTACGTGTAATCTGGGGCAAGATTACCCGTCCCCATGGTAACAGTGGTGCCGTGAGGGCAAAGTTCAGGAGAAATCTGCCAGCTTCTGCTATGGGTCAGAGAGTCAGAGTTGTATGTACTTAAATATCTTATATCTAAATTTCTGTTGCATTTGTTGACTTAAAAGAGATTATGTCAGAACTGTTTGCGGAAAAGATTGTCAGGTATTATCCTTTGAGTAGTATGTGCAGTGCACATTTCGATTGATGTGATTGTACATAATAAATACATGAAAAAGAAATGCATTTTGGTCACCCGAGTCCAAGCCTGTTTGTTTTCAATGGTAGTGTATTCTAGTAAATTTTAATAGTTCTGGAACTTTGATTGCTTTATTAAACATTGTATTCTTGCATGAAACAAACTTTTTTTACAATGTACAAGTTTTAATGGAAGGAAATCGCATTTGAACAAGAATATTCCATGCAGTTGTTAATTTTTCTGCTTTTCTCCTTGGGGGTTTACAAAAGGTAAAAGTTAACTAGTTAAAAACTTGCAAAGCTTTTTCATGATGCTCTTAACAAGGAAAAGAATCATACCCTTACGATAAATTAAGGATAAATGCTTTGAAAATCTTAACCCTTTCCTCCATAGATACACCTTTATTGGGTGGGGGAACAGTTTAAATCCAGATCAGCCAGCACATCAGTGCCATCTGATCAGGATCTAAACAGTTTGCTTTTTTGTTCATCAGGTTATTTCTGACCAAAATGCGAACAGTGCAGATCCTGATCAGAAGGCATGGATGTGCTGGCTGATCTGGATCCACACTGGTCGCACATGTGTAAAAATGCACATATATGTAGGAAAGGGTTAAAAAAAGTAACAGCAGAAATCAGTTAATAGACTAGTGACAAGTTTACCAATTGATCACCTTTACCTAATCAGTAATGCTAAAAAAATTTTCCTTTGACAAATTAATTTGTGTTGTGGCAGCTTTAATATATGTATATAGTAATAACAATATGAATCTTTTCAGATGCTGTACCCATCCAGGATCTAAATTATGTTTATGCTGTGTACAAAGAAAAAAATAAAGGAAAAAAAGCACTACAGTTTGTTGTGATGACTGCTTGCTGGTGGATCTACTGATAGATCTGCACAGTTGTAGGGTTTGCTGCAGTGCAGAGAAATCTCTCGCTTCATAGACTTGAAAGCTTTACTCTTCCTGGTAGAAGACCAGGAGACCCCTGATGCTGTAGGCATAAGATCACATCAGAGCCTCTACACTAACCAATGTTCTTACTACACCAATCATGATTCATATTATTTTAATTTCTTGGTGGACTTATTCTCTCCTAACATAAAGAATAAGAAAATGCATCATTTTCACTTTTTTTTTTTTTTTTTTTTTTAATTTTTTTTTTCAGAAATTACCATTACATTTCCTACATGCATTCCAAAACAACTGCATTTAATCAATGTAATGTTAACTACAAGTCACAAAATTGTAGGTATTGGGGTATATTATTCGTTGACTAAATGTCTCCGTTTAAACATAAATTCTCAAGTAACTATGAAAAATTCTCTCTGATTATGAAATTATGCAAGTGGTTAACTGATTTAGATATAACCTCTACAGCAGATATGGTCAATTTTGTGACTTTTCTACCGCCACCTTGATTTAGTGTCTGGTTTATGAAAGCATAGAGGGATAGACAATGTCATAGAAAGAAGTAAAATTGGTGTATCTTACTTTGTTTAAAATTTTAAGAAGGTACTGCCATGTGTAGAAAGTTAAGTTTCACGATCAGTGTAGTTAGAACTTTGGTTAGGTGTATAAAAACAGTACTTAATGGAGACAGATTACATCAAGCATTTTGCAGCCACTGTAGATACAAGTCGTATCCATGGAGTAAAGTGTTAAACTAAATGATGCAATCTTGAAAATCTCAAAAATTGTTTCATAATGCATTTGTCTGAAATGAGGGCACAGTCATGCTTACACCTGCTTTTGAAAAAATTAGGGAAAAAATACGAATGATGATAATATACATTAAATATTTTATCAGCATTTTTTTACATCGATATGTAAAGGAAACTTCAACAGTAACAAAATTTCATCAAAAATGGAATTATACAGAAGGTGGATAGACTCCCTTTTGCATTTATTCTGTCTGAACATGATACTTAACCTGTTTAAGCCTAGATTGGATAATTAAAAAATGTCTCTAGCTTTTAAACACCACAGTCCCTCTGAATGTTTCTTTTTTTTAAATTGGAGGAAAAATCTCACTTTGGTGGCTAAATTGCTTGTCTTTGTCTTGTCTAAACAGTTAAACCAGCTAATCGAAATCAAAGAACATTGACTAAGAGAAGATAGAAGGAATGCGTCCTCTTCATTTGCGTTCCTAAAGGACAGGCAGTCCAGGAGTGGAGAGGATAGATCCCATATCGAAAGAAGAAAGAAGAAATTCGACACTAGAGGAAAAATTAAAGAAGCTAGAAGAAAGAAGAAATTCAACACTAGAAAAGTTAAAGAAGAGAAATAACTACAGACAGACGCCTACATGGCTCGCCGATGGCGTCTTTAAATAAACCAACATGCATACATACACGTTTTTTAATCTCGTGCAAATGATCAAGAAATTGAGGGTATAATTTCGCTAACCTGTTTGAGGAGTTAATGTTGAGTTGCATCCCTTTAATCGTTGAAGACCTAACTTCTAGCTCCTTGCAATTTGTTACGATTTGAGAAAGAAATAAGTTGTAAATGGTATAAAATAACCTGCTGAACAGATCTCTAATTGAAAGATGTGATTTTTGTGCACTTAAAATTTTGAACACCAGCTGCATTGAATGCAAAAAATGTGTGGTAAACACAAAGTCTGGTGTCCAAGCCAAGTTTGTCAAATATTTGGCAGATAAATAACTTGCAGCAGTTTCACTGAAAACAGTTTGTTTTGAACCACATACTTTGTTTCCGAAACCTGAAACATAGGTCATTAACCTTATACTGCATGGTATATAGATGTTATCCATAGACAAACCTTATAAGCTTGATCTGACCACAGAATGGTAACTGCATGTACTGAATGGTCAGTTTTTGAGTTACTTCCCTTTTGATACATGAAAGCTAATGTGGCCTGAAGGTTATAACACTGAGATTGGAAACCAGTCCCAAATCTCAAGCATCTGATGCTTGAAATTTGAGACTGGTTTCCGAGCACAGTTTTATAACCTTGGGCAGTGATCTTTTACTGTCTGAGAATTTCCATGAATTAATATAATACTTAAACAACAGTTCCAGACTGAATGTGACATATCTTGAACAGTAGTGGAACTTAAATTTTATCTTTTATTTTATATTATAAAACTTAGGCATACATTTCAATTTTTTGCAGACAGGCAAGACGTTCAATGGAACACAAAATTTTAATTTAATACTGGTAAAAGCAACCGCAGGAAATGAAATTGTTGAATAACTTAAAATAAACGTTGCCAGTCACTGGCAGGAAAAAGCTGTTACTTGTAAAAAATAAAATTGATGGTTATTTAAAAAAACGTTGTTGGATGCTTGCAGGATTACTTTCAATAAATGAATTTTTCAGCTGCTGGCATAAAGATTCATGTCATATACGGACAGAAATAATGAATTTTGAAAAAAAACTGTTACAAGGCAACAAAAAAGCTGAAACTAAAGGTGAACTTGCAATTTGGTTACAAATAGTACATAATGAATGTCTGATGCCCATTGACCAATTTTCTTGTGAATAATGTATGCAGTTTGCAGTAAATCCCAGACTCAAACAGAATAGAGAATGACGCAAAACTGTTGATCTTTACTGTCTGTGTTGATGTACCTGTTGATTTCCCAATACAGGTGTGCCGCTGGTGAGGGGATTTACACGTCTAGGATTCCCATAAGATAAAGTTCCAAAGAGACTGTCGCAACCAAGTGCTATTAGATTTAACCTAGATTAACTCTTCAATCCGTATATTTACACGTTTTTACACATGTGCAACAAGTGTAGATCCAGGTCAGCCAGAACATCCATGGTCCATGCCATCTTATCTGGATCTGCACTGATCATACTTTGGTAAGAAATAAACTAATACATCAAAAAGGGAACAGTCCAGAGGCACAGATATGCCAGGTGATCTGGATTTACTTTGTTGGCCCTTGCAATGAAAGTGTATCTATGTAGTAAAGGATTAATATCGTACCTTTCTTTGTGACAATCTGTTCCCCATTCATTAGGGGACATGTTACTCCTCAAAACAAGTTGTGGACCTTAGGAAAACGTTTGGGCATTTCTAAAACACAGAAGCAGGGAATGGCTTGGAGGAAACTGGCTGCAAACTGAGGCATAATATCCCTTAAACTGGTGTTCTGGCTACCAAGGCCAACCCTTGCATAGTATTTACTTTTTAAACAGTATTGTTGTAAATAAAGTAAGATAATAATATACATTGCTTAAAAAAAACAAAATGACCATAATTTTGAAGTTATTTTAATCCTTCCACTAGGATGTGTTCTGTTTATAATATAAATTTGAGATGGACCTTACAGAACAGAAAACATTGTAGACTCAGATGAGACTTTGTGGATGCACAGGCTGATCTGTGCCCAAGGTTATAAAACTGAGCATGGAAACCAGTCTCAAATCTCAAGCATCTGATTGGCTGAAATGGCGACTGGTCGCCATTTCAGCCAATCAGATGCTTGAGATTTGAGACTGGTTTCCAATCTCAGCTTTATAACCTCCAGTCCAGGATCTACACTTGTTACCAATGTAACATAAGCTATGCTAGAACTTGGAATGGTTTCACCATGGTCAACCACACTAGATCTACATCAGCCAGCAGAAATCTCTAACAGTGAACAGTGTAGATCCTGATCACACTGCATAAATGTGCAGACTGATCTGGTTCTTCACAGTTTCAGGAGAGAGTATAGTGTAAAATATCTGCTGAGGATAAGGGAATGTCATTTGTTTAACATTTGATAAATACACATTTTAATGAGTGTATGACCAGTGCATATCCAGATCAGCTGGCACAACCGAGCCATCTTATCTAGATCTGTACTGGTTGCATACTGATCAGAAATAGCCTTATGAATCTAAAAGTGAACAGTGTAACCCTGATCAGATGGTATGGATCAACACTGTATGCCCAAGCCATAAAGGTGAATAGTAAAAGTTAAACAGCTGACTTTCAACATATTTTTATTTGTCAATTCCTGGTAGTGGATTGCTTACTTGGTCTGGCCAATATTTTGTTGATGTTACGACAATTAACATTTTGACCTATTTAATACACTTAAAAAATCCCCATTCTAAATCATCATTCTTGGCATTTCTTGTAAATGAGTAATAACAGTGTTGAAAAGTTTCCATTTGTTTTTTAAAAACAATACTGTTTGTTTTAAGATGATTCTAGAGTGATTTCTAATTGTAACATAATACTCATGGTTATTTCTTTTCCTTGTAACTGATGTACTTATCTTGCTAAAAAAAACTTTACATCTGTTAACCCTTTCCTCCATTTATATAGTTATGCCTTTATGCCCTAGGCGTGACATTGTAGATTCAGATCAGCTGGCACATCCATGCCATTTCACCTACAAAATCACCATCTTCTAGCACTGCAGTTCACATTGTACGACATTAGGATCAGCAGCATCAAGGAATAATTTGGAAGAAATCCTCGACTTAGCCAAGGGAAAATTTGTCCTGTAAGATTCGTCAATACATTTCACAAGAGGTCCATGATGGCCCTAAAGTGCTCACTTGAAGATATTAATACTCATAAACTAAGCATCATCCAATCTAGCTTCAGAAAATAAAATTAAGGATCCACTGTTATCTACGGAGATGTCAAAACTGGGTCGTTGAAACCTGGTTTCATCGCATTGCGGGGCTTCTTGTTTTCTTTTTTATATCGATGAACATGCAAGAAGGACCCTTAAACCCCTATCACAATAGGCCTGCGTTCTTACAGCAATCTTAGAACGTCAAGATGTCCGTAGTACGATCGCAAGCAACGCAGGGATCACATAAAACACTGATCTAAGGCGCAGCCATAGAGCATGCAAAAAACAAAAACCATTGCCCAGTGTGGTTGCAGTAAGATCTTCTTTGACACCACAGGAGTCTCGTGGGTGCGCACAGAGGTGGCATTGCCAGGCTGTGGTTGACAATTGCACTTGCCGGAGATTGTGTGGTGATCTCGAAGATGTTACTGCATCTCTACCTTGCTTATACAGAAAGACCATGGCCTTAAGCAGAGTTTTATATATTCATATTTCGTTTACAATTATATGGAGGGAGCTGTCTTGGCAATCATTGATCTTACTGGTGGTTTTTGAGAAGATGTTTAAAGATTAAGCTTTAATAAGCCCTGTACCTGGGAAATGGTTGACATCAGGGTCATTATTAGGACAACTTTACGAGCGACCAATGTGAAGATGCTTCAGGAAAACTATTGTTAAAATCTACCATATTCAGAAGATTTCTACGATATTCAGGATTCAGAGATTTTAAATTGTGGAGAAGGTGAGGCAATGGACAGAGAGTAATTTATCTCTTATATTGGTAAAACTTTGTTATGTTCCAACAACCTTCCCTGATTGTCATTTATATAATCATAAATCAACATAAAAAAGTATGTGTGGAAACAGATCATTTATATTATTTTGTTAATATTAGCAACAGTATTAGTTTTGCAGGTATTTTCCATCTGGGCGTATGAAACATTAGAAAGCAAGAAAAAGGAAGATGAAGATAAAAGCCAACTGTTCCATTTTATTGAACCGTTAACAATTCATCAAATTCCCTGTTGACAGGTTTGAGCTTTTTGTTTACTGAAGCAATTTATGACATATTTGGTGATCAATGAATTGCCAAGTTGCAAAACTGTCAAATATATGTTAATGCTGCTATTTGGGGATACATAACAGGTAATAAAGTCGTTATATAATCTTGTTCTATATTTCCAACGACCTGTTAGTACTAGTTAGAGCCAGATAAGGTTGCTTGCATGCTGCTAATTTAATTTGATCTGAAACCGTCCACTGTCAAATATAACTAGGCTTTCCGAAAGATAAAAAGTAAAAGTTTCATAAATGCCTTCAACCCAGGGATACCTGTGAAGTCCTTAAGTTATTTCATCAGTAACAATGGAAGACAGGAAACTTTTGACATGTATCAATGAATATAAAATGAGGCCTATGGTGTTCAACAACCTTTCAAGTTAAAATATTGAAATTAAGAATACATGTATACATGTAGAAATTGGAAACACAACTTATTTAGACATAAATTATGTTTCGTGATTAAAGACATAGCATTTTTAATTTCTTTTACTACATTATAATTTATATACTTCAAGAAATTAGAAACACAACTTCTTTAAACATGAAATATTTTTCTTGTTTATAGAAGTTGTTTTTTCTAATTTCTTTTAGTATACATTATATTGTGATCTAGTGTGTCTCAGTGGATGTTATCTAGGTTATACTGTTAACATGGGTCAGCAATATTGTCAGTCAGATTTTGTCTCTTTGTTAAGAAATATTCAGAAAAATGGTATACACTTAGATCCTCATCAGAAGGCACAAATGCACTGGCTGATCTGGATCTACATTATAAAATGCCCATGCCATGAAGGCTTTATATGGAGGAAAGGGTTTAAGTATAGAAGCATTGCCTTGTCCTAATCAAAATTTAATGTTTGTTTAAAGTATGGGACTAGTGACAGGTCTAAATCATGTCACCAACATACCCTATTTGTGAACAATTGTGTCTCCCCTGTGAACAATATTAAGTGTGTCAGCAGCAGCTGTGAGCAACTAATCTAGGACAACAACATATCAATGTTGGTCATCAATTGATCCAGTGGTTTTACAGAAAATCTATGGTTTTACAACTTTTACTGATAATCGACTAAAAAGTCAGCAAATGTCAGAGACCTAGAGACTCCCTTTCAACAAAAATATCAGTTTGCAAAATGTTAATGAACAGTACTTCACTGTCTACTTTTTTTTCGCTTTTTTCATTTTCCATCAAAAACCTAAAGCTATGTCAGATTTAACAATAAACTGTAAAGAACATGATGGATGGAATCCAGCGATACATAAGGCATGTCGATATTCGGCATCCTGCTCTCTGGTTTGTTTGCTTATTACTATTACTGAGTTTTGATTAACCCTTTCCTCCATATACATGTATGACCAGTGTAGATCAAGATTAGCCAGCACATCTGCGCCATCTGAACAAGATCCGCACTGCTCGCTTTTTCATAAGAAATAACCCAAACAGTGCAGATCCTGTTCAGATGGCGCAAGTGTGGCAGCTGCTCCAGATCTACATTGTTTGCCCACACCATAAAGACGTACATAAAGAGGAAAGGGTTGAAAGGAGACTATGTGTACGGATTAGACAAAACCTGATCACAACAGCCCATTTTGATTTTGGAAAAGCTGTAAACACTTATTGATATTCAATTGTTGTGGGTTTAATTCTGTTACATTAATGACCTCCTTGTTAGGTGGGAATTGTTTGCTAATTTGCCTAGAGCAGGTTAATGGGAGTTAGAACTGGTCAGTGGCGGTAAAAATGTCAGAGCTGGTATTTTTTTTAACAAGTCATTTCTTGTAGAATTACAAGTTTTTGGAGTACAGTGCAGATACAGAGGACTCCTATTCCAGAATCATCCCTAGTTCTTTCAAGTTTTAGTGTAAAGCACAACTACACTGGACCTTGGTTTAAAGTCTCATCCAGAAGACCAAGTATTCAGGGATAGAATCAGCATTCCCCCGACTCAAGAGGCAGAGAGGCTAATCACTGAGCTGATGATTTACTCTTGTTAGAGCTGGTCAATACGAGTATAAGCATGGCGATGATTTTGGCTGGTCAAGGGCCGTTTGATGATTGCAACTATTAAGCAAAATTTAATGTAATTGCCAAAATATCAAATAAACAATGACAAAATCAATCAACAACAATTGTAAATGAGGAATTCTGACTTTATTATTCCTTAAGACATAAAACAGTGCATTATTTTCATGAAATAACTCGTGTTTCATACAGAGAATTGTTCATGAATTTGATTGTTTTTGTTCAGTAAGTATCATGAAACAGTTAAAAGTGGACAAACAATACGGTAAATGTATATTTGATATATCAGAATCTACCAATACATGCAGTAGTAAGTGGCACAAAACAAAAATACCAAATCTGATTTCACAACACTAGTCAATGAACATTTCAATACCGATTCAGACACAAAATTATTTAAAAATTTTGCTCATAGAGCAAAGTTCTTGTTTTTTCTCTGATTTTTTGTTACCGTTTTTGTTCAAAATTAAGACCATTATGACAATGGACAATTTGTACATCACATGTAAAATAAAAGAACTAAAACACTCGCAGCAAATGTGCCGGTTTGTCTTCTTTGGAATAAACTTTAAAATAATCAAAACTCATGACTTCATTCCATTCTCTGGTTTCTAATGCCCTTGGAAAAAATGCATATCAGAAGCAAACATCCTCATTCAGAATAAAAATAACAACTTTATTCCAACAATTCTTAAGAGTAACAGAAAATATAGCGTTATGAATCATTTACATTTTGTACAAAGTATTTACAAGAATTTTTTGTTTCAAAATGATGTTCACTTCAATGTGCTCATAATAACTGGCCTCACTCGTGGTTAATACAATCCAAAGACTTTAAAATCAGTGTTAATACTACGATCCGATATGTACATAAATGGAATTTATTAATACAAGCATGAAATTAAAACAAATCAGTTGGTAAAAACTAGCCATACTTCCACCGTTTCATTCAATACATAAGACTATACCCTAGGATTGTTTTTCAAATTCTCGTAATTACAACTGAGCCTCACAAATTCAGCTAACAATGCTTAAGAACATTGGAAACAATTCTTATAGATATGCTGATTGCTGTAACAAACTCTTTTACCTGTAACTCTTTAGATACAACTTTATCACTTGACCAAACAGTGTAGATTAGGATCAGCTTGCACATCTGTGCTGTCAGGATCTACTAGGCTTGCTTTTTGATTCCTTAGGTTATTTTTTACCCAGAAGCAAACATTGTAGATTGTGATCAGACGGCAAAGCTTTGGGGGCTGCTCCAGATCTACGATGGTCACACGTGTGATAAAGTAGTTACTACCTGTTTAACCCTTTACACCATATATACACATTTTTACCCCATGCATGACCAGTGTTGTTCCAGATCAGCCTGGACTGAAGGTTATAAAGCTGAGATTGGAAACCAGTCTCAAATCTTAAGCATCTGATTGGCTGAAATGGCGACTGGTCGCCATTTCAGCCAATCAGATGTTTGAGATTTGTGACTGGTTTCCATGCTCAATTAACCTTGGGACCTGCACATTTGTGCCATCTGATAAGGATCTGCACTGGTCGCATTTTGGTCAGAAATAACCTAATGAATCAAAAAGCAAATGGTGCAGATCATGATCTGGGGGGGGCACCAGTGTTTGCCCATTCAATAAAAGTTTATCAATGGAGTAAAGGGCTAAGGAATAACATTTCTACACCTGTTATGTTTAGACAGCATTGCTGTATGCCCTGTCATGTCAGTTATAAACTGTAACACACTCTTCATAAAGAACAATCAGTATGACTGAAAATACAAATAATTACATGATAACTTTAAAAACTGAGCAAGACAGTAAAGAACATTATACTGTCATGTCTAAAACATGTGTATTTTGCTTTTAGAGAACAACTGTAAAGAAAATTTGGTGGCATGTCTAAAAGTCTGTTTACATACTTTCAGAATTCAACATGCACACTAAGTTAACCGTGTTGGTTAACTTTTCCAGATTTGCAATGGTTTAAACTTGTAAAATGTTATAAAATCATCAAACACATTCCATGTCAGAGTTTCAGAACCGTTATACATTTTCTTTTTTATTCCAATAGACGTCCAGTACTGATAAAGTCAATGCAATAACCTTTGCAAGTCATTAACCCTTTCCTGTACAGACACACCTTTATTGCTAGGGCGAACAGTTAAGATCCAGATCAGCCGGCACATCCGTGCCGTCTGATCAGGATCTAAACTGTTCGCTTTTTGATTCATTAGGTTATTTCTGACCAAAATGCGACCAGTGCAGATCCTGATCAGACGGCACGGATGTGCCGGCTGATCTGGATCTACACTGGTCGCACACACGTAAAAATGCGTATATATCCAGGAAAGGGTTAAACAACCTGGAGAAACTATTATTGACATCTGCCTATTTGACAATTTAACCATTTCCTCCAAAGATACACCTTTATTACGTGGGCAAAAAGTCTACGTCCAGATCAGCCAGCACATTCGTGCCGTCTAATCACGATCTGCACCTTTTGCTTTTTCAATTGTTAGGTTATTGCCGACTAATATGTGACCAGTGCAGATCCTGATCAGACAGCATGGATCTGCCAGCTGATCTGGATCTACACTGGACGCACATGCTTAAAAATGTGTATATATGGAGGAAAGGTATGTCAGTGATTTTGTTATTCAACAAAATTTTGCTCTTTGTCTCTGGCTTGAATAGAGCTCTATAAAGTTCCAGTACTGACATTAGTTATTTACATATTTTCTAGAGTTTACATACATTATACATAATTATATACTGATAATAAAATGGTATCACATACAAATGACAAGTTCATCAACACAGATACTACAGTAAGATAATCTCATGCATAATCCTCATCACTCTACCACTGCCCAATTTACATTCAATGAATTATGGAATTTTAACCCTTTACTACATATATAGTTTTATCAAATGTGTGACCAGTGTAGATCCAGATTAGCTGGCACATCTGTGCTGCCTGATCAGGATCAACACTGCTTCTTGGTTCAGAAGCTAAAGGTGAACAGTGTAGATCCTGATCAGATTGCACTGATGTGCCAAATGATCTGAATCTACTCTGTTTTCCCATGCCATAGAAGTTCTAACTATGGGTATAGGGTTGAAAGTGACACATTTTGAGAGAAATCAAATCTTTATTGTCATTTACTAAAATAGTGTGATTTTTGTGTACTAGCCAAAATATGTGTGGCTTTCCAAAGATTTAAATTCATTTGAGTGCCGAATAAAAATAAAACACACAATTAAATACTAACAGTATATAATATATATCTTCAATGTGTGTGATTATTAAGATGGTTTAAAAGTCAGTGTTACATTATATTAGGCATTAACATGTACATGCACGATTTTTTAATAGGCAAAATATTTCAGCACAAGTATGCAATATAAAGCACTTTTGATGGTGAAATTGAAGCAAGAATGGCGGGGGAGTCGAGGGGTAATGTTCACTGCGAACACATCTCTTTCTTCTAGAAACAAAGTCTCACCTCTTTCCTTCATACTTAACTGAAAACTCAGTCAATTTCTTTTTTGTTCTATGTCTTTTCTTGATGATGGAGCCTACATGGCGCAAGTCTAGAGTGAAAACATGATCACTACATGATCCGCTTTTCTTTCTCTATAAATAATAACTAACAGAGTTTCTCATTTAAACACTTGATGACTCTTGATTTTCTTTCAGTTTCATATTGATGACATAATCTGGGTGTTATCAAGTATTGCCGACTGTACTTGCTCTACAGCAGGATCAATCCACAATAAGGGAGCTGTTCCCTTCAAGTCAATGATTGTGACTGCTAACTCGGAGCCAGCTGTCTACCATTAATGTCATAAAGGGGAGTAACTAATTATCAGGACTCGTTAACTCCCCTTCATTTCAGTGCTGTTAGCACCGAACATTATTGTGAAAGCAATATGCATCCCTCGATTCCTTCATGATGATGATGATGATGGTGGCTGCTGACGGGGCTGAGCTAGCTTGGCCAGGGTCTCGGGGCTGGCAGCTGCCCGTAGAATGCCGTTCTCGTACTCGAGCTGATTGTTGCGCTCGATGAGCTCTGCAATTTGCTCCTTGAGGACTTCCACCTCCTCTCTCACGGCAAACATCAAGTGACTCTTCACCAGGTCCTGAAAATACACAAAGTATGAATGCAGTTTGACCTGTGTTAATGATCACCTAGTACCAATACAGTGCAACCTGTGTAAACGGGTATTTCATCAGAACTATCACAACAGCATTCCTGTAATAATTTTAGCCACCTCAACATCTGCTAATTTGCTCATTTTATAAATTATTTAGAATACTGAATAAACTCTCTGTAATGAGTATCTGTCCAATGCAAGAATAAACTTACAATTTGCATTAAATTATTTTGTCAGTACAATGTGCATTAAATTTGAAATAGTCAGAAAAATCGCATTCAATTTAGAAATAAAACAAAGCCTTCTAATTACTATAGTTTAGTGTTGATGTCATAGGCATGCGACATGATGCGATCTAACCTTTCCTATATTGGTTACACAAATGTCTTAAATAAAAACAGCAAATCCTATTACTTTAGTGTTAAACTCACCTTAAGTGTAACTACCTGCAGATAAAAACACTTACCTGGCTAAACTTGATCCATTGAAATATTTTGCAAAATTAGAAATAAAACACTGAAGACTTACCAAATAATGGTCATCTCGGAGTTTTTCTTCAAGTCTGTGCATCAAGTACACATCTACTCCTGCCTTAAAATACTCCATGTTCTCCTTCTTTTGTGCAGTTACTAAAACTTTCATTAATATTTAATTAATCTGCTAACAAATTTAATTTCCCCCAAACGTTTTCCTGTGTTTATATATAAACAGCTGTATTTAATGTTATCTGAGCAACTGACTGTAACCGACTGTTAATCATCGATACACAACCAAGCTCTTATATAGACAATCCATTGATGAGGTCACTCGCTGTAAATCTTCTTTCTATCCACCCTTTGTGTTTATCCTGAAACCAGTCCAAGCTGGTCATGTACGTTAACATTCAACCTTCAAATTGTTTATTCTTTCTATTAATGGTTATATCACTGAACTTGAATTGAACTCCAATGGTTAAAATTTAGCACTAGCATTACAGTTTATGAAAAGATAATAACATATAAATGTAAATTTTGCTTAGTAACGGATTTGCTAATTTAAACTCTTTAGAATACATGTTACAGTAGTAACTGGTCACTGACCACTGCGCTGGTATTACTTCTGTCAGCTTGCTGACAAAGTCATGGGTAAAATCAATACTGCTTGCTCGATGGGTCACATGCCTTTCCTGAAATCCAACAAGCCACTAGATTATTGACCCCAGATCTGCAAATTGCAACACACTGTTTGCCTCAGGATGCTTGCAAAAATGCTGTTTTCACTACTTACCTCAATTTGCATGTCAGCTCTTTGCAGAAGACTCTGTAATTGCAGATCAATACTTATGTATCAATAATGCATTGGATTACATTGTTTTGGAGAGGCTGCATGTGAAAGTGACATGAACAGCATGTACAGCATCCAGAATAGGCCAGAACTGCAGCTGGCCGATGTGAACTAGTACTTCTATTTCAGTGTTCAATTTAAATTACTATGCATCTCAAATATATGTATAAAATTCGATACTATTTATGTATGAAATGAAATTAGATACTCTTTATGTATGAAATTGTAATGGTAGTTGACAGGTCATGTACAGGTAAAGTTATGTCTGAAAACTAGGCATGTCGTGATGCTTGTCCTAGAAATAGCCTGCATCTTAAATTTAGCATTGCACATCCTTCATACTGTTTTAGGTTTCAAGTCACAGCATTTTCAGAATTTGTTAATGGCTTGTATGAAAGATCAATGCATTTTCAAATATAATGATTTGCTCACTGCAGGTCACTGACCATGATAAGCTGTAAAATGACCATGAAAACAGAGCCATAACAGGGTCACAATCACAAGTGGGTTGACTTGGTCATATATGGACAAGCTATTGACAAGCGGTGGTCAGGGACCTAGAAACTAAAGTAATCTTGAGATGTGTACATAGTTACTGCTGAATCATGATAAATCCTTCAAGGCCGTCATGATCACAACCTTCAAGATGTTGTCTCGGAATGGAAGCACCCGCTATACCAAAATACCAACCTTTTTCAACTGTAATGGTTCATCAGCAGACTGTCCACAATCAGTGTATAAAAGCTTTAAAATTTATTAGATACTGTCTGAATCAATAAATAACTCTGTAACACCAGCCATCAAACAAGGGACATTTGAACTAAATGATAATTCTCCTTTTCAAATATGCACTCACTACCGAAGTGAACTACAACAACATCATGAAAACTTTCTTCTTATTAATATATACTGATAGAATAGTGAACAGCTTAGACATGACAGCAATCGGCCCACGGCACCAACATACCCTTAGTTTCAGACAGGAGTACTAAATAAAATTAAATTTGCAAGCTTAATCTGCACATTTTGTGACTGAGAAATGCTCATCAAAATGGGCGGCATGATCTCAAACGTGACTTAGTTATTTTTAGCAGATGTGTACATAACTCGGGCGAGAATAACTTCCTACATGAATACCTCCCCTCATAGTTGTGGTTTATTTGAATTTTAAAATGATATAACAGTTTTAATGAAACCCTCATTGGTTACAACGACCACAAAGATTTTATTTCCCCGTTACTGACAACCACCCCCATATCTCTATATTTGCATGATGTAAGATGACAAGATAAGCGCACTCAGTCACACAGCCACTTTGAAAATCAAAGCAAACCGGAGGGAAGTCCTTGAGAGGAGTTCAATGGATGGGTCTTGGGTCATTCTATTGAACTCACCACATATAAAGCTGGGCTGAAGGTTATAAAACTGAGCATGGAAACCAGTCTCAAATCTCAAGCATCTGATTGGCTGAAATGGCGACTGGTCGCCATTTCAGCCAATTAGATGCTTGAGATTTGAGACTGGTTTCCATGCTCAGTTTTATAACCTTAAACACTGATGTTTGAGTGATGTTTCTGTAAGGTTACATGTACATTGTAGAACCTCCTCTAATAGATATTGTGGGGTGGGGGAGGCTGGGGGAGGGGAGCCAGACAATGTTTTAGGAATTATGACCAGGTAGACTACCCTTGATTCTCAATCTGTGACCCACGGCTATAGTGTCAATAGGTTTTGCTAAACTGTGGATTGACCTATTGCTTATTTCTGACAGGTGGTTGTTTTGTTTCAATGACTAGGTATTAAATTGTCCAAAGATATGGTTGTTAAATTCAGACCAGATGCCTGGGGCTGACTAATAAAATTATACAATTACATAACATATCAAAAGTGATGCCAGAACAATAGCTAATATCTTTGGAAGACATCAAGTCAAATATTGAACAATGCGATAGATACACCATAATACATTTTATGCCATATTAAATTATGTGCCAATAACCACTTTTGCTCAACTGCAAACAACAAGATTAGTTACCTCCCTTGTATGGGAACCAAAACATAACATTGTAACTATGGAATTCAATCAATAATCTTCCAATCAAAATCTCTGATGATTGGATCTTGTGTCTCAGGTGATCCACATTTCAGCCAATATTACATTATCTGCAACAACACCCTTCATAAACAATGTATGACTGCCGGCTGCAACCAGTATACACCTGATCAGTCTCCACATCTAGTTCAATCCTCAGAGGATCTACACTGCATTCTTTCATCCTATATCTGTTTTAATATGACCCTTTGAACAATGAAAAGACTCCAGGCCTTAGTTCAAAGAAAGGAAAAACCATCACATCGATTGAAAAGCCTTTTAATCCACAGATGTAACTTAAATCAAATGTGCTACCAGTGTAGAAGCAGATCTTCCTGCACATATCTGAAGTCAGATTTGAATCTACACTCGTCGCTTCTTAGTTCTGATCTGGCTGCACTGATATGCAAGCTGATCTAGATCTACACTCGTCCTACACAAGGTATATGAGCCATATTCATGGAGTAAAGAGTTAAATGCGTCTTTGTAAGTTTAATCCTGATGAGTATCTCGACTTGTTGTTGTGATACTGTTGTGCTTGTACATAAAGTACCATATCAGACAATGACTTCATTTTTCTCCACACTATTCGCCCACACTTCTTAGCTATTTATTTTGCCTTTTAAGGTAATCTTACCTTTTTTCATTTGCCACATCTGCCGATTTTATGCTCCAGTAACCCAAGTGAATTTTCATTATCAGCCTTCACATGGATTTGTTCTGCCTCAGGCTGTTTTCAATACTTAATTAGACTCGAAGCTGGTAGCTTTTCAATAAAGAGTGCACTTTTATATGGGTACCAGTAAACATATTATTTATTCAGAACATTGCAATAGTTTGGCATTACTCATTGATACAGGAATTCTAACTGGAAGCTGTTGTTTGATTTTAATTTTGTAAACATGTTTGTTTGGTAAGAAGAGTACATGCTGCTTGAATTGCAGTCAATATTTTAGCAGAATGCTCAGACATCGTCAACTGGAGATGTTTGTCCCATCTTGTGAAAATCTAAAGCCTGTGTTTTTGTGTTTAAGAAACAAATAAAGCATGGTTTGTGCTTTATCTGTAACACCTATGGTGTAGTGTTTACTGTAGATCAGATGGTTATTTTTGTGCTTTGTTAATAGGGTAATTTGTTTTTGTGCTAAAACTGTTGAAAATGTTAACTGTGTTTTCACTAAGACTTGAAGATTAAAGTTGGTTTTGTTCTTAAACTGATGCATACATTGAAATGTATTACTAATATTTATATGCTCAACATTTACTGGTTTGTACTTTACTTTGTAACCTATACACTTAGCTAATTATTGCAACACTGATGGTTCCATTTGTATTTAACATTATTGTGTAACCCTGGATTAATTATGAAAACCATCAACTTTAGCAAGACTTATCACTTAATCACAAAAATTCTTTCTTATGTGCCAAATCAAACTACAGTACTTTTGTAACTACATGAGTTTATATAGTGGAGAATGCTTGGCAAAAGCTATAAGCTTCATTGTGTGCTTGACCTTTAGCAGGCTTTGTTCACCAGCTGGTTCACTGTGTGCTTAACCTAAAGAAGGCTTTGGCCACTAGCTGGTTCACTGTGTGCTTAACCTTTAGTAGCCTTTGTTTACTAGCTGGTTCAGTGAGTGCTTAACCTTAAGTAGGCTTTGTTCACTAGCTGGTTCAGTGTGTGCTTAACCTTAAGAAGGCTTTGTTCATCAGCTGGTTCACTGTGTGCTTAACCTTCAGTAGGCGTTGTACACCAGCTGGTTCATGGTGTGCTTAACCTTCAGTAGGCGTTGTACACCAGCTGGTTCATTGTGTGCTTAACCTTCAGTAGGCTTTGTACACCAGCTGGTTCAGTGTGTGCTTAACCTTCAGTAGGCGTTGTACACCAGCTGGTTCATGGTGTGCTTAACCTTCAGTAGGCGTTGTACACCAGCTGGTTATGGTGTGCTTACTTTTAAGTAGGCTTTGTACACCAGCTGGTTCAGTGTGTGCTTAACCTTCAGTAGGCGTTGTACACCAGCTGGTTCATGGTGTGCTTAACCTTCAGTAGGCGTTGTACACCAGCTGGTTATGGTGTGCTTAACCTTAAGTAGCCTTTGTTCACTAGCTGATTAATGGTGTGCTTAACCTTTAGAAGGCTTTGTTCAACAGCTGGTTCATTGTGTGCTTAACCTTTAGTAGGCTTTGTACACCAGCTAGTGCACTGTGTGCTTAACCTAAAGAAGGCTTTGTTCACTAGATGGTTCACTGTGTGCTTAACCTTTAGTAGGCTTTGTACACCAGCTGGTTCATGGTGTGCTTAACCTTTAGTAGGCTTTGTACACCAGCTGGTTCATTGTGTGCTTAACCTTTAGTAGGCTTTGTTCAACAGCTGGTTCATTGTATGCTTAACTTTTAGTAGGCTTTGTATAAAAGCTGGTTCATGGTGTGCTTAACCTTTAGAAGGCTTCTTTCATCAGCTTGTTAATGATGTGCTTAACCTTTAGTAGCCTTTGTTCACTAGCTGGTTTTAGTGTGTGCTTAACCTTTAGTAGGCTTTGTTCATCAGCTGGTTCAGTGTGTGCTTAACCTTAAGTAGGCGTTGTACACCAGCTGGTTCATGGTGTGCTTTAACTTAAGTAGCCTTTGTACACCAGCCGGTTCAGTGTGTGCTTAACCTTTAGAAGGCTTTGTTCAACAGCTGGTTCATGGTGTGCTTAACCTTTAGTAGGCGTTGTACACCAGCTGGTTCATGGTGTGCTTTAACTTAAGTAGCCTACACCAGCTGGTTAAGTGTGTGCTTAACCTTCAGTAGGCGTTGTACATCAGCTGGTTCATGGTGTGCTTAACCTTTAGTAGGCGTTGTACACCAGCTGGTTCATGGTGTGCTTTAACTTAAGTAGCCTTGCATCAGCTGGTTCAGTGTGTGCTTAACCTTTAGTAGGCTTTGTTCAACAGCTGGTTCATGGTGTGCTTAACCTTTAGTAGGCTTTGTTCAACAGCTGGTTCATGGTGTGCTTAACCTTAAGTAGGCTTTGTACACCAGCTGGTTCACGGTGTGCTTAACCTTAAGTAGGCTTTGTTCAACAGCTGGTTCATGGTGTGCTTAACCTTTAGTAGGCGTTGTACACCAGCTGGTTCATGGTGTGCTTACTTTTTAGTAGGCTTTGTACACCAGCTGGTTCATTGTGTGCTTACTTTTAAGTAGGCTTTGTACACCAGCTGGTTCATTGTGTGCTTAACCTTCAGAAGGTGTTGTACATCAGCTGGTTCATGGTGTGCTTACTTTTAAGTAGGCTTTGTACACTAGCTGGTTCATGGTGTGCTTAACCTTTAGTAGGCTTTGTACACCAGCTGGTTCATGGTGTGCTTAACTTAAAAAATTCCCCCTTTGCCGGAGTCTGTTACAGACCGTACTGAGTCAGGATATATTTAATGGATACCCCACTGATAGACAATACACTGACAAGAATAATTGATAAAATTGCAGAGGGAGAAAGAGACATTTCACTGTAGACCACTGACTTTCTTTGAACTAAAAAATCCGTGAACACTTTGTTTTGTTGTGTTTCAAAGGCAGCAAGTATATTCTAAACATTCCCCCTTTCCTTTGTTCGCTTCGCAATTTTCCCCCTCCAAAGGGCTGCGACCCCCTTCCCCCAAAAGTGAAAAAAAAACTGAGAAGGCTTTGTTCACTAGCTGGTTTGGTGGGTGCTTAACCTTTAGAAGGCTTTGTTCACCAGCTGATTTGGTGGGTGCTTCAGCTTTAGTTGGCTTTGTTCATCAGCTGGTTTGGTGGGTGCTTAACCTTTAGTTGGCTTTGTTCACTAGCTGGTTTGGTGGGTGCTTAACCATTAGTTGGCTTTGTTCACCAGCTGGTTTGGTGGGTGCTTAACCTTTAGTGGGTTTTGTTCATCAGCTGGTTTGGTAGGTGCTTAACTTTTAGTTGGCTTTGTTCACAAACTGGTTTGGTGTGTGCTTAACCTTTAGTTGGTTTTGTTCACCAGCTGGTTTGGTGGGTGCTTAACCTTTAGTTGGTTTTGTTCATCAGCTGGTTTGGTAGGTGCTTAACCTTTAGTTGGTTTTGTTCACCAGCTGGTTTGGTGTGTGCTTAACCTTTAGTTGGTTTTGTTCATCAGCTGGTTTGGTAGGTGCTTAACCTTTAGCTGGCTTTGTTCACCAGCTGGTTTGGTGGGTGCTTAACCTTTAGTTGGTTTTGTTCATCAGCTGGTGTGGTAGGTGCTTAACCTTTAGTGGGTTTTGTTCACCAGCTGGTTTGGTGGGTGCTTAACCTTTAGTTGGTTTTGTTCATCAGCTGGTTTGGTGTGTGCTTAACCTTTAGAAGGCTTTGTTCACCAGCTGGTATGGTGAGTGCAAAAACTTTAGCATGCTGTTTTGTTACCAGGTTCATGTCTGCAACATTCGGTGCACTTTATAAAAAAGCTATTTCTCTCTGACACTTTCTGAGTTGTTTACAGAAGTATAATTGGTAAATGCTGTTAAGTGCTAAACTTGCTAGTTAATTGCAGCATATATTGTTGACATTTGTGATGACTGACAATCACTCACACTCATTGCGCCACATGCAATTAGTAAATAATTCATTACCTACATCATAAGTTTATTAGGTCATCTGTTCTTTTTTGTAAATAACAATGGTATTGTTTTGTAGTGTTGTTTTGTACTGATAAAACTTTTTAACAAGCAGTTCATATATGATTTTCCCATATTCCTTCATAGCACTAGTGTTATATATATTTGTAATTGTGCCTAAATATTTAACAGCAAAGGTTCTGCAGAAATTTCTAACGGTTAGACACATTTAGATCAATACCGTACCATTCAGATAATGGCCTCCAGAGCTTTCTGTAACACTTACATTTTGGTCTCTGTGGAGTAACCTAACTGTTTTATTCAATGCCCAATCTTTCTATGGCCATAATTATTACTTGCAGACAAGCCTGAACTGATTTTGTATCAGCCACCTATACTGGTCTTTTGCTAGAATCTGTTGCTGCCATCTTATAGGACGGTGTAGACCCTGTAACACTGGCAGCTGATACAATGAAGAATACATTGTGCATTTACCGCACATGATTTTAGCAATTTAGTTACCTGAATGTTTACCTGGCCTATCCAGCCACATCGTCTCGGTACAGACATTTGATCCACTTACACTATTTCTTATTTCCGTCTAATTTCACAGTTTGTAACTTACAACCAACTTGTCAAAAAACGAGCACAAACCTGTGTTTGGCAGGGCGTTGAAATCTCTGTGTAGATTGTTTCAAACAGGAAGACACACTTTTAGCAACCTTTTGTGTATTGTCATCTCATATGTTGTAGGAACCTTATACTTATTTGGCTACTTTATTTCCTGTTTTATTTTTTCTAAAATGACAGCATTCAACTTGCAAATGCAATGCTTTGTAGATTATTTCTGACTGATGAAGTATGTAAAAATGTGTTTTAAACCTTTCCTCCATATTTATACATTTTATTGCATGTGCGGCAGTGTAGATCCAGCTCAACAAGTACAATCGTGCCATCTGCATTGTTTGTGTTTCGGTCAGAAACCTCGTAAATCACAAGCGAAGAGACTCGGTGCAGATCCTGATCAGATGGCACTGATCTACACTGTTAGCCCATAAAGGTATATATATGGAGGAACGGGATAAACACCTTTTCCATGAATACTGAGGAGTAGCAGCCCGAGCATGGTTTGCTGCAGGAGCCAAGCTGTATAAATAAATCACTTACCATAGCCTGTTCTATCTTGTTATCTATCGCCACTGTGCTTGAACCACTGAAAATACACAAACAACAATCGTTTTTATCACCAGTAACAACTGAAAATACACCAAGAACAATCATCTTCATCACCAGGTCCCATGATTATATAAAACTGAGAATGGAAACCAGTCTCAAATCTCAAGCATATGATTGGCTTAAATGGCCACTGGTCACCATTTAAGCCAATTCTCAATATCAATATTAATATATCATTTGGCAAAGAAAAATTTCATTCAGTTGTTCCTTGGAACTAGGGTAGATGGACTGGGGTTTGTTCCAACTTTTACTACAGTTACCAGTCTACCACGATAAATTGTTATTTTTCTACTTTTTATCTGACAACAGCAACAGGACATTAAATGAAATCTGAAAGTTAAGATCAGTGCTGTCAATCTAAAGGTGTAACTGGTACAAATATCTAACAAATAACAGTTTTTAGCCGTGCACCTCATACAAATACTTCGCCAAATGTTCAAGCTCCGTTTTGAACCATTTGTTTGCAATCAAAATACACATGCATATCACTTTATGTTGTATAATTAACATACATCCAAAAAGATTTAACAGAAACCTGAATTCTCTTTTATGATTCTTGAAAACTAAGAAGAAGTGGGTATCCATTTTTGCAAAGTAAGTCCCAACACAATGATATAACTTTCTCGAGTCACAAACATGAAATGACAAACAAACAAGAATTAAGTACTGTCCTAATTAAAACTTGTTTACTAAGCAAAAAAGTAAACACCAAATCAGTCCCAGAGTCAAGTTCATTCCAGTTCTGTGAAGTAATCAATTCAATCTTCACGTCCTAGAAGATTCTCTAGTTGCGGTTTGTTGTTTTTCCCCTATGTACATATTGGACCTGCTACAGATATAGCTCAAGAACACAATACCCCTTAAAAGGAAATCTGTTATATTGATCTCATTGACCAGGTTTTGTGATGACTTTGGCATTTTCCTACCATTATGTTAGTTTTTTAATTTCCACTGGGAATGTTTACACAATACTTCATTCACTTGCAGCATCAATTAAGTACGGTTTTCTGTGATCAATACCTTGTAGAGGGTAAATAATTTATGAAGCATCGTTACAGTATTAAATTTATCGCAAAAACAGTATCATAATTCTGTTTCTATTGTTAAGAAAGCATCTAGCTACCTTGAACGAAGACGCCTCCTAAGCATCGGCGAGTTGATATATGCAACTGCATTGCAATTCATCTTGTTTTAATACCAATGTCACAGAATACGGTTATTTGTTCATTTACCTCCACATTACTGCCACAATGTCATTTCACAAATATAAATATCTAGAGCGTTTTTGCTAATTTATTCTTAAACTAACATAAATCTTAGAAACTATAAATAAGGTTTTATAATAGGTAATTTTTTTTAAATCCTGCTGTAGTAATTACTTTTTTGATGAAAAAAAGTTATGTAAGCATCATTTCTAGTATCTGATTGGAAAATCAAACAGAACACTGATTTCTCTGCTGAGAGCACAAATATTTCACAGGTAGAATTTTCAACGGTTCCAAGATCAGAGTCTACTTAAAATAATAAATATAGGTTAACTGTTGCCTGCTGAGTAATTGCATTAAAACACAAATCTTCCCGATGTAAATATACCTTCAAACTACGTAGAATATGCGAACTTAACAAGAGCAGCAATGAGCCCGACATATGTCACATCAAATAGAATGACCCAAACTTTCAATTAGGGAACATTATACAGCTATTGCGTTAGTATAAGATTTCTCTGTATAATATTTCTTAGTATAATGCTCTTTACGTCAATTTCCAGTGGTAGCTAGAAATAACAGTGTTAATTAACCAAAATGATAACGAATATTATTTCAAAATAATTTAGCAAATGATATCAATCCAAGTATTTCCAGAAAGTTAACAGCAATTAATAGCTAGCCACAAAATAGAACAAAACACAATGTCAGACTAACCATACCAAAACAAAGCAATATATCATATTATGTATCCAGGCACTTGGCCTACAAACTACTGAACAATCTCAAAATAGGTGTGTTTATCTTAAGATAACAGGATTTCATGTCATATTAGCTGCAACTTGTATAAAACAGGAAGATCTATGTTTAAAAAAAAGAAGAAACCCACATGGGCTGGCTACGCTCCATGAAAATATGTTTCATCAGGATATTAACCCTTAGAGGGCAACAGGACTATATAAACCTCAAGATGGCGCAGGGGCAGGCTTTTCTATAATTTTATGCATGTTACACATCAAGGAGCCCTTTTTTCAAAATTTGAAAAAACTACTGAACAAATTATTTTGAAAAATTTTCACAAATGTACATAATATTCCAATCAAGTCCATTCACTGTTGCCTTTATTTATTGCAAAATGTTAACGAATGTCATAGAACAGATAATGGCATGGACCATGCTGATTGCGAATGTGATGAATGGCTGGACTTCGTGCATAACCCAGCTAACAAGGACTTTTTTAAAGTTTTTACCCTTATAAAGCTAACATGTGCAGGTTAGTTGATCTTCTCCGTGTATCTTCAGATCAGCAAGAGAAATGATGATCCAATGAAAACAACGCAAGATTTTTCTATTTTTATCCCTGCAACTGTGTGGAATAATTTTTTATTGCATTCTGTGAATAAGTTATAAAAATGGCTTTACCCTGCACACATAGTTTTTTGGTAGCAATATTGTAATGCAGAGCAGTAAAACTTCTTTGCTTGCAGCAATATACACTGCAACTCTGTTATATCGCGATCCGTTATATCGCGATATCCAATATATCGCGCTTGGTCTGTGGATCCCAATTTTTTGTACATTTACAATGTATATGTTTGTTCATTCTTCGTGGGTGGTAAAAATATCAATTGATTAAATCAATGTTGGAGACAAATTCACGAAAAACACGCTTTTTCCGTGTCGTATTACGTCATTATCGGCGAAAGGCTGGTTTATAACATTTTGTATGCAGGGATTTAAGAGGCGATGTACACGTTCACCAACAGATACAATTTAACATCAAACGTACGAAAATAGATGAAAGGTTTTTTTTACAATTCTGTTGCTTCTGATTTGACATGAAACCCCCTTTGTGATGAACAATAGGTGCGAAAAACACCAAGCTGATACTGTACTGGCAGAATTTCGATAACGAGACAAACCGCAAATTAGCGATAATTAATGCCACTCTCACACTATCGGCTCATTACTTTCACTCATGTAAAGTGAGTGTAAGGAAGACAACTCTGCGAAGGAGATTGAATTAATGCAAGTTGCTACCATAATAGACATGAGCAGGAAACGTCAAAACAGTGTTGTTTTGACATTACCTGCTCATCGACAAATCAAGCTAGTAAATGACAGACAACGAACAAACATCGCCAACCATGACCGACCAACAGATCGTCGATCAGTTGAAAGTACCGAAAACAATAATACCACCGTTGGAAATTGATATTGGCGATCTTTGTTTTGTACATTAATTAATTTCTTTTTATTAAAAATAAATCTTAATAAATTATATAAAAAAGTTCTTTTAAAACATTTGTCCAGCACGGAACGTACTCCCTGATGTGCCCGTAGATTTCACTGCGTGTTAATTACGAAACACCGCGATATAAATGCATCTGACAGCAAAAACAAATTAATTCTCCTTTAGCGCGATTATTTACTTATATCGCGCTCTGTTTATATCGTGGTTGGTGGGCTTGGACCCCGAGGTCCGCGATATAATGGAGTTTCAGTGTAGCACTCTGAGAGAGTTTTCCGACAATCCAACAAGAAAGTGAAATGACAAAGATACACATACATACAAGTTCAGACATTCTCACCCTCAGACCAACAAGAAATGATAACAAATAACAATAATAACTGAAAACATACACCAGGACAAAATTTTATTACCAAAGGTTACCTCCCTTGAAGCCTCAGTGGCATGAGTAGAAGTAAGAAATTACGAAGGCAACCATACTGTTGACCTGTGAAGGATGGATAATTGGCCAATGTGATCATCCACAACTAACCCCCAAGATCTGCTCAGGTGAGCTATTAACAAACCAATCTGGTTTATTTCATCAATTGTTTTATGCACACAGGTGCAGATAAAAGCTTACATTTCCAACAGTGCATAACTTGTAATGAAGATAATTATTTTATAAATTATAGCACTTATCATGAAAATAGCACAGTATTTTGTTTATGTTTACACAATTATACAATTATCTGACACAAAAACAAGGGAAATATGTTTAAATGGTGGCCAAGTTTATCAAAACAATTAATTGTTGATTGTATACAAACATTTGGAGGCAGCATGGTCTCGATTTCAGCCAATCAGCTGTTTTATAATCTTGGGTCCTGAAACTGTCTTTACTGTAAAAACGACACCCATATGAACATCTTTATTAAGATAAATATTCTGCTTCCCTTAATGTGCATGCCTGCCATAGCAACTCCCAGTTCATGAGGTTTACCAAGAATCTTGCATCATATAAATTTGTTCAAGTGACAACACTGCATTCTTTACAGAACAACAGTAACTGTACAAGATCTTAACATAGACAAAAAAATTCATAACACCTTTGCCACAGGGCTGTGGAATGGTGTCACTGTGCCCTGTTTACAATATTAATGGGTTCTATGATATTGAGGTCTCCACATCCTCAAAATAACTTTAGTTACAACAATGCTCACTGGAAGATGAATTACTTTTCAAAAGCATGCCTCACCCATTGCATGACAAAGGTTGAAGAACCAAGTCAAAGGGTTCTAAAGCACAAAATGTATTTCAGCTTTACATCCCATTTGACCTCTAAAATGATTGTAAAAATAATGTTTTGTTACAAATTTTAAACCAAATAAACTGTCAACTATATGTTGCCATTTTGAGGACTGCCGTCAGATTCCTTACACACCTTTACCCGTGATGTTCCCCAATTCAGACCAGACTACAAACTGACCAAACACATGAAAAATTCCAAACTTTTTTTTCAGTTTTCTCATCTCCAATGCAAGAAAAAAAACAATGTCAACAATCTGTTAAAATAAGCTTGCAATACCTTCTGTTCCAGGATGGTGACAGCAACACCGCAGTTAGTACGGAATTCCTGTATTCCAACTTCAACGAATGACCCCCACAAGGAATATTCATAATGTATGGTGCAGATTTTGTCCTACCAGGTTTCAATATATCCCAAATTGTGAAATATCAAGCAGTTTTGGAGACAGAATCTTCTTTATGGCATGCTATATACCAGATTTCTGATAGACGTTGCGTATTGATTATAATACAGGCTTAATAAAAGTGATGACGATACAAAACGAAGCCCAGCATCATTGATCTGCTGATCGCTTCACACTGATTTCTTTCTAAATATTGTGATCGCTTCACACTGATTTCTTTCTAAATATTGTGATCGCTTCACACTGATTTCTTTCTGAAGTATTATGATCATGTCACACTGATTTCTTTCTAAGTATTGTGACTGCTTCACACAGAACAACTTCAGTGTGCACCTACTGTCAAATGTAGAGTTTATGTAATGTAAGCTAAGAACTGCAGCCTGCTAGAACAAAACTTAACTGTCATTTTTAGTAAACCCAACTTGAAATGAACCATTCTAAAGATCATTAACAATCAGCAAATTTTGCAAAACAAAGAATCAGCACCTTTTGACCATTGACAGCAGCATACAGTTTGGATAGTGTCCCTTTCCTATGTCAGGGACATTCTGTGTCATCTAAACTAAATATTTTATCTGTTTTCTTGCAGAAGAGGCGAATTAAATGCTGCATGTCAACATAGATCACTTGTTCCTCCATCAACACTGACAGCCCCTGAAAATTTATCGTGTTTTGATGGATGGCGCTGTTGACAATCTCACAAATTTATGCAATTTTCTTTAAAACCGTCTTTACTGCACTTCTTTTTTAAGTAACGCATGAACACATTTTCTTGCAGAAAGTGAATAAATAAACTGAAGTAATGTTAAATATCTTGGGTTGAAAGCAAAAAAGGTTCTGAGTGGTATTATAAAAATAAGCAGATAATAACAACCAATTTGTTTTGATCCCCACAAAATGCAAGTCATGCTCAGCCAGAAACTTGCATAACTTTTTAAGGATTAAACAAATATACCCTGCAGACCAAGGTACATTTTGGCCGTCCAGGGAGTATGGCAGGAAGCATCCTGATCAAGTCCAGTATTATGACAAGCTGTTCACAACAAATCATATCTAATCAAATCCAAACAATCAGCAGGTTGTTACCCCAACATTACACAGACAATACAACATGATCAAGGTAAGGCCAGCAGTTCAAGGACATGGTGTATTTACACTGAGTACTCAACAGCTGGTTTCATGCACAATGATGAAAAAGTACTCTTCCTCTTGCAGAAAAACAAATGATTAAACTCTACACAGACAAGTGTTAAACATGTAAGAAAAGCAGGCATGATATGAACCAGAAGGCAACATGGCCAGTAGCTGGCTCAGTTGACAATCAAGTAGTGTACAGAATACAGGAGATAATGATGAACTTACATTACATTTAGTTTTTCATCAAACAAGTTGTTGATAAACTTTCTGTTCTCATTGGACGAAATCCAGTCCTGAATCTGTGAGACTGCAGTGCACTTGCACTGAGGTAAACACATCAAAGCTCGCATATTGGTAGCAGCTGATATTAATTACCAAACTACTGCTGCATGGGGTGTAACCAGCTTAACTATATCCACAAATAACAACTGAGTAGTATTTCCATGATATGGTGTTGTGATCAGTTAAGTACAGGTAGGTTATAACACCAGTACATCAAGGTGAGATATTGAGCATACTACATTGTGTATTCCACAATTTTATCATATTCAAGGTCAGGCTTATCACTGGCTCTTTGCTGACCTCTTCTTACCATAGATTAAGGTCAACGAACCTGACTTGTCATGATTCTCATGACTGTCACAGCGTGACAACCCAGTCCTGCTGGCAATCAGGTGGGGGAGGGAACTTTTGGGTGCAACCAACAATGCATGGATTTGAAGTGTTAATAGAATTTGAATATTCTTGAAATGATGGGCAAAGGGTCTTGGACCAAAAGAGAAACATGTCCATCATCAAGTTATCACGTTTAATGCGCAAATTCAAACTGTGTTTGAGTTCAAACAACAATGACATGTAAATGTTTATTGTGCTTAGAAAACAAACAGGAACAGACTTTTATATAGAGTGTAACAGGTTGATGACCACTCAGGGTCTTCAACCTGACATGTACTTTAAACATGTATCTAGTAATAATCCATCACTACATACAGTACACTAACAGGACATTAAACCCTACTTGTTTATAAATAGTGTAATGTGTTTTTGTATTTTAAATCCTCATAAATCAATCTTTGATGGTAAGTTTTCTACATGAAGTGTGTGCATGTGGATGGGGGTGAAATGGGTGGAGGGGATGCTTCAAAAAAACACAGCTGATGTGAACATGGCAACATAGCGCACTTCTGAATTACAGTCTTTCCTGACATATTCTAGTTAATCCAGTTGTTCTCCATTTGACTGATGAGCAGTGTCTAAGCTAGAGAATTGTGAAAGGTATCCAGCATCCTGGACTTTGTTAACCAAACAAAAAATCACACAGCTTTTTGCATGAAAGACACAATGCTTTTCAAAGCTAACGTATTCAGCAGTTATGTTGAAAAGAGAAAAGGGAAAACCATTTTATACAGTGATGCATTTGAATCCTACTGCAATGTGTCCTTGGGATCTAGTCACCCATAGGCCATGATTGTACAGCACCTTAGTGACACCTGTTTAGCTCACAAGGTGGACAGGTATTTGTTTACTAGGTCATGAAGTAGAGATCTGCTCTGGTTCTTGGACACACATACCAGTATTGTTCTTTGCTTGTACAGGTAATTAAGAAATACTGGGTTCAATAAACAGGGGTGTCAATGTTTAAAGAATGGGTGGAATTTGATGTTACGAGGTCTCTAACCATGTTTCAATATTTTTTACAGCCTCTCTTTAAACATAGAAAGAACTTGGCAGCCAGTACCTCTGGATCGCAAGTAAGTAAAGTGAGAAGTGTTTATTAATAATAGTGTAATCCTTAGTTAAGGGCAAACCTTTTGAACATTATTACTTCCTTAAATTGTATCTTATGTGCTTGGCAACTGGCTGCCAACTGATACTTAAATAGCTGGTGGATCACTAAATGGCCATATCTTCAACCTCCTACTCTATAAGCGGATGCCTTAACCAACAGGAATGTACTAGTCAATGCTACTTGAACATTTATCTGTTACCCTTTCTTTACACAATTAGATCATGACTATATACCAATGACTAAGCACTTATATGCGTAATAATAGTACTTTCGAAAGAAGTGCACATCGATTAACAATATAAACTTTGTTACTGACAGATCACATATTCAGTTTCATCAAAGAAACTTTTTTCTTTACAGAAGTATTGCTAGTACAAATCTCTTATACATTAGAGTGCGAAGCTCAGCGCTAATGCTATGTGTATCTTAATCCATGATTAACTTTTTGTGGCACTAAACTAATTGAATTTTCTGTATGTATTAATTCTTATCACCAGGTCTACAATATGGCTTACTTCTATAACAACTTTAAATATGGCTTAAGTCATCTTGATCCCGTTTTCCCCATTATGATCTCATTCTACATTGAATGAAGAAATCAAATGTACAATTATTGATAAAATAGTAAGTGATCTGTAGTCTATTAGCAACTGAGGATCACAGCTTAAACCTCTCACAAGTATTACAGAAGATATATTATATGAAAAAAAAAATTCAATGATACCATAGAAAATGATGAATAACTAAATTGAAATATTTTGTATAAAATTTTCCGCCATACGACGTTACGCACCTTTCACGTTGACGTAACGTCCGTTTATAATTGTTTGTAATTATTACCCTGAAGAAGGCTTGTTAAGGCCAAAACGCTGGTGAAATACATTAAAGTGAAAAATTTAATCATGTTGGTATTGTTTTTACTTCTTTTTATTCTTTTAGAAGATATATTATTAAATTCCATATTAAAATGGGCAAACTTTGATGGTTGATATAAATATCCTATAACATATGCTATATAAAGTATGGTCAGAATTGGTTACAAGCACAAACTGAATCTGCCATGTTTTGCCTACAAGGGCTTGAGAAATTGTGCTTCCATGCGTAAAAAGTCTTGTCTTGGTGTAAAAAAAAGAACAACAAAAGAACCCCCTTGCACATGTAAGTCAAGAGCCCCTGTTGCCCTCAGAAAGAACTGCAGTGTCCCTCGAAGATAAATTCTGCTGCTGCCACTCACAGACAAGAGCTCCTGTTCCCCCTGCCAGAAGGCAGTCACTGTTGCCCCTTCAAGACAACAGCCCCTTTGCTAAAAGACCAAACTCTTGTTCCTTTTAGAGACAGGAGTTCCTGTAAGTAATGCCTCTCAGAGACAAAATCAGAGACAAACCCCCCTTGCCTTTCAGGAACAAAAGAACCCCTGCTGCTCCTTAGAGACAAGGGCCCCCATTTCCATTCAGAGACTAGACCCCTTTGCCCCTCAAAGACGGGAGTCATTGTTTACCCATCTGACAGAAGTGTCCCGCCCACTGCCATCCTAGGCCCCCCAGCTATCACACACTGCTGCGAACAGCAGTATTATCTTCCAAATTTGTCAGCAAGTAAACATAAATCCACCCAGCTTATGTAGGAAATGAAGAGGCTTATGCTTCAACCGATGAGAAAATCACTATTACAGAATAAACATGGTTGTCCTTTATTTTGACACAGTACATGCATTGAATATAAAGTTGACAAAGGAATGAAGAATGCAGACCCACCACCTAGGTCAAGGACATGATAACCTCTGCACAGCTGATCACTAATGCATGTTACACTTCAAAGTTTCTGACTAATCATATCTGGGTGTCACCATGTTAGGGGGGATCATATTTCCATACTGATTGTTAACACTAAAAATACCTGTCCTAGTTTCGGTATGTTTACTGTATCAGCTGTTTTTGCACCAAATATAAACCTGCGACCCATAAACAAAGAAAACAACAGTTCCAGTGGCATACTAAACTTGTACTAGTTTAAATATATGACATTGCTCACAAACTGTGGACAAGTAGAAAGGTTGCCTCACAGGTTAGATTTACATCAGAGATCAGTACAGCTGATTTATCACAATTTGCAAAACAGATGTCATCGATAGTTTCAGATCTGCAGTTAAAGCACACACAAATTTAAAGATATAAATTAATAAACCCCTAACCAAAGTTTAAGTATTTAAAACAACAAGAATTTGTTTCATCAAACAATGTCAGCTGAATTTGTTCTTAATGAACCAAAGGTTTATTATGTTAAAATCAAAATTGATGCAAGTATGCATGTTGCCAAAAGTTATTTATTGACAGGTCATGCATGAAACTGTGATCCTGGATGTAGGCGGGTGCAACTGTAATCTCTTGATATTATAAAAGATCTCACTTCCCAGTGTACAAGTGGTATGCTACACGTCAGCGGATTAATTACTTCAGGATGCTAATGTTGGGCGACACCCAATTACTAATCAGATCTAATCCCACCAGAGTTTCCAATTGAATTCCTAGTTGCTAATTGATACGGCATGATTTTGTGTTTAGTTGTCTGTACTTTATAGTGATAGGTTTTATTGCATGTGTGCGAACAGTGTAGATTCAGGTCAGCCGGCAAATATGCACCATCTGATCTGGATCTACACTGTTCCCTTGTTTGCCAGATATAACCAAATGAATCTAACAGCAAACAGTGTAGATCCTGATCAACCCGCCCCCCCCCCCCCCCCCCCCCCCCCCCCACCCCATACTACAAGACATAACATCTTTATAGGCAAGATGTGAAGACTGAAGGCAACATTTATATATGTTATTCCTCAACATGTCACAAAAATGGATAAATCTTGATTAAATTTGTTTAAATCCAAATATAAACACTCCGTTTGCCATGTAAATATCTATGTCAATACTGATATTTCTTTTCAAAATAACTTCAAAGGAGGCCAAAGTTTCTTTTTAAGTATTTCAATAACCTTGTTTGCCTGAAAACAAATCTCAGAATTGATAACAGAACATTTCACTTGACTGTGATCAAAACAAATCCAATATCATACCAATAAATTTATCAGGAATGCTCTTAAAGTCTTAAAAAACATTGAAGAACATGCGCAAATTGCAGGACCAATGTACCTCTATGAATACAAGACTTAGTGTGCTGCTCAACACACAGCAGTGCAGCTAGGTATCGCCTTTTCTTCGGAATGGCAAGATAAAAAAATACACGGTCTCTGAAGACAGGATGATATTTGTTTCAGTTAAAGTTTGATAAGTGTCTAATCCATCAACTTTTAACAAACACAGTACCTAGCTTTCTTAAATTTGCTATAGATAGAACTTTCATAATGATCAGATATTCATTCAGTTCAAATCCTGGCAAAAATGTGAACACCACCCACCCTCAACTCAAGTGCCCTCTGTTGATGATGACAATGACACCAATCTTTGAAAAATAAAAGAAAAGAAGTTTAAAGACAAAATACTCAATAACAGACAAATTATGTATAGAAAAAAAACTATTATACATGCATGCAAACTTTCACCTAAGAATGTATCTGAATTGGTGGAGCCATTCTTTCTCAGAAGAAATTTTGGCTAGTGATCATCTAAAAAATCTGTATTACTAAGAGGTGTTTTCTGCACCATTAACACTTAACCTTACAAATTCTTTCTTTGAAACTTAGACAATAATCTTCATAGGTTGAGGGTTAGCATAATTACATTGACTGACCAGCCAACATATATTACAGTCTAATCATGAGGTGTGCAGGTTGGAAAAGTTGACATGTTCTCTATAATGCTTAAAAGCTAAGGCTTTTTTTTATTATTTAAAAGGGGCCATTTACAGGTCCCTTCCCAACTGAAAATTTTTTTTCAAATCATGCAGTTTTACCCTTAAAGAGTAACTTGACATCATGTTTTTTCATTCCCTTTAAGAGAAGAAATCACCCCATTTTCCTCAAAACTGTAAGACCCCTTCCCCTGGCAGTGAAAACTAGAATGTATCCTTGGACACTGATGCCCCCACTGCGGCAAGAGCATTTGTAAAAACGACGGGCCATAACTCTGGTAAAAATGGCCGCAGGAAAAAAATCCTTTTTTTATGATCATCTCCATATCCTGCTTGATAATCTGTGAAAGTTTGAATCTGACTTAACCCTTAACTCCATATAATAGGCATGTGCTACACATCTGTGCCATCTGATCAGTATCTGCACTGTTCACTTTTTGGTCAGATATAACAAAATAACATAAAATGGGAACATGGCAAGAAGACGGCACAGAATGTGCTGACTGCTTTGGATCTATACTTGTTCGCCCATGCCATAAGGCCAATGTCCACATTATGTGGACACACACTGTAGGCAGCTTCCTGAGATCCCCCCACCACCCCCTCTCCTCCACATACACACAAACTGTAAAGTTAACATTATTGGAGACACACACTGTAGACAACTATCAACATTATGTGGAAATATTCTGTTAGCAGATACCCTTCAAACGAAGCTGTGTTCACCATTGGATTTGATAATTATTAACAGCTGGTGCCAAACAACTGCATCAAGTGCTTTTCCAGAAACTGTTTGATCTAATTAAATATTAATGATGCATGAAATCAAGGATAAGCAAACATGATGCAATAGTAAATCCCTTCCAAGAATAAGATTATTCTTAATTGTGTGAATGCGCATACTTACACCATAAAATAATGTTGTGGAAGAAACATTTTGCTGCTACAACAACAACATTTTCTAAATAATAACAACATTACACTATGCAAAAGTGCATGGGCACAAGATAGAAATTTCTAAAAATAAAAAATGAAAAAGCCAGCTGGGGGCCTAGCCGGCCATATGGACCCCAGAGGAACCAAGGCAAAGAAAAGGGCATGGTCTAGAAATCCCAGGAAGCTCCTGGATTTTAGCAATAAGCAAGGGCTGAAAATCTGAACTTGCACCCATAATAGTTTACATAATTCTACTGATAAACCTCTTCAATTATTCTAAATGTAGCAAAACGTTCCGTCTATCTTGTCTGCTTCTTTGTACAGTCTATCCGAAACTGCAAAGCAAACTTGCCTTTAACAAGAACCAACTCTGAAGCAATATATAATGTACATGGTGTATAAAACAAAAGTGGGAAACGTACAAGAGCGATTTACTGAGGTATTCCAGAGCTGTAAGAAGTATTCCATCATTGCTAAACAGCGACGTACGAGGTGACGGGGTTTTCACCCCTGATTTCAAGTCTCCGCAACAATGACAAACATGTCCGCTGGAAACAACTGGAGATGGCAGGCAACCCGGCATTGCTAAAACAGCACTCATTAGTGTTTGTTTCACACAAACAATAGTCCCAGACTGTTGTTTATTTTTTTCTTCTTGTTCTTGTTAACAGAATAGGATAAATCCTTCTTACTTTTGTCACAATGATTTTGAGTCCCTTAATAATTATATTAACAGTTTCGTTATTCGGAAACAAATAATCTTGTTTACAAATATTTATATTTCTCCTCCGCAGCAAGGTTCAAGGTAAACAGCTGATCTCAACAGTTAGCTCACTTCACAGGTATCTTCACAATATTTCATTATCTGTTGTAATCCATCAAAACATTATTAACATATATCATCTGTTCTCAATTTACAAGCAGGAAATTTCCAGCAGGTTTAAATATTGTGAAATCAAGCCACCACTTAAATGACGTCACTGTAATGCATGAGTGTTTAAAGTGCTTTTTCATACTTAAAAAATCTCAATATAGCACTTGAAATCAATAGGAAAACTAACCACTGAATGTAACACAAGACTTGGTACATGTTCTAAAGTTCTAACCTCTACTTTCGTATTGTATTGACTTCAGGGTGGAGCTAATTGGATCACCTGACATGCAATAATAACCAATGGAAATGCATTACATCATCCTTTGTACTCTCTCTTAACTCAACAGGACTGTGGCAATTTTCAAAAACAAACATTTTTTTGTTTGTTCATTTTATCCCTTTAATCCATATAATTATACAGGTCTTACTGTATGTTTCAGTTTAGATCTAGATCAGCTAGCATATCTATACCATCCCATCTGGAACTACACTGTTCACATCTTTGTCAGAAATAACCCAATGAATCTAAAAGTGTAAATCTTGATCAGACGGCAGAGCTGTGCCTGCTGATCTGGATCTACACTTCTCACCCACCAATAACCACATTCCAAGGAGTAAAGTAAATAATAGGATATTTATAGATTTACTTAATGAACAAAGTCTAAAATTCCTGCATCCCTAGATGAATGACAAACAAGTTGATTCTACTACACATAGACAAAAAGTCTGTTGGATGTCAAATAAATAGGTCTTAAGCCTAATTAGTTGATCTACAGTAGATTTCCTGGAATTCAGGAACTCTGCAAATAGATTACTTGATGGTTCCCCATCATTACCTGCTGCCAGCTCTGCCAAAACTGTCTGCAAAATCAATTTCTAAGCATTAAACAAGATCATATAACTTCCTTGAGAGACCCAAATATCAGACACTGTCTATTGATATTGGTTATTTTACAGTTTTTTATATATTGTTATATATTTAACATAAGTCTATTCCAGAAAACAAGCTGGAAATAACTGGAACTTTCAAGATACTGAGCTGTTTTTACCCGACTGAGGATTGTGTGCCTATCAATAATATGATCACAGTTAGCACGGTTAATCAATCACTCGTTTTTATATTGAATACTTTGTAATGCAGAGGCAAGTGGAACACTCCTGGTAATCAAAATGTAATCTTAAGAAAAAACATAGAACAGGTAAAAATACTCGACGCAAGTAACCTTCAACTGTAATTAAACTAGGTCATCTCGTGCTGCTGTGTCCCCTAAATTAACAAAAGAAAACATGACACATGTTTGTCAGCCTGCTGTATGACACCTTTAACAGATGCAACTTGCAAAGCTTTACAGCAGGAATGCAGCAAGTTTTTTTTTTAAGTAATGAGAAATAATTACAGACGTTCAATGTCCCCCTAACCCCTGTGAGCCTAAAAAGACACTGTAAATTCATCCCTTGCCATTCAAATGTTTGTGTAACACAAGAGGAGATATGCACAGTTTAATTACATACAGTGCAGCATGTTGACAACCAAAACAACAGCCTTAACTGAATGACTCATCAGAACATCAAAGGATCCCAGGCACAAATACACTTTAAAAATCAACACTACGCCCATGTGACACATGATTCTTAAGCTGTTATCCAGAAAGGAAACTATTTAAACATCTATTGAAGTGTTTTGTTGAAGGGAGATAAACATTTTAAAATTCATTACTAAAGATATGCTTTCAATAGTTACCTCCCTTGTAAATTTTTGGGCAGAAAAACTTAGCTTTTGAAAAAAAAACTGTCTTCAATAACCAGTCAGAGGAAAACCCAAAGGTAATATTTGAAGGCAGGTGGTGTTGTTCACAAATAAATTTAAATTTTGTTCTTGATAGTTAAAGGTCTTGATGAAGATTAACGCAGATCATGATGGGGATATTTATTTTATTATCAGTCACATATGCAATGTTAAAGATAGGGACCAACTAAACAAAAAGTTTAACAAAAACTTTATGTGAAAAAGGGGTTATGCCCCTTAAACTTATTGTAGAAGAGTTACAGGTTGTGCTGAAATTGATGTAGATTGTGTTGGAAATAGTATATTTTAAGTTTGAAGTTTATATACTCAACAAAAATAGAAACCTGACACTTTATACTTGGTGTATTTTCCTGGAATCAGATTTAAAGCTAATTGAATTGTGGTATGTAATAAAAATTGTGCATGTTTTGAACTTAATTATGCATTTTGATATTTTTGGTGCATGAAACAAGTGATTCAGTGGTTATTTTCTTTTGGATGGTGCAAAAATATATAGATTTTGAATATGCACCTCATACTTATTCAAAGTTACAGTGTCAGGTTTCTTTTTTTGTTGAGTATAAATTTATAAGTTGTAAAATCACGGATCAAAAATATAGAACCTCTAATGCTAAAATCTATTTGTAAAGAGGGCAATAGTTATAGTTAAATAGTGAAAAAGTTATGTACCAAGACTAGTGCATAAAAACTTTAAAATCCTAGTGCATAAAAACTTTAAAGCAAAATCCAAGTGCATAACACTTTAAGGCAAAATCTAAGAGAAAAGGGGACATAACCTGAAAAATATTTGTAGAAAAGTTATGGGTCTTGTTGGTGATGAGGATAATTATGGTGAAAAATAAAATATTCCAAGTTTCAAGTTGGTATATTTTGCTTTAAAGTAAAAGACCAGATGCATCTTCGGATAGCATAGCTAAAAAGATTAAATAAGTCGGGTATGGTTTGTTAATGTTGCATTTGCATTGTTGATGTTATGCTCATTAAATACATTAGTGTTACTGTCTGCCTACTTGCTTATAATGATTCTAATCATAATGCAAGGGAAACTAATCAAATTACTCAAATGTCTGATACATAACAGTTTGTCTCCCTTTGTGTTGTGTTGTGCCAATATGAATACACCAGCTATAACACAAAAGTATCTCTGCATGTTAAACCCTTTGCTCCATATATACGCCTTTTAGCACATTATTAACCAGTGTAGATCCAGATCAGCTGGCACATCTGTGCCATCTGATCTGGATCTTCACTGTACGCATCTTGGTCAGAAATAACCTAATGAATCTGAAAGCCAACAGTGTACATCCTGATCAGACGGCACTAATGTGCCAGCTGATCTGGATCTACCCTGTTCACTCATGCAATAACAGTGTATCTGTGGAGTACATGGTTAACAGACTGACTAATGAACTTGGCCATGCACTATTGGAAAACAGTTTGTGATTGAGTTTCCTGGAAGTCACAAACTTAAATTTTTGAAACTTGCCCTTAACTTTTGGTTTTCTTTACATAACCATTTTGCACATTGCAAACAGTTTCTACATAAGTAGGATTGAGGAATTCTGACATTTTCACGGCTTATAAAGTGGCTTCTGGCCAAAGAAACAATCATCCATAGTGATAATGTAAGAACCAATCACTTGCTACACTGCTTATTACGCTTACACAATGAGACAGGTGTCAGACAGCTTTAGGTACAGACCCAGTGCCAAATGATATACACAGAGGAGATCAGTTTTATAAAATTATTTACTCCTTCTGACATCAAGTCAGCTTCTGCTATTTTTATACAACATTTTCTAGAAGAATAATCGGTCATGCATTATATTTACAGTAAACCATTACTGGATGTTAATTGATATGATCATCTATTCCAAGAGAGATTAGAGGGTTCTTGAAAACATTTTTGTGTGAAAGCAACTGAATTAGAAAACATCACAACAAATTTGTTTTAGGCTTTTTTGTTTTCCTTCCAAGGTGGGCCATGTATAACATGTTATACTTTTCTCATTCAATATATATGTGGACTATTTACGTATATTTTATATGTTAGACATTATGATGTCTTTTCCAGAAATCAGATTATGATGCCCGGAGTTTCCTAAAGACGCCTGCCCTGAAAAAGTGGTTTAGCTTTTCTTGTTTTTTTTTTAAATCTGATCCGACATAATTTTTCAGTGTTAGCTTTGCGGGTATTGACTTTGATTTTAAACTAATGAAGTGCTGTAAATAATACACATTTTTAATTATTATGCAGAAGGAAATTAAAATAAAATTGTTTCGATAGGTGGCTTATTTTATCAGAGAAACATCTAGAGGGATGTTGCTAACATTACAGAACCATTTTTTAAACAGACACATTCAGAGAAGGTTTACATTCAAAATGGCCTTTCAAAATGAATATGATCTGTTAACTTGATCCTAAACTCCATATAGTGGTTACTTCCCTTTAATGTTACTTTCACTGACAACATGCAAATTTGGTAAATAATAGCTCTCAGAATTGAAGTTTGTGTTAGGTTTATTGGATTAAACACATTTGGTGATAAAATACCTAAAATACAGCAGATATTATGCATATTTCGTTTTATTTACACAAAATCGATCACAAATCAATCTCTATGATCATTACTACACTGCTTTCTTCATAAAGAGGCTGATGCTGCTTATCTTTGTTTGAAATTGAATAAAATATTAAGACCAAAGAAAACATGGAAATATTACTTTGTTTATTTTTTAAGCCCCACATGGTATATATTCTTGGACTATGTGTCATGATCCCATTTATAACTCAGAATATTAAGTTTAATGCACTTTCAAGTAGTACTTTTAAGAATTACAACTTATAGAACATGGTCTCCAGAGCTTTGATATTGTATGTATGAAGCCTATGCTTTCTAGCATATCACACAGGATTTCCAGCATCTAATGCAGTCCTCAGAAAAACTTTATCATTTACTTCATGGGTTATGACATCAGTGCAATCTGATCAGGATCTACACTGTTTGCTTTTAGATTAATTAGGCCATGACAAAGAACTTAGAAGCAACTAGTGTAGATCCTGATCAGACTGCATGTATGTGCCATCTGATCTGGATCTACACTGTTACCTCATGTGATAAAACCCATAAATATGGAGTAAACAGTTCAAGGTAGTTCTCGTGCTGTGACATTAACTTGCCCGGTGAATTATCTTTCATGCTCAACTTTGTGCACAAATTCACAGCAGAGCCGTGTTTAACTAAGTGGCCATGTTGACGAGGAGAACCCGCACTTCTCTGGATTACTCATTCTTAAGACATACATGATACTTTGTGATTTCCACCTCCATTTTCAAATCTATTTTAATATTAGAAAGATTTCTTATGCTGCCAACATTTAATGAACTAGTCACTTTGAAGGGTCAGTGCAAAACAACAATATCTTTAAAAAGAACTGAGGGAGATAATATAGTTTTGTGCCAAGCCACTGATTTAGAAACAAAATAGGTGGTGACTTTCAGTATGATAATCCAGCAACAAGGTCAGTAACCTAAGATACAAACACTTCTCAACAAAGAATTCGCTAGATGTTCACTGATGATATAATTTAAGATGTTCATCATTCAACAGTCAAATATTTCATTTTTTTCTTTCAGTAATTCCCTGCCCAAACCACACGAGCCTCTCTGAACTTCACCAGTAGGGGAAAGGAGGAATAGTCAATTCCAAAAGGTCAATTTGTCTGTAAATGTGCTGTAGCTCATCAATTAAACAACTCATTAGCTAAAGTAAGGTAAATGTTCTCATAAAAACAACCCCTCCAGGCATTTGTGGTGTTACCTATTCTATGTAGATATTCTAGTGGTTATAAGGGCCCAGGTGTTGGAGTTACAGAAAAAAGAAAGAGCACCCAGTGCTTATAAGCCCCCCATTTCTTCCCCTATACTGTCTCCCATGAGCAAGTTCTGGTCCTCTGTCAAACAACTCTGCTGAGATGATTGTTTTCTGACAACCAATATAAACAAAATATGTTGTTCTTGTTGTTGTTTATAAAAGATGATGTTTACAAGAGATTACTATCGGTATAATAAAGAACGCCCCAAAGTGACGTCATGCGCATAAAAACTTGTTTCATCAAAATGAATAAAATTTATCAAAATTAAAGTATCGGGCAGGATCAAGGAACAAGAACTAGCGTGACAAATTGAAATCCCTTTATACTAAACAAATCTTGTAATCATTTTTTCTTCATTTTTTTTCAACTACCTTGTTTTGTTGGTTTACTATTACCTTTGAAATACAAGGAAAATAAATAGAAATGATAGTGCCTCTAGCTGGGAGCAAACCCGCACCGTCACGGCGACAGCGCCTAGCCCTGCAATTCCTGCGACGCAACCAGCTGAGCTAACCGGGACAACCCCAGAAAAAGGTTGATCGGATAGCCCTGATATACGTAACAATCACGCAACCAGAGTTAAATTATCAACAGTTAAAGTTAGAGTTAAATTATCAACAACATTTAATAATTTGAGGATATTTTTGCTAAATAAATCATGCAAGCAATACAGATCCATCATGCCAGAGCCTTTTATTTAAGTAGTAGTATCTATGACAAAAATATTAGGCCTAAAATCATTGCTTAAAACAATTCTGAATGTACTGTTTTAAGAAATGTACTTAACAGGTGCCTAGATTTATGTTTAAGCTGTATATACAACATTTAATGATAGCAGTCTCATTTTTAGCCATTTTAAGATATTTTATGAGTTGTGATAAGCTTATGCTACTATTATGTATGTGAATATCCTTTTTAGTAAATTAAATTTGTAGTAACTACAACTTATACTAACTTTTAATTACTTTTAATTACTTTTAATTAAGTAATTTATATGTAATATGCTGGATGATTGCCATCCATATCAAGTTGTGTTTGTCTAGCTCGCAGTGTAAAAAGCTCCTCTGTTGATTATTCTACTCAAAATTACTTGGCTTTTTACTTGGCTTAATGTCTCGAATATACAGTTCCAAAAACCTAAGTTGTTATGTCAGTTTCTATATGCATTTTAAATCTGTCTCTGTACCAGGTTTACCTCAGAACTGAACTTTATTTTTTTTAATTTATGTAAGAGCTAATGGTTAATGGATGAATTTAAAACAATTATATTCAAGCAGGCGCCACTTTTTTTGTTGTCAGTGGGCCTGAAACATGTCATGATTCATTCCAGCCCCCAATCCCCCCGCCCCATCCCCCCCCCCACCTCCCCACCCCCAAAAAGAAAAAAAATTTGGTGGCAATCAGTATGCACTTCTTGATTGTTAAAAAATGTAATAAGAATTGTGCAGTATAAGTAACATATTTCAACATTTTGAGGATTTGTTTCCTAGCACAACTTTTTGAGCTTTAGATTGAGATGCAAACTGCTTGTAATGACTGTAGGCTTGATTAATTATAATTGTAAACTAGATTTATCATGGTGTACATATGTGCATATAATCAGCTACACTTTACAATTTTGAGAGAATGTGACATACATGTGTGCTGTCTACAAATGTGAAAAATAGATGACATTTACACAATAAAATACACATTAACAATGATCTTAATAAAAGGTGTGACACCAGTTAAGCCCCTAAAATCTTGTCACTCACCGAGAAAAATATGTGGAACCAGCAAATGATGAAAACCTTTTTAAAGGTGCTGTTCCCTTGTGCAGTAAACTTGAGCGTTGACCTGATGAATTATTAGCAACAGAGAATGGACGAAACACACTTTTGTTATTTATGAAGTCACAAGTTACTGGTATAATCCTTGAATCTTGAAGGGATAATCTCCGGACACTACCACGCTTTTGTTCAACAGGTCCTATTCTCTGACCAGCATGATAATCATGTGCATATTTCCGTCCAATGTTTTTACGTGTAACGTGACTCACGGCTTCTTGTTCAGGTACAGTCTCAAAATCATCACCTCCAATCGTAAAGTTAGCTTTACTTTCTGATTCCATTACTCCAACAAAATAAGTAACTGTATTAACACTCGACCAAAATACTGTTGTTTTGTATCAAGCCTATATATACTGTTCAAATCTTGCTCATAATATACATGCACAACATCCGAGGAACAGCTTAAATTTCAGGTTTTATTTATAACTCATTGCAGTGTTTTTCTAATCAACTACATGCTAGGCCTCATAACTCAATCATAATAAATTTAACAAAACATTGAAAGCACACGCGCCCATGATATAAAATCATTTATGCATAATTCCTAAGGAGTTCAATATCCAGTGTTTTGAAACCACCTCCACTTTAATCATACTTTATATTTCTGTCTTGCCTTCAGTCAGTATGTGTCATAATCTCTATTCATAACCAATGAGCTGGAACATCTTTTTTCTCAACATGTTATCTAAACATCAACAATTTAAGTCCTGGTAAAGTACATTTCACCATCCCCCTTGGTGATATTTATGATAAAATACATACTTAATGCCAATCCATCATCATCATCATCATTCTGACCTACTCCATCTCTCATACATTATGCAAAACATCGGATACAACAAGCTATTCATGTCCACATAAACTTGTGTTAACCTTTACTCCATATATACATTTTATCACATAAGTGACCAGTTTAGATCCAGATCAGTTGCCACATCTTTGTCATGTGATCTGGATCTACAATGTTCGCCTCTTGGTAAAAAATAATGAATCTAAAAGCTAACAGTTTATATCCTGATAAGATGGCATGGATGTATGGCTTAAGGTTTAAAATGACCAAAAAAATAAGATTTTTTTACATAATTAGATACAGAAAGAAGATGCTCAATGATACTTTCTTTCTCTGATGTCCAATACTGACATAAAAGTGAGAAAGATTCATGCAAAATCTTCAGGAACAGCTGGCAGTGGCAACAGAAGGAAATACTACCATATTACATTATCAGAGAAAAGAATAATCAAGTACAATGTACTTGTACTCAAACCTCAGTTACTAGTAAGTTATTGTCAGATTGACAAATTGCTCAGGAGATGCAACTGCCACATTGGCTCATTGAGCCACAACTGGCTTTGTTGCCCCAAAACTAAGTAAACAATCGGCGCAGACTCTACAGACAGAAGGATGCCAAAAATTATGGAAGTTTTAAACATACTGTTATAAAGTCTATTATGTATATCATATATGTTAAAGAAATGTCATAGAATCATTAATTAGATATTCATTACAAGTTATCTCATTATGTGCAGATAACATCATATTTTTCACATGATTTTTGGCAAACAGTTGGGTATTATGTTAATATCCTATTTTTTACATGATTTTATGCAACAGTATGGTATTATGTGGCTTCTAAAACGCAGGATTTAGTTATTTAAAATGTTAATTTTGGTATCAAAACTCAAGCTGTTCTGCATCTTTTAGCATAATTTTATTACTCATTTTCAACAATTTTGTCAGATTTTAAGAAGATTTTATGATCTCGTTGTCAAACAGTACACTATTTCCTTTAATTTGCTGCCAAGTTTGATGCAATCAAAATGTACATGTCTATTGTTTCATCACACAACTTTAATACCAATAGAAGGACAATATAAAACTAAATTCTAGAAGACCAATAACTATTTAGGTCCATGAGTGCTGAGTTTTTCCTTTAGATAAAATAAATCAACAGTAACTTACCGCAGATTGTAAGCAGTTAAAGGACAGAATGAATTCCTCCTAGTTTTCTCATCTGATATGTTACTGATAGCATGAACTGTGTGTCTACGAGATTTAACAATAGCTTTATCCTCCATCTGCTTCCCATTTTTACTTTTGTTGGGTTTAACAACACCTGTTTCCTCTATCTCTTTCTCATCCTTTCTTCTATATGGTTTAATGATAGCTTTATCTTCCATCTCTTTCCCAGCTTTACTTCCAAAAGTTTTCTTTTCGTCACTGTCCTCCTTTTGCTCAGTTTCAGCTTCAGTCACTTTTCTAGGTACTCGCTTCATCTTTACATACGGTTCATACATACTACTAATGTCTTCATCTGCTGTTTTAAGTTTCTTATCTGTTGCATTTGTTCTTTTATCTGACTTCTCTATTTCAGCACTTAATTTATCTAAATCTTTATCAAAAGTTACCTTTTTCTTTCCCTTAAGTTGGACAGGACAATTTTTCAATGGGGCAGGAGTTTCCTCTTGTACATCAGTCAGGTTATTCACGTATTCTGTAGAGGACTGGCGATGAGCATTCATCATATGAAAGAAAGAATGCATGTTACCTTGCATTTGTGGATGCATCTCAACAAATTCATAGTTCTGATTCATCTGAGGAATTGGTCTAACCAGTTGAATATGCTGCATTTGCTGTGGAACCACTGAATGCATTTGCTGTGGCATCCCTGACTGTATCTGCTGAGGCATCGCTGATTGAATCTGTGGAGTCATCGTTGACTGTATCTGCTGAGGCATTGTTGACTGAATCTGCTGTGTTATCTGCATTTTCTGTGGCACTGGTGGTTGCATTTGCTGAGACAACTGTGTCTGTTGGTTTGTTGGACTTGCTTGTTGCTGTACTGGAGAAACAACAGGTGGTTGAAGATTTGACTGCACCATTGGCTGACAAACCTCAACAGAGAAGTAAGGCTGAACTTGCTGAACTGGACGATATGACTGAGCCATTGAAGGTGACTGAACATCCATCATTTGGTAAAAGGGTTGAAAAGACTGCAAGTCTGGAGTCGGGTAGTACTGTTCCTGAGGCTCGCCCACTCTGTATTCTTCCAGAGAAAATTTTCTAAGCACTCCATCACCTGTTGAAGTTGGAACATATTCATATTGAACATTACATGGTATAGGTTGACAAAATGTGGCCCGACGTCGCAGAGGCATCACTGGGGAGCCTGGCATCACAGGGGAACAAGGAGCCGTCACCGACTGTAGAACATAGTTTCTTCTTGGATATTCCTGCAGGGAATAACGTCTAAATGGCTCTCCACCCTCCATCTTGTTAGTTTTCCACAATTAACAACGGTAAAAAAAATCTAAATCCTTTATTACCACTTTCAAAGTTTTTATGTTAAATGAATTGTTATCCCACTTAAGTTGCATAAACTGCTTAATTATTTATCCTCTGGCTTTGAATGTTAATTTATATGAATTTTCAAGACAGCAAAAATAACGCTGACAAACTAGACAGTTGCGTTAAAATTACTTCATCAAGGTGATACACTTCTTCATTAAACAACTTCGTCACGAACAACACAGTTTTTTGGCAGAAATTATTCGGTAACATTGTGCCCTTTTAATTTCTCTTAATTCATTAAGAATGATAAAACTTGAAAATGAAGCAATTAAAATTAACATTTTGTCAGGTAATTTACATGACAAGCTTAATATTTGAATTGTTTTCTATGTCCAACTCAAGCTGCTTCCAAAAACTCCACTGTTTCCAAGAAGACATGAAAAATAAAAACTTAGTTTGAAGGATTTTCAGGCATTACACAAGGAGCATTCTTGTCACCGTAACAGTTTTGAATTAATCATAATGATTTTCCATCTGCATTAACAACAGTGCAAAATATACAAGTATACAAACATAATTCTTCTATCCTGTCTAGCCACTGAGTGCAGTTTCAAGTAATTACAAGGCTATGACGTGATGGTTTCTGGACATCATAGGACATAATTATGCCATAATTTCTTAATCACCTTTCGAATAAATATGACAACATAGAATAGCTAAACCATTTATCACAAAATTAATGACAGTTACTATGTAAATTTAGTGGACATGGCAAGCATGAGTTTGTTTCAAATAAATTCAAACCATAAAGCCTAACGAAAAAAATATACAAATATTAGAATTCAGGTAAACAATAGCTCTTTAAAGAGTCTTGCTTTTTCCTGTTTGCAGCTGTCAAACTTTGGGAAAGTTTTGCTACTTAACTCAAAACATCAACACTTGTTATGATCTGTTCAACATAGGTTCACCTAATGGTGGAAAAATGAACCACTAATTTGAAACTGTTTTTCTATATGTACAGTTCACTGAAGTTACATGTTTTGTAAAGTTACAACCTTTTCTTGCTCTATCAATCTGTGTACACTCAATATAGATTTTTTTAAATCTAAATGCAAGGTTTTCAGGGGGGGGGGGGGGGGGGAGGGGGGTAAGCTGCCTATATTCAGCAATTCTGCTATATAGATAAAATAATATGTTTTGTCCTTTTCAGAGATCAAGACTGAAACCATCTTGGGGTTAATTGCCTGAATATAGTTTTTTGAAGTTTGACATTTTTTGTACTTGAAAGATTATCTAAACAAATCTGTCTCTATCCCATCTCCCATTACTCAATATACAGGCCTTTACTGCATGGGTGAACAGTGTAGATCCAGATCAGCTGTCACATACATGCAGTCAGATCAGGATCTACCTTGTTTGCCTTTGGGTTATTTAGGTTATTTTTTACCAAGATGACACTAGCAAAGTTCCAGATCAGAAGGCATGGATGTGTTGGCTGATCTGGATCTACAATTTTTGCACGGGTGTTAAAAACCTTATATATGGAGTAAAGGTTAAAAGATCTAACTAGGGTTATTAAAAGATGAAATTAAAAATTTTGAAGTTGTTTTGTAGGAAGCTCTTACCTTACTCCCTATATAATTTTCAAAACTGAACCCCATTTCATTTTGACAAAAAGTTTTCTATATTAATTTTGTGGCTTAACAGTAAATTTCAAATATGATGGTGCTTCAAGATTTTCAATTTGTATCTGCAGAAATCTGGTATCATGTGCACTTGCTTTTTACAATTGTTAAATATTCAGTATTGAAGCAATCTCAGTCTTAAAAATTCAGTGCACATAAATGTTTCTGATTGTGCAGTGGAGTTAGCTTTATCATGTAGAAAAAGTAACATCATTCAAATGTTACATGATGATTTGCCAGTTGTTTTATTCTGTTGAAATGTAATAAATTATTAAACAAATTGGGACATCTTTACAAACAAGCTCAATGTCAGACAACAAGATACTGTCATATCATTCTATTTCCAGGGGCTTAATTTTAATGTATTTTGTGTTAAGAATTTGGTATGCAATAAAACTGAGCTATATCAAACAATTCTGTATTATCTACACATCCTGCTTGATCATCTGTGCTAGTTTGATAGTTTATGAGGAGTTGATGCCTCAATATTTAATTACTGTAATTAACAAAAGGCCATAACTCTGGTAAAAGTGTTTGCAGGGAAAAAATCGTTTCTTAACGATCATCTACATCCTGCTTGATCATCTGTGCAAGTTTGAAAGAAATCCGCCATATAGTTCAAGTGGTGTTGATGCCACAAGATTTGGGGATGTACGTACGTACGTACAGACGGACGGTGCAACTCTATATGTCTCCCACTTTGTGGAGCATAAAAAATACAAATGCACTAACTCATGCCTTCAAGAAATTGCCATGTGTGTCTTCTGCATGAAATATGACCTTGTGAAGGGTAACAAAGTATTATTTATTACTTTTAATCATCTTTTTAGTTTGTTTTCCCAGTTGCCTATCCAGCAAAACCATACCCTTAACAAATAAGTTTCAATTTTAAGCATCAGTTTGAAGCCCCCCCCCCCCCCCCCCTGGTAGCACTCTCATGGTAACAAACAGAATAAATGTACTTACATAGCACTAATCCTGGCATGTGAGAGCCTCCTATTGTCTAAATAGTCAGAGGTAGGAGATGTCAGTGTAAACATCGTCCTTCCCCTCGCCTGTGACACCGGTGTCAATGCAAAACTGTTTGATGTAGCAAACGTTGGAGCCGAGTACGAAATACTTCCAAATACTGACATTGGGTTACGCAGACTGCTTGGAGTGTATGTATTTTTCTTTGCCATCACTAATGATTAATTCAAGTTCCATGAACATGAATGCATTGCTTCTAAGAAAACTTCTGTCTCTAATTCACGAACTTTAGACTCGAGTTAACAAATAAGGACAGTTTATAATCCTAATAATCCCTTTTAAATCCACGGTAGAAGGTAATATTGTTTAAATAGTCTGTTATCTAAGTGTTAAATTATTTGTCCACATGTAATACTTCGTTTATTATGTTCCATTAAAATGTTAGACCCAAATGATTTTTTCTTATCAGTATAAATTCAATTTTGTCACCAAGGAAATCGATCAAACAAACAAAATGTTATTTAAAACACCGACAATATTTTTAACAACTTTTTAGTGATTCATAAATAAAGCACTGTCTGCACATCACAATTAAGAAACTTTTCTCATATGAATTGAAACAAATTTAATACTGGCCCCTGCGGAAAACAGTCACACAACAAACAGCTTAACTGTCCTCATATATTTTAATTAGGAAACTGCAAACATCAAAGTTATAAAGCAAATTGCTGCACAAAAAAAATTTCCATTCAAACTCTGCCAATTAAGTCACCTGGCTTTATTCCATTCGCTCCAAGGTTCCATATTATTTGTATCATTTGCAAAGTCTCACTAACTTAATTCAGTCCATTATAAGTTACGAAATATTATATCTTAAACATCAACAGTTTACTACATAATAGAGTGACCTCTTTTTATAAAGAAGTGCCTTATATTTCCAATTATCAGGCATTTGTAAATAGATACATCTTTGTTAAATAAATAGGTTTTGTTCTGCCTAGTTCATATTGACCTTGATAACAAAAATAATTGCCACTCTGATAGTAATTAAGACAAGTCTAGCTTGACACCAAATAAAACAGTACTTCCATTCATGTTCAATAAGGAACTTATTTTCAAATAAGGAAATTTTCAAATCTGCTACCACCCCAATTTTCCAGCAATTCTTTCCAAGCTTCTCCCATATAATATATATCAAATCTTCAGACTTACTGTGACCTTTAACAAAAGTTATTTATCAATCCTCGATCAATAAGAAACTTAATAAGCCCTCCAAATGTCTTAGTCTTCCACTGTATCTACTATTGTATCTATATTTATCTTTCGAAATTCCAGTCCAGTTGGATAAAAAAATTCCGTATTATAAGAGACAGTTCTGTCTTATTTTCACATCTGTTTTCTCCGAATATTAATCTGCAATCTATTTCAACACAAGATTTGGTGCCAAACTTTGCCGAAATTTAATGTGCTACAACCTGTACAACTTCGATTACTTATTGAATCTCATTGATCAATGTCATGGAGAAGCTGTTTTCTTCAGCAGATATTTTTTGCAGGAATCTTAAACCTCCACAATTTTCTAATATTTCTGTTTAATTATATTGTTTCTTGATGTGAAACAAATCACCTTTAAACACTATGGAGGGCTCAAGACAATTCGGACTAAGCTTCACAAGGCTCTTTGAGATTAGTTAGTCTGGGCACCAAGTCCATGTTGTTGAACTTGTCGGATTTTCATTCTAAATAGCACTCACCTCAAACTAATCATAATTAATGTGCATAAAAAACTGAATGGAATAACAGGGACAAACATTAATTACCTTGCCTAGACTTATTTACATTGGCACCCAACCAGGCTAACTGTAAGAGCAGGGTATGATTACATATTTAAAGTATAAATTTAAGGTAAACAGAAACTCGGTCAAGTACTGAATAGATTAATTTCAAATCATAAATTGCTAAGAAAGACAACTCAAAACAGATCAGTATTTCTTCTTAACTGCTGTAGTTAAGCACCCTTAATGCTCTGTTGATAAAAGAAAGAGAACTCTAGATGCACAGCTGTCCTCTATACTACCACAGTAGTGTACCCTTACTGCAAACAGGATATTAATGCTGAACTGCCCAGATATTTGGATAAAATTAACAGACTGAAATAAAGGCTTAAAAGGTGTCTTAAATATCTCTAATGCCATGTTACCTCATAACATATCTTACAGGACATTGGACACCTTCAACAAACTCGCTCCTTGTAATTCCCCTGGTGATTTGACTACAGAGCATAATATTATGTAGAACCTCATTAACTTGAATTTTAAACAGAATATTTTTTCTTGTGTATTCTGTTTTACACAGGGGATAAGTTGGCTTGACTGACTTGAAAGTGTGCGACCATCAGAACAAATTTAACATCAACTGTGATGTACTACCTATCAACCCTTTGCAGTGTAGACCCTGATCAGACTGTATAATTATTTACTTTGTCTGATCCTAGTCTTCACTGAGCTCTTCTCAGAAGCACTAATGTTTAATATATGCAGACTAGCTCAAAGAAAGGACAGTCATTACACACATTTAACAAGTGAATATCCATCAAGCTACACACACCTGTTTGTGGGAGAATGAACCTCAATTTCAGATCAAACTGCAGTCACTTACAAAGCAGTAACTCCAGCTAAACAACAAAATGTATACTAAGTTCATGCTTTCTACAGGAGCCTGTAGCTGATTCTGGAGAAATAATGGATTGCTTGCTTATCTTCAATATTTAATGCTCATCAAAACATGGAACCCAAGACACTAAATCAATGTCATATTGTGATAACTTATCAAGAACATGTAATAAACTGTTTTATTTTATGCTGTTTCTAGCCAATAGGATTTTCTTGGTGAAATAAAAGTGGTACTTCACTGTTTTCAAACTCTGAAATACCATTCTTATTTTCACTGTTGTTTCAATTTGGTATAAATACTCACATATTATTAAAAATCAGAAAGTATTGAAAATGGGTTAAAGATTGGGTAAATGACATCAACATAAATAAACATTTTGGAAGCCACTGCATGCAATTTTTCAGTAAAAACCACACAAAAAATGCATTCAAAGCAGATAGACAGAAATTTGTTTTTTTCCAGTGAGATATAGAAACATATTTCACTACAGAATAATGTATTTTCACTTGTGGATATAATACTTGCCAACATACCAATTCTGGAGCTCTCTCTGTGACTTATCTTTCTATCTTCCAGTGGTAAAAAATTACTCTCTATTTCATTCCCCTCACAGCTTGACAAAGCACATCATATTAAGAAATATGTATTGCATTTCTGTCTATCTTAACCTTTTCCTTTATCTATCATAAAAAGTTTTGTTCTGATTCCCATTAAACTTCTATTATATTATTATGATAAGGAAGTCCTTGATGAGTACCGGTACTTAGATTAACCTGATTGTTCACTTCACCATTAACATAATATAATTAAGATCAATATGTTGTCTTTAACTGTTCATTTAACTACATTACATATTAAACTAGTCTATTTTCAATTAAAGGTCAATGTTACTTTGACCCCTGACCTACTGGCTCCAAAATCAAAAACTGACTCTGTGCAACCTATACAACAAGTTTGGTGACTTCATGTCATACAATCCTAAAGTCCCTGATGGGAAACAATTTTTTGATTAATATCACTGAAACATTGACTTTTGGCCAATTTATCCCAAAATTAACAAGCAAATTCGTTGAATTTATATCCCCCGCCGAGTACTGGTTATTACTAACACAACAGCTGAAGTCATAGGGCTTTATTTAGATATTTATTATGGATGGCAAAAAAGGTGAAAAAAAAACTTCAGATGGTGAAAAGGGTTGGGCAGCTCACCAGAATATAAAAATGAGACAAAAAGTCTTCAAGTTGTTGAAATGAAGAATGCAGTAGTAAAAATATAGTGCTGTATTTAAAAGAAATCTATGCAGAAGTTGCATAGAAGTAGCATATAAACGAATACTACTCTATATGCATAGTGCATAACTTATCAAAGGGCCATAACTCTGTGTTAAACGGTCAGACCAGAACAGGACAACAATATGGGCATCTTGTCTTGGTATTGATGGTTTCCATAGATTCCTGCTGAGAAATAGCAAGGAAACAAATACTGCTCTACAAGCAAAATGCATAACTTATCAAAGGGCTATAACTCTGTGTTAAAGGATCTGACTGAATCAAGATGACAATATGTGCGTCTCCTCTTGGTATTGATGGTTCCCAGAAAGTTTCATTAAAATCCATCCAGTAGTTGCAGAGAAATAGCGTGGAAACAAATTCTGCTCTATTTGCATAAGGTATAAGTTATCAAAGGGCAATAACTCTGTGTTAAACAGTCTGACCGGAACAAGATGACAAAATGGGCATCTCGTCTCAGTATTGATGTTTCCCAGAAAGTTTCATTTCAATCCATCGAGAAGTTGAAAAGAAATAGAGCGGAAACAAATACTGCTCTATTATGCATAAGTCATCAAAGGGCAATAACTCTGTGTTAAACAGTCTGACTGGAACAAGACAACAATATACACATCTCTTCTTGGTATTGATGGTTCTCAGAAAGATTAATTGAAATCCATCCAGTAGTTGCAGAGAAATAGAGGAAAAAAATACTGTTCTATAATATGCATAATGCATAAGTTATCAAAGGGCCATAACTGTGTTAAATAGTCTGACAGGAACAACAGGATGATATGCACATTTCCTCTTGGTATAGATGGTTTCAAGAAAGTTTCATTGAAATCCATCCAAAAGTTGCAGAGAAATAGCGCGGAAATAAATACTGCTATAATGCATAATGCATAAGTTATCAAAGGGCAATAACTCTGTGTTAAACAGTCTGACTGGAACAAGACCATGACATGCGCATCTCTTCTTGGTATTGATGTTTTCCAGAAAGTTTCATTGAAATCCATTCAGTAGTTGCAGAGCAATAGCATGGAAATGAATACTGCTATATATGCATAATGCATAAGTTATCAAAGGGCCATAACTCTGTGTTCAACAGTCTGACTGGAACAAAACGACAATATGCGCATCTCCTCTTGGTATTAATGGTTCTCAGAAAGATTCATTAAAACCCATCCGCTAGTTACAGAGAAATAGCGCGGAAATGAATACTGCTCTATATGCATAATGCATAAGTAATCAAACGGCAATAACTCTGTGTTATATGATCTGACGGAAACAAGACAATGATATGCGCATCTCCTCTTGGTATAGATGGTTTTCAGCAAGTTTCATTGAAACCCATCTGCTAGTTACAGAGAAATAGCGCGGAACAAATACTGCTCTATATGCATAATGCATAAGTTAATGAAGGGCAATAACTCTGTGTTAAATGGTCTGACCGAAACAAGACAAAGATATGCGCAACTCCTCTTTGTATAGATGGTTTTCAGCAAGTTTCATTGAAATCCATTCAGTAGTTGCAGAGAAATAGCGCGGAAACGAACACTGCTCTATATGCATAATGCATAAGTTATCAAACGGCAATAACTCTGTGTTAAATGGTCTGACTGGAACAAGACAACAATATGCGCATCTCCTCTTGGTATTGATGGTTCTCAGAAAGATTTGTTGAAATCCATCCAGTGGTTGCAGAGAAATAGCTCGGAAACGAATACTGCACTATATACATAATGCATAAGTTATCAAAGGGCCATAACTCTGTGTTAAATGGTCTGACCGAAACAAGACAATGATATGCGCATCTCCTCTTGGTATAGATAGTTTGCAGCAAGTTTCATTGAAATCCATTCAGTAGTTGCAGAGAAATAACGTGGAAACGAATACTGCCCTATATACATAATGCATAGGTTATCAAAGGGCCATAACTCTGTGTTAAATGGTCTGACCGGAACAAGACGATGATATGCGCATCTCCTCTTGGTACTGATACTTCCTACAGAGTTTCGTTGAAATCCATTCAGTAGTTGCAGAGAAATAGCGCAGAAACGAATACTGCCCTATATACATAATGCATAAGTTATCAAAGGGCCATAACTCTGTGTTAAATGGTCTGACCAGAACAAGACGATGATATGCGCATCTCCTCTCAGTACTGATACTTCCAACAGAGTTTTGTTGAAATCCATCCAGTGGTTGCAGAGAAATAGTCCGGAAACAAATAATGCCCTATATACATAATGCATAAGTTATCAAAGGGCCATGCAGAGAAATAGCCCGGAAACAAATACTGCCCTATATACATAATGCATAAGTTATCAAAGGGCCATAACTCTGTGTTAAATCTGTGTTAAATCGTCTGACCGGAACAAGACGACGATATGCGCATCTCCTCTTGGTACTGATACTTCCCACAGAGTTTCGTTGAAATCCATCCAGTGGTTGCAGAGAAATAGCCCGGAAACGAAATTCGGACGGACACCGTGACGACGTGACACTGTGACGGACGGACAACGCCAAAACAATATCCCCCTCCCGATTTCATCGGCGGGGGATAATAAGCCTTCATCTACTGACTACAAACAATCTATAAATTAAGTTAGGTGATTGTAGGTCACACCCTAACCCAAGTCTCAACACATGATTGTCTTTGGACTTAATGAGCTATCCCTTAAAAATTTCTCAGGTGAACCCTGTTTAAGATGAGATGTGAAACTTGACAATTCTGACCATTATATCTTTATATGAGTTGAGTTTACACTAAATTAATAATGTGTTTGATCTGGACATAGTCAGATATTCTGACTCAGAATAAGGTGAACCTTTCAACGAAAGATACTCCGATTGGTTGTTTAGTTATAAAGCCTTTAAACCTTGTGACCTTTATGATTAATGTTAAGATCACCAAATGCACATCATCCAAATTACTTGTGTTGTTGTGTTACAGAGAGGACACAAAATGGTCATGACCCCTTAAGTGTGACCTTGACCTTACACTTATGACAAGAGCTGTCAGAGGAGACAGCGTGCTCGACTATTCGAATCATTTGAAACAAATGCAATTTAAAGATTAAAACAATAACAACTATGGCCATACATTCATGTTCAATCAGCAAAAATATTAACAAGTGAATGGTAAGAGAGAAATTCATTTCAAATAACAGAAATAATTTCTGTGACCTTGACCTTGGACATACTGGCATGGGTAATATACCCAACATACTGCCTTGTCATAGTGAACCTTTGTGTAAAGTTATTTTGAAATCCCTCCATTCATAACAAAGTAACAGCCCAGACAAGAGAATTCTATTTTTAGTAAAAGTGACCTTGACCTTTGACCTACAGGCATGGTATGTGACACACTGCCCTGTCATAGTTAACATTTGTGTAAAGTTATTTTGAAATCCCTCCATTCATAACAAAGTTACAGCCTGGACAAGAAAATTCTATTTTTAGTAACAGTGACCTTGACCTTGGATCTACAGAAATGGGTATAGCGTGGACATACCGCCTTGTCATAGTGAACCTTTGTGCCAAGTTATTTTGAAATCCCTCCATTCATAACGAAGTAACAGCTCGGACAAGAGAATTCTATTTTTAGTAACAGTGACCTTTACCTTGGACCTACAGGCCTGGGCATGTACGTGACACACCGTCTTGATATGGTGAACAATAATACTAAGTTATTAAACAAGAGGGCCATGATGGCCCTGAATCGCTCACCTGAGTATGAAACTCAAGTTATTAACCAGAAACTGAATTTTTATTTTTAGCATCAGTGACCTTGACCTTGATCACAGACACGTGGGAAGCAATCCCAATTTGTCTCTTGTTATAAGCTATCCATATACCAAGTTTGGAGTCAATAGGCCAAAGCAATCTCAAGTAATTAAGTAGAAACTGAATTTCTATTTTTTGTAACAGTGACCTTGACCTTAATCACAGACACCTGGGTAGCAACCCCAAGCTGCCTCTAGATATAAGCTATCCATATACCAAGTTTGGAGTCAATAGGCCAAAGCAATCTCAAGTTATTAAGTAGAAACTGCATTTCTATTTTTAGTAACAGTGACCTTGACCTTAATCACAGACACCTGGGTAGCAACTCCAAGCTGCCTTTTGATATAAGCTACCCATACATCAAGTTTGGAGTCAATATGCCAAAGCAAACTCAAGTTATTAAGCAGAAACTGAATTTCTATTTTTAGCAACAGTGACCTTGACCTTGATCACAGACATCTGAGAAGCAACCCCAAGCTGCCTTTTGATATAAGCTACCCATATACCAAGTTTGGAGTCAATAGGCCTAAGCAAACTCAAGTAATTGAGCAAAGACCGAATTTCTATTTTTAGCAACAGTGACCTTGACCTTGATCACAGACACCTGGGTAGCAACCCCAAGCTGCCTTTTGATATAAGCTACCCATACACCAAGTTTGGAGTCAATAGGCTTAAGCAAACTCAAGTAATTGAGCAAAGACTGAATTTCTATTTTTGTCAATAGTGACCTTGACCTTGATCACAGACACCTGGGTAGCAACCCCAAGCTGCCGTTTGATATAAGCTACCCATACACCAAGTTTGGAGTCAATAGGCCTAAGCAAACTCAAGTAATTGAGCAAAGACTGAATTTCTATTTTAAGCAACAGTGACCTTGACCTTGATCACAGACACCTGGGTAGCAACCCCAAGCTGCCGTTTGATATAAGCTACCCATACACCAAGTTTGGAGTCAATTACCCTAAGCAAACTCAAGTAATTGAGCAAAGACTGAATTTCTATTTTTAGCAGCAGTGACCTTGACCTTGACCCTGTGGTCATGATTTGAACAACTTTTGTAGACATCAGTGCCAGGATGCTTCAGGACAAATTTGGTTAAAATCCATCAAGTGGTTTCAGAGGAGATGTTTAAAGGAAATTGTTGACGGACGACGGACGCCGGACGACGGACGCCGGACAAAGACGGGTCACAATAGCTCACCATGAGCCTATGGCTCAGGTGAGCTAAAAATCCAATAGAAAACAACAAAGTTACAGAGCGGACACGATTTTGCAAGAAAATTCTATTTTTAGTAACAGTGACCTTGACCTTGGACCTACAAGCATGGATATTGTACGCGACACACCGCCTTGTCAAGGTAAACATTTATGCCAAGTTATTTTGAAATCCCTCCATTCATAATGAAGTTAAGGCCCAAGTGTATATTTTGCTTTACACAAAATGTAAGTGAAAAAGGGGCATAATTTAAAAAATATTGGATGCAGGGTTATGGGTCTTGTTGGTTATGATGTAGATTTTGATAGTGAAAATATATTTCAAGTTTCAAGGCAATATCTTAAGTAGTATTAAAGTTATGGGCAAATTGCTTAACACAAAATATAAGATAAAGGGGCATAACTTGAAACATATTGACAGCAGAGTTGTGGGTCTTGTTGGTAATGATGTAGAATTTGATGGTGAATATATATTCCAAGTTTCAAGTTGATATCTCAAGTAGTTTACAAGTTATGGACCAAGTGCATATTTTGCTTAACGCAAAATTTAAGTAAAAAAGGGGCATAACTTAAAAAGTATTTGTAGCAGAGTTATGGGTGTTGTTGGTAATGATGTAGAATTTGATGGTGAATATATATTTCAAGTTTCAAGTTGATATCGTAAGTAGTTTTCAAGTGATGGACCAAAGTGCATTTTTTGTTTAACGCATTTGTTTAACGGACGCCGACGGGAACGCCGACACCGACACCGGGGCGAGTAGGCTCCCCTATTCTTCGAATAGTCGAGCTAATAAAAATGTGTTGGCTTCAGATGATTATAGGGTTATTTCAAAATCCTCCAGAAGTTGAGGAGATAAGGAGCAGAAACAATTTTTTACAAAACTGACCTTAATCCAAGTTATCTTTAATCTAAGCCTCAGCTGCTCATTGTCTCTGGACAGAGTACATTTGTGCCAAGATGTTGTAAAGTGGGCATTGAAGGTAAGAACACTATAGCGTGACCTTGACCTTGGACCTATGATATGCATCTGGTGTTGGTTTATGCTTCTGCATCTTAATGATGTAAACGTTTGCTGAGATACAATGAAGACACTTGATCTGTTATCTGTGCCCTAAAACACAGCTTCAACTCCTTTTCAAAGAAGTGAATACCCCCCCCCCCCAAACCTGTCCAACAGATGGATGGTCAGACTGACACTATTCCAACAGAATCCGAGTCAGGAACTAATAAGGTGCTGTATGAATTTAGTCTCAACAAGTGCACAAGACACCTCTGAAAAATAAATTAGAAGAGAGCTCGTCATAAATACAGCATGACTTCATAATGCAATTGTGTGTTTCTTGTCAGACCTTCTCTGGCTAACATTGCTCAACACTACTTTCCACCTGCCTTATTTAAGTGAGATCCTTGGATCTAACCCTTTCCAGCACCACTATTTGCTATTACTTCTAACATAACAAGATGGTTGAAATATGAATTACCTGCCATCTGCCACCGAGCATCGACGACATATTTTTCTTGGTTTGCCTTTTTCCACTGGGTAATCTGGTACACAAACACAAGGCATGAAAGTTAACGACATTGTTGGATATGAGAAGAACTTCTCCATCTCAGTAGTGATGGGACTAGGTGTGTACTGTCTGCAGTCATAACTACATGGCAAAGACGTGGCACAGAGTGGTGAACACACAGCTGGGCTCTCAACGCCAACCGGTAGCGGGCTTGAACGGTATATTCCTGCATTTGTGACAGGACTGGAACAGAACGCTGATGCTGGCACTGTACTCATGACAGGACTGGAACAGTACGCTCCCGAGCTTGCAAGCTGACTCGAACAGAAAGCTGGTACTGACCTTGTATGTGCGAGAGGACTTGAACAGTATGACCTGCCAAGTGGAACTGATGTAGCACACATCTGGGAAAACATGTTTTGGCCGTCAACTGGACTCTGGCAAAACTGTCCTGGTTTGGACACATTTCCAAGAGCATCTAATGCCAGAGACACCGGCTGATACTGTATTGAGGTTGGAATTCCTCCTCTTACATATGGCAACATAACTCCAATATATTTCACAAAAAAAAGACAACAAACACTCCTAACGTGTCGATGTCAACAAACACTCCTAACCGTGTCGATATTAGCTAATCACTGATAACCTATTTTCTCCAAGGTTTTGAAAGGCAATTTTATTTTTACATAAACTGTGTTGACCAGTCAAAATAACACAATCTGTCTAGATATCCCATATCCCGTTTCAAACTTGAGTACTCCTGTTCATTTCAAAACGCATATTAGTTTTCAAGTCACCTTTGATGACGACAATGATGTAACTTATACTCATGTGCAGATAATGTAAGATGGCCACTGTTGATAATTTCTGCTCCACTAATCGGTCATATTCATAATCATAATGTCCAATTACAGAATTAATTAAACTTGTTTCAAAAACACACCCGAGTAATGTCAACACGCCAAGGTGAATAACATCACAGGGCAGGATTTATCCAGTGCTACAAATGTTCCATTTGATTAACAAAATGCAGCATTTCCTCAGGAATACCTTCCAACAAGAACACCTTGAATCAGTCGTGTCTGTGTTGTTCAATACTCCTATTGGCACAGTTCTGCTTATCTCAAATACTATGAATGATTATAATTAACATCCAAGCACTAGAACAATAGTACTGTTATTGTAGGCCTGCCAACATTCTGTATATTTATCTATTACTAATAACTCTGTTAATTGCTACTGAGTCTATTTACAGCTTATTTCATTTATGACTGGTGCAGACCCACTGCTCAGCTCTGAGGATCAGTGAAATATGATCAGGGTCTTCACTGGTCACTATTTAGTAAATAATTTTTTATAAAACACAAAAATAAAAAAATTAAGACCTCACTGAGAAATACAAGTCCATTATATTAATATAAAGTGTAACAGTCTCAAAATCTTATCAAGACCCGGGCTGCAAACAAACAAGAAAATACCATAATTACAATTTATCATCATGTCTTGACTAAATGCTAGTTAAAAGCATTTTCGTATGCAATTTGTTAACCCAAACAAAACAGTTCTTTTACGATATATAAGATTGAGATTTTATTACCCCAGATCTACGTCATTTAAGATCACCCAACCTTTATTTCTGAATTTATGATGTTCTTCATTTGCCCTTCAAACAAAGTTAATGAATATTATACTAATTGCATGGCACAATTAATCCAACTTTAAGAAAACATCATATTTTACAACCATTTTTGTCCAGTCTGAATAGGTCTCATTGAAACTTTGTTAATATACACAGTTACTTACAAACTTTATCTGTACAAGTTATACAAGTGTCTTCCTGTTTTATATATTATCTAAATACCACAATCAACTTCATATATGAATCTTCTTTTTCTGTTGATGAATGCATAACCAAAAACATGCAACTAAAGCATAATGATTTATCTTTCTTTTCAACTTTTGGTTACTTCCCTTTGACTAAAATTGATTTAAAAAGTCCATGAGCAAGAAGGGCTGTGAACTGCTAATAATGGTTATGTCTTGAAACAATATGGAGCATAATTCGTTGAAAGATATCCTTAACTTTTAAAATTTTACTTAACAATGCTGGAGTCAGTTTGAAATTGACAACAAAATTCTTTTCATAATTTTAAAAGTCTGTTTTATCTATGTTTGTTTCACTTTCAAAAAACCTTTTAGTCAAGGGTGACTAGATTCAGTGCCTGCTAGCAAAAAAAAAAAGTTGCTTTAGACATAGCTTGACTGCTGTCACAGAATGTATTTTGGATTGCTCTTTGCAGATATATTAAATTTCTCTTTAAAAAATATCACTGATATAAATGAACAAAAAAGCAAGCACTAAACTACAATGTAATCTATGGGAAATGATTTAGTAGTCTTTGACCAACAATATAGTTTTACTGGTCTAGTGCACCCCCTAAATTATGAATTAGAAGTCTAGTGCATAATTTAATAGAACTGCCTTCCTTAAAAACATGTTTGGTTGAGGGTTAGTAAGTCAATTATTTGTGCTGATGAGTGTGTAAGAGTAAATCATAGCTGAACATTAAAGCAAACATGAGGTGGCTTACAAGGTCAGTTTGCAAACAGATTGCCACACACATAGTTTGTTGCCTATTTCCTACCTCAGAATTATGATGTTGTTCCAAGGGCAGGCATTATTGAAGAAACAGGATTCCATGCAGTATAATCAGGATCTACACTGTTACAGTCAATGTTATTGTTAAACTTTTGTCAAATGTGACTCTGACCAAAAGATTTTGGAATCATCCCATCCTTATTGTCATAAGCAATATGATTTGAAAAGTTTGATGAAGAAATGTTAATAAATGTAGCCAATGTAAGGTTTACATGACAAGTCAGTAAAATTTGACCTTGACCTAAAAAATATTTGCTTCCTCCAGAGTTATATAATTCCAAAGCTTGATGAAGAAATACAAAGAAAGTGTCAATGTTTATATTTTGTGACAAAATTCAAGCACTAATAAGGGGCATAACTCCTGAACATGTGATCTTGACAGTAAGTATCAGGCATCATGACCATGTTGTCATAAGCAATACATTTTGACAGTTTGATGAAGAAATATTTCAAAAGGCAAAGTTATAGCCTATGTTAATTTAAAGTTTATTGGCAATAAATATGGGCACAAAACATGTAAATGTTAGAACTCTGATTTTGGGGTTTAATTTATTTGCTGTTTTCATTGGTCAAAAAGTGTACTTTTTACAAACTTGATGCCTGTTGGCAACAGTCGAGCCTCTTGTGAGGAACACAATTTTATATACAATTTTGAAGAATTGTCACAGAAGTGGCACATGGCCCCAAAGTATGTGCATAACATTGAAAGTGACTAAACTTCAAGGTTGGACCTGCAAATGTAATGCACCACACACTTTCAAGTGAATGTCTGATGGTTATAGTGAAAATAATGGCAATTTTATGGTTAAGACATGAAAACGGCATGGACAGACATATTTTGACAGAGTGAATATAGGTCACATTTGACCTGCAACTGTGACCATGACCTTTGAAATAGGAACTGAGATATGCACATCAGTGTCCACCACACTGTCCACAAACATTCATGCCAAATGTAAACAAGATTGCTAAATGCATGTCAAAGTTATGGCCTGGACAATCCTGGACAGATGCAAGAACACATTAAATCATGCACATAAACCGAACCACTGTTGTAACAACTAAGTCAAGCTCTCCGCAAGGGGACTTTAAACGAAGCATGTTTTAGAGTCTGAAGTGTACTATCAAAGTGAGATAAGATTTGAAACGGTACAACCAGCCAGGTTTTTTCAAACCTGTGCTGTCCCAGGCAATGTCACTTTAACCCACTGTCAAACACTAAATTCTATATGACTCTAAATGAATTGATGGATTTTGGGTGTGTTTTTGAGATTTTACAACTGGAAAGGTATATTAGAACCATCAATGTAAACAAGATCATGAACTTTTAATATTTAAACATGTAGGTCAATGTCAACTTTACTTAGGCCACTTCTTTTTAATTTTCTGGTTTACAAGACCGGCGACCATATTTTTTTTTAAATTGAAAAAAAAAAAAAATCGATTTTGCCGTTTTTATTTTTGCCGATGGTCGAAAAAGTGCGAGTACGAAAAATAAAATTGAGACCAAATTTCGCGCCATAAACAATATCGGCAATTTCCGTCGTCACAGACATCAGCAAATGTGAATCTAACGAATCTCATTGGCTGGTTCGTATGTTGACGAATCGGGGCGAGAATCCAGCATGGCTGCGACAGGGAGTGGAAATTATTTTCAGTTGTCTTTGACAAAATCGGAGCCTGGTGGAATGTGTACAAAAAAATTCGTCAGAAGTGTCGAAGGAGAAGACGTTGGAGGTCTACTCTCGAGGAACATCACTTTCGAAAATGTTATGGTTGGTAATAGGTTGTTGGCATCTTGTTAACATCATGTAATTTCGCGACATGAAATTATTGATTCTGAGACCCACCGATATAGTCTGATAAATTGTAATGTATGAACGGTGTTTAAGCAGCTGGAAATCAAATGTTTGTTAACATGTATATGTGGTCTGATGAATTGAAACATGAACTGTAACGCTGGAACTGATATATTTAGTAAACTCAAAAGCAATGTTTGAAACACTTCTTTATGTGTTACTTTTACTTTACGTTAAAAATAAGATAGTGTTTCAGTTTGGATTTAAATTTTGTTAATAAACTATACTGCATTACTCTTTGCTCAGTTGACATTTTCCAACATGTTTATGTATTATCATAAATTTATTTTTTATTTTTTTCGACCTGCCAGGACATTTTTTTGAAAATTTTTCGTAAACCAGAAAATAAAAAAGAAGTGGCCTTAAGAGACAGTAATTTCTACCTATGTGAAGGAACATGGACAGGTATGTTTACCATTATTGTTATACCTAGTTTATTGATCTGTTAGCTGATACATACATTAGAGATGACACAGATACATTGGGTCTTGACAACAAGTATCACATGACAGACGCAATCAATATAATATTCAGGTTTGTCCCATATTACTTCCCTGGACATTACTCTGAGTACAGGCCTAAATAGACTGCAGACATAACCAGACTTAAGAAAATCTTTTCACTTTAACAACTGAATTATTTCCACACTTTCCAGTGTGAAAATAAACAATGATAAACAGTTTATGAACAGCCAGTACCTTATTCAGTAAATTTATCAGTCTGGTTCATTCAATTAATCTTTTCAAAGCATCTCTTTAAATACTCCTAAAGGACAAAAAGCTGTAAGGCCACTGCATACTTCCACACTGATAACAGTGAGCTAATGATATTTTGAAATTTGCTTATTCAGCATTAAACTTGACTTTATTATATTAACAAACAAGAAGCAATAGCTGAACCGAGGCCTTGAAACTCCATCCTTAGAAGGCCAAGACTCCCTCTCCCTTCAGAGGACTAAACTCCATCACCCGGAAGACTTAACTCCATCCCCTGGAGGACTAAACTCCTTCACTAGGAGACCTGCCTAAACTCCATCCCTAAGAGGACTAAACTCTATCACTGAGTCCTGCCTAAACTCCAACCCTATTAAGTCCTGCCTAAACTCCATCCATAGGAGTCCTGCCTAAACTCCATCCATAGGAGTCCTGCCTAAACTCCATCCATAGGAATCCTGCCTAAACTCCATCCATAGGAGTCCTGCCTAAACTCCATCTATAGGAATCCTGCCTAAACTCCATCCATAGGAGTCCTGCCTAAATTCCATCCATAGGAGTCCTGCCTAAACTCCATCCATAGGAGTCCTGCCTAAACTCCATCCATAGGAGTCTTAGGCTCCATAGGAATCCTGCCTAAACTCCATCCATAGGAATCCTGCCTAAACTCCATCCATAGGAATCCTGCCTAAACTCCATCCATAGGAGTCATGCCTAAACTCCATCCATAGGAATCCTGCCTAAACTCCATCCATAGGAGTCATGCCTAAACTCCATCCATAGGAATCCTGCCTAAACTCCATCCATAGGAGTCCTGCCTAAACTCCATCCTTAGGTGGACAAACTCCGTCTGTAGGAGAACTCAACTCTATCCCAAGGTGGACTCAACTCCATCCCAAGGACTATAAGGACTAAACTCCATCCCTAGGAGGACTTGACTCAGGCCTTTTTCTGGCTATTTTGGAAAAAAGACCCTTTCCTTAATTGGGAAATTCATGTCCAGAAACTTTCAAAATTGGGGAAAAAAACATTGGTCAAATAATCAATTTGAAAATTTATGAAACTGTAAATTGGTAGCAAAATCATGCTGCTTCATCAATACAATAAAGAATCCTACAAAAGTATGGTATAAAAACTTCTTTATTTGAAGCAAGGAGTAACAGAAAATACATCACACAATTAATCTTAATTACATACAAATTTTGTGCACCTGAATGACCATAATCTGTCTCTAGTCATAGCTAACTTTAAATGTGGCATTAAATTGAACTCTGAGGAACACAGTTAAAAGAACAAGCTTGCGGCCTTTGCATCTCTGAACACATCACACAGTTTAAACATATCACTCTAATGTCTGTCAGCGTATTAGATTCAGACATTGTATCCAACACCACACTCCGCAATTTCACTTTCATTCTGGCCATCTTCCGAAGTTTTCTTAGCAGTTGTATCCTTAAGGACGGTATCACTGGATGTCGACGGTGTTTTACTTGGTGACAACCATAAACATTTTAAAGATTTAGAACCCTAGGTGTCTTCTTTCCATATTTTTTTTAAATATTATTTGCAATTTCGCTAAGTTTTTTTCTACCGGAAACAGAAAGAAACTGGGAAAGCGACTGATAAATCCCATCCTGCAAAGTCCCAAATAGTGCTATACAGACTCTAGCACCAGGTACCGGGATTACGCAAACCGGTCGGCATCGATTTTTGAACTTTCAATTGGGAATATTTTTTGGAAATTTGGGAAAAAAATTAAAATTGGCATTTGGAATGGGTCCGATAGTCGGACCCGTGGTATGCACAGAAAAAGGCCTGTAACTCCATCCCAAGGAGGACTAAACTTCGTCACTAGGAGGAATAAACTTCATCCCTAGGAGTCCTGCCTAAACTTGATCCCTAGGAGGACTAAGCACTATCCCTAGGAGGACTAAACTTCATTCCTAGGAGTCCTGCCTAAACTCCATCCCTAGGACTAAACTCCATCCCTTGAAGGATTAAAATTCATCCCTAGGAGGACTTAATTTCACTCCCATGAGTCCAGCCTAACCTCCATCCCTAGGAGTCTTGCCTAAACTTCATCCCTAGGACTAAACTCTATCCCTTGGAGCACTAAATTTGATCCCTTGGAGTCCTGCCAAAAATCCATCCCTAGGAGGACTAAATTCCATCCCTAGAAGGACTAAAATTCATCCCAAGGAGTCCTGCTTAAACTCCATTCCTAGGAGTCCTGCCTAAACTCTATATGTAGGACTAAACTCCATCCCCTTGAGGACTAAACTCCACCCCTAGGAGGACTAAACTCCATCCCCTTGAGGACCAAACTCCACCCATAGGAGGACTAAACTCCATCCCTCAGAGGACAGTAGGTTGAAAAATGCAGCATGATACATAGTAATCATGTTAGGATGAAACAGAAATTTAGAATGGCACCCACTGTAATTCTAACCCAGGAAACATCCGTTAATTTTTGTGGTAATGTGATACCCAAGTTGGAATGTTAAAAATCCAGATATTAGATTGGAATTTCATACATAGATCACCTTTTTTCAATAGCAAAAATATTGTCAAATGGCTTTGTGTATTCCTCTTTAGTACTTATAAAATTAACACCTTTGACCTTCGCTACTGTTATGCATTTAACCCTTTCATCCATATTTATGCTTTTATGACGTGGGTGTGGATCCAGATCAGCTAGCAGTAGCACTGTTCCCCTTTTGACTTATTGGGTTACATTTCTCACCAAAAAGTGAACAGTGCAGATGGTGTTCATACAGCATGTATGTGCAGGCTTATCTGGATCTTCACAAGTTGCATATACGATAAATGCACATGCATGGAGTGAAGGCTTAATTTTGCGGGGACAAAGTTTTGGGCTTACCCACAAATTACATTTTCGTAAAGGCAAATATTTGAGCAATTTAATTTTTCTGGGGACAATATTCTTAAATTTCACATGGATTTGACATTGCACAATTCTCTAGCATGAAATATGTGAAAATCAAAACTACATGAAAGTTAACAACACAGTAGTTCAACAAAGGGAAATAATTTTACAAATTGTGTAAAGTTCCACATTTCAACTTTTCAGGGTTTAATTCCAGTTTTCAGTGTTTAACTCCAGTTTGAAAGGTTGAACTCTAATACTTTCAGACTATCTCATTTACAAGATTTTCACATGGTTACAAGAATTTTCTTTGATTGATCTACTAACCAAGATTTTGATGTCACATCACTCACTTTTAATTTTTCCCAAAATATCAGCTAGGGTTAAATAATCTTCTTAGTTTAAGATCTTCTGTGCTACTAAACAGTGATCTGACAACCTTATCAGGGGCCATGTTAGTGCCACCCTAAATGCAAAATAACCCATTACTCCAAATATACACATATTTTTTCACATATGCTACCAGATAGATCCAGATCAGTTGGCATATTGGTGCAACCTGATCGGATTTACACCAGTTGCTTCTCTGTCAGATATGATCTAATGGATCTAAAAGGGAACATTGTAGATCCTGATCAGACAGCACAGATGATAACAGCCATATTCCACGACATTCAAGGCAGTTCAGTCAGAATCTCTGCCAGCACAGTAGAATGTAACTTACACGCTGCAAGTCTGAAGTTTATCAGAGGAGGGATATTGCCTCTATTGCTGTAACAAGGCCCCAAGATTAAAAACTAAGAATGGAAACCAGTCTTAAATCTCAAGGATCTGATTGGCTGAAATGGCCACTGGGTCGACCAACAATAATGACTAAACATAAAACCATCAGCTGTTGACTCGAGCTAGACAGCAAGTAAGCTGGTCGGCTGCTGGATAGGACATCTTGGTGAATTTATTTTAACGGAACTGTTACATATACCCTGTAAATTTTGTTGAACATAACATGAAGAAAATTTAAAGTAGATGGAGTCTGTAGGCTCTCTTGACAGCTCTGTGCAGACAGCAATACATAAACAGTCTGTGACCCCCAACCTTTCAGGAATGAGGAAAACGATCCTGCTTGCTTTTGCTATACAGCTGATATTTAAAAGTAAAGACTTGTTTATACCATCTGTCTTCCAAAAGGCAAAACACAAAAACAGGACAACATGACATCATGTTTATACTGTGTTCAATCAATGTTATTAACATTGTTTTCTACAACATGACATTTTTCAAGTCATGTTAAGTCCAGTTTAAAGTTTACCACTCAATGGCTTTAGGCAATACTAATCTATCTCATTAAATGGAATACTTTTGTGTCATGCCCATGTAATGCATTCATAAACTTAAGATGTGCCACTGTTCCTCCCATACATACAGATTAATAAATTTATCAAGATAAATTTATCCAGTATAATGGAATTTTACTAATAAATGATCTAACTTGATGTTACACAAGCCCCATAATGAAAAATTATGCAAGCTCCCTGATTAAGAGTTCATATTAACCTGCACTTTTAGACATTAACATATTAAACCTGCACTTTTAGACAATAATATATTAAACCCGCACTTTTAGATGATAATATATTAAACCTGCACTTTTAGACAATAATATATTAAACCTGCACTTTTAGACAATAATATACTAAACCTGCACTTTTAGACAATAACATATTAAACCTGCACTTTTAGACTTAAACACATTAAAAAAATAATTTATCAATTTTATTTGTGAAACAAAAGAAACCCAAAAACGTTCCATGGAAAATCTAAGGATCACAAGTGACAGTCTTGCCCATTATGTGCTTGATTATGAAAATGGACATTCTATCACTGTTCCAGAAATAAAAGCAAATATTTTACATCACTGCAGGGCCCTAACCACATTGAAATTTTAGGAAGAAACTTCTCCTTCAGCTCAGCTCATGGAGAAGTGCGGTGACTTTAGGGGAAAGTGTGGAGACTTTGGGAAGAAGTGCTCAGACTTCAGGGAGATGTGTGGAGATTTTGGAAAGAAGTGCAGAGACTTCAGGGAGAAGTGTGGAGATTTTGGGAAGAGGTGCTGAGACTTCAGGGAGATGTGTGGAGATTTTGGAAAGAAGTGCTGAGACTTCAGGGAGATGTGTGGAGATTTTGGAAAGAAGTGCTGAGACTTCAGGGAGATGTGTGGAGATTTTGGAAAGAAGTGCTGAGACTTCAGGGAGATGTGTGGAGATTTTGGAAAGAAGTGTGGAGACTTCAGGGAGATATGTGGAGATTTTGGAAAGAAGTGCTGAGACTTCAGGGAGATGTGTGGAGATTTTGGAAAGAAGTGCTGAGACTTCAGGGAGATGTGTGGAGATTTTGGAAAGAAGTGTGGAGACTTCAGGAAAAAGTGGGAAGATTTCAGCGAAATGATGGTAACCATGCTTTTTATCATCTCTTTGGTTTCAACCCTTTACATCATGTATACACATTTTAATGTGTGTGCAACCAGTTTAGATCCAGATAGCTGGCACATCCATGCAACCTGATCAGAACCTATACTGGTTGCATTTTAGTCAGCAATAACATAATGATTCTATTTCTAAAAGTGAACAGTGTAGATCCTGATCGGAGGGCATGCCAGCTGATCTGGTTTTACAGTTTGGCAAATAAAGGTGTATCTATGGAGTAAAGGGTTAATCTGTCAGGTGAATCTACTGACCAACTAACTATTTAATAGAGGTTTGGATATACACTTTGGTGAACTGCCTGGTGACACGTCAACTTTTTATTACTCGCTCTGTCCAGGATACTGCTGATGACATGCAAGTTTAGTACTGCCGCAAGCAAAGTTTTGTGTCTGTTAAAGCAAAATTTACTACATTGTTAACAACTAACCGATTTTACAACATCTATGTCCAGTAAACATCACGATGGCACTGATTCGTTCAATACTAAAAGCACTCAGCATTTACCTGCAGCTCCTTTATATGCCGATCATCGGTGTACACAATCAGTACACCATCAGTTGAAATATTACCTCAGCAGGATTTACACACAGCAAAGATGTTGTATATATATCCACATTGAGATATTAAAGACTAACAATGAAACACTTGGTTTTATCAATGCAGATGATCAAATTCCAAGTATTAAATTAATGGGACAAGTACTTTCAAAGTTGTAAGCAATAATCAGACTTGTGTCATATTGCAAGGAGCTCAACTCAAATATAGTCTTACAGGAGATAATATTCTTGTTGTGACAGATGGCTTTATTCCTGCAGATAACATATTCCAAGTTTGAAGTTAATATGACAAGTTATAAAGGCATCAATAAGTTTCATGTCAAAGTTGCATTTGAAAGGGACATAACTCATAAAATAGAACAACAGGAATAACCATTCTTAGTAATTGTTGATCAAATCTTGCTTGTTAGGCATGAATACTGAAATCAACTCGTTCAATGTCTAATATATTGTTTTTGTGCTAAAACAGACTGATGAAGTTTAATATATGATATAAACATTTGGTTTTATTCGAAACAAGTACTATGTACAGTGCTCTCCACAAGCCTTGGCGATCGGCGATTTCGCCGGCTACTAAAGCATTCGCCACCACCTACTTTTTGCAAATATTAGAAAAAAATAATGCAAACTAATTCACAACACTCGCCGATTTAAAACAGCAACAACTTGTCAATATGAATTTCACGAATACGAGGTTTTCTGGTTTCCCAACGTTTAGGCATGACCAACCTCAAGTCAGCTGACACGGTATATTTTGGAGCCACGCGCACTGACCAATTGTATCGTGCGTTATATATTCTGCATAAATATTCTGCACACGTCACGCTCTGGAAACGCACGATCGCATTTACAATAGCTAGCAACGCTCGTTCGTGTTCTTCCGCCAATACTCGTAAAGGAATTGATCCAATCGAAAACGCATGACTAATTTTAGATCAAAACTTGACCTCAAATGATACACGATATTGTATACATGTACCAGGTAAATGACAATGCAACTCTGTGGATGCTGAATAATGGCGGACGGTGCTATTGCCGGTCCCGTCCGTAAAAAACAAAAGAAGTCTACTGACCACAGGCAGTCCACTATAGCCCAGTTATGGGCAAAACCTATTGGTAAAGTTAATAAATAATATGTAAACTGTGATTTAGGTAATGTATGTATACATGTCATTTACTTCTGAAACGATTATATTCAGCCTAAAATGCCACAGCATTGTGAAGCCTGATTCACCAACTTCTTGTCATAGTTAAATAAATTCATATTTCAGGCTTATAATAAACATATAAAACAACGTGTCACACAAATCCATAAGTCAAAATTAGTTGAAAATTACATTAAATAGAAATATTCCAATACATGTATATCTACGGGAAATTATTTATAACGAAGACATAGTGCTTCGTGCACTTTGATGTGGAGGACTGTGGCAGTGAGCCTGATTCAGACTGCGGGATGGACTAAGACTGACTGACATTCTTCATTATTTTGTTTGTGATTGTGAACTAGAAACAAAATTGAAATTTGTTTAGTATTTGTACAAAAGTTAAGGAGATTTATTAGGTATTCTTAACTCCTCAAAACACACCTGATTGCACCATTTTGCACCGTTAAATTCAAAATTTTCCAGGGGAGACCCCCCTTACCCCCCCAGCGGGAGGGGAGACCCCTCCCGCACCTACCCCCGCGTGCACCATCAGTGACTACTTTGGGACATTCACTGGCTACTTCAAAAGTTGTGGAGAACACTGTATGTATAAACATTTGGTTTTATTTGAAACAAGTACTATGTTTTCAGATACTATTTAATATGTTTACTTTTAGTTTTATAGTTTATGTTATCTGTTCATAACATTATCCAATTATTGTGTGAAAAATGAGAATAGTTAAAAGTAAACAACATAAAAATAATGTACCTCCAGTATCATCATGTGGCAACAGCCCTTGATTCTAATAAATAGAATACAGGGTTTTTTTATATTTTGACAAGTAGACATTCTGTTTTGTTCAATGAAATCAATGTCTACTCCAAAGATATACCTTAATTGTGTAGATCCAGATAAGCGGCACATCTGTTCCCTCTGATCAGGATCTACACTGTTTGCTCTTTATCAGGTTTTGCTGAACAAAAAGCTAAAGGTGCGCTCTTTATTGGAAAGTATAGATGTGGATCACACTGGTCACACAGAATGTGTATTTATCATGGAGTAAAGGGTTAACATGTGTGACCTGCGTAGATATATTACAGCCGGCACATCAGTTTGACCAGTGTAGATCCAGATCAGCCAACATCTAAGCTGCCTATCAAGATCTGCACCTTTAGCTTTTTGTTCAGCAAAAACCTTATTAAGAGCAGATGTGATGCTGATCTGGATAGATCTAGACTGTTTGCTATTCTGTTCAGAAATATTCTATTCTAATAAGTCTAAAAGAGAAAAGTGTAGATCCTCATCAGATGGCACAGATGTGTTGGCTGTTATGGATCTACACTGTTCACCCAGGCCATGAGTTAATTTACAAGTACCTCAAAATCAGCCCTGCAAAAATCGAACATAATGTTAACTGTAGTATGACAGCCTTGTGCTAGGCTAGACTGAATCAAAAGCGATATATTGTTATTTTCTCTATGATACAACTTATTTCATAACAAATGTGTCATTACAAGAGTAGACCTTAACTTTCAGTAAATCAGTAGGAGTTTTGTAACTCCCTGGCAGACTTGTACTGATGTTTACCCAAAATATTAACCCTTTCCTCCATATATATGCATTTTAACGCAAGTGCGACCAGTGTAGATCCAGATCAGCCGACACATCTGTGCTGTCTGATCAGGATCTGCACTGGTAGCATTTTGGTCAGAAATAACCTAATGAATAAAAAAGAAAACAGTTTAGATCCTGATCAGATGGCACGGATGGATGATGGATGGGTTAAAATTTAGATAATGTCTGTCCATGCAGACAACAAGTGATATACTTTCCGTACTCTCCCCAACTTTCTGGAGAATATGTCACTGTAATGACTCAGCGATGTAAATATAAACATCTACATAAGAAAAGCATAAATAAAACATTTTAAAATTAAGCCTCTGTATGCAAAAACAATTCTTGAAAATTATTTCCAACTACAATAAAGTTCAGAATGACATAAGAACTAACCTTTTCTCCTCCTCTGCTGGACTCTGCAGATCACCAACGGCAGCAACAAGGGCAGGGGACAAGGCATCAGGATTCTGTATCACATTCAAATCTTTATCTGCTTCTGAAACCGATGGATCTATATTGCCTTCAGCTCCTTCAACTGGCAATTCTTTAGGTTTGATAATATCCTGCTTAGGTTGTAATATATTACTACTTTTTGTTCCATCATTTTGTTGTCCCAATTCATTTTGACTACCTTGCGAAACCACTGGATTCCCCAAATGAACATATGTTTGAAGAGTAGACGAGTTTTGTCCTTGATTGTGTATATGCACACCTTGCGTGAAATTTGCACCATCCGAAGAAACAATGGCAGAGGACTGAATGTTGCTAGGTGGAAATACTGTTTGCATTGGCAATGAAGTACCCTGTAATGGGCCAGGAACTGTAGTAAAATGGGGCAGAAACATTCCAGGTTGTTGAACATTGCCTGTATTAGAACTGTCTAATGGTGTATGACCAATTACATGACTATGCTGGATTGATTTTATATCACCTTGCATGGGTTGACCAGAAGATACCATGTTAATCATATTCAATGTGTCAGTTGCTGAACTATAAATACTCGTAAGCGATTGAGATGTGTCCAAACTTTGGCACTGAGTGGAATTCCCTTGCGAGACATGACTAAGTGGATTGCTTGGCTGGCTTATAGCAGTATTTGGGGCTGGCTGAATTGGCATAAACATGTCTTGAATGCCAGTTACCTGACCCTCTGGTATTTGCATGATTGTACCAGTAGCACCAGAAAGTAATGGATTTTTTGACGGATCATCAACTCCATGGACATAATGAATAGAACTTCCTGCACTTGAACTGCCAGAATTAGCATCATCATTCATTTTAATGTCACTTTTGTCAACATTTACAGACTGCTGAGGATCGAGAAAGTCATGACAAACCCACCGTCCTCTACGGAAAGGCTCTTTTGTTTCAATTTTAACAACTCTAAATCTAGAATGAATATCCGATTTTTCTTTATTGTCACGCATCTCATTAGTGTTCAATGGAATGTCTTCTTCTGCTGAAGGTGTTTCTTGTTCATTATACTCGGTAGCATGTGATGTATCAAGGAATTCTGAACTATAATCTTCTGTCATCTCAGTGTGACTTTCATCCAAGTCATCCATACTGTCTGCATCTCCAGTATCATTAACCCTGACACTTGTTATTTTGAAAGTTTTCTTCTTGTTGGGGATACCATCAACTAAAGACCTAGAACTACTGGGAGCAGCTTTTAGGTCTTGACTTTCTTTGGATGTTGTGCCCTTTAAATCTGGATTTTCGGAAGTAACTGCCATTTTTACTGTCAAAGGTCTATCGGCCATGTTATATGACATGTACAAAATTTCTAAAGAATGACCGTTTTAACAATTATCTCGTAAATATGACTTATAATAACAACTCGGTGAGATTTTCCCATTATCGGTTCATTGAAAACTGGGACTGTTACTTTTAAATTCAATAAAACAAACCAGTTATGTTAACTTTTGACAGAACAATCCTTAGATTTCCTATCGACGATAGTAATGGCGGACATTGAATGCAATGAATTGTGGGTAGTATTTTTACGTCACATGTGCAGACAGCTGACTGAGTTCGATTTGGAATAGTACATATTCAATTCAGTTCAAACAGTTCGTAAGTTTTATACTAATAAAATATATATTATAGTCAATAACTCTATCTAGATTAAAACAATTTTTAAATGATCTACCTTCAGTTTGTTTGGACAATATTGTCACAGGGTCTATGGTTGTAGATAAGCCACACGTGTCTTGTGGAACTTTGAGCCAGATCATTTTAGACCATCCAGTTAATATATTAAATCATTTAAAAATATTTAAAATCGCATAATATATATCACAATGATGGCTTAAATAACCTTTACAAAACTTAAGTTTATCGTCTTTACAAAACAAAGAAATCAATATTCCATGAAGTCTTTTGATATCGTCCGTAATTCGAATTAACAAATCTGAAATAATTGTTTCAAAATCTGAACTACTCATTGGTTTGACTGACGACTTGGCTTTAAAGCAAAATTGCTTATTCTGACAATTACATTTAGAATTCAAAATGTCACAATATTCAAGCAATCATTGGTGTTATTACTGTGAAGACATTTTTTAGCTTCTTTCACAGATTAATATATGAACAAAACATTCCAATGCAGCACTACTCCTCCTCTTCCAACTACTACTATCGCTTCTCCTTACAACTACCACTTCTACTGCTTCGTTCTACAACTGCTACTGCTGCTTTTGTTACTACTATTATTATGACGACGACGACGACTACTATGACGATACTACTTCTTCTACTACTACGAAGCAATCATCTCTTTCCGTACGCACTAAAAAATGCTTTATACTAGTGAGTCGAACTCGACCAAGAAACTAAGAAGTCGGTCAAATCGCAAAAAAACGTCAGCGGAGTGTTTGACATTTCAATGAAAATTGTGTCCGACTATTTAAGCAAAGTCAGGCATCATATTACTTAACCCATTCACATAAATTAGAATTTGCGTTTTGAATCGGCAACATAAAGTAGCAAATAGAGTAGACCTACTCTAGATAACTAGTATATTAAAATGACATATGTAGACTACTTATAATGTGGTAACACCTCTCAATATTTACCTTTCATATTCTCGTGACTGTAAAGGGTGTCGCGAGTCAACGTAAGTCATTACTGTTCAGCTGAATACCGGGTATTAAATGTTAACTCGGAATTTCGAAAATTTCTGTCGGTAAAGTCCCTACCACCGTTGTGTGAAAAAGCTAGGCCTACTGTTAGTTTACTTGTGTCCGTCCTATGCCGATTACATGGTCACTCTGATGTAAATACAAGCGTAAAGACCTATCCCGAAGAATGCTGATTTCGATTAAAACTCAAATTGATATTTTTAAAATGCTGACGACATATATCACTTAATACACCGTTCATATTTTTTTAATTACTCCACTCTAGAACTTAAGGCCTAAGATGGGCTGAAGGTTGTAAAGCTAAGATTGGAAACCAGTCTCAAATCTCAAGCATCTGATTGGCTGAAATGGCGATCAGATGCTTGAGATTTGAGACTGGTTTCCATGCTCAGTTTTATAACCTTGGGTAATGGTCTACAGCCTGAAACCTAAAAAAAAAACAACATCATGTTAACCTCTTAATGAAATTGCCATTAAATTCACATCGTGCCCCCACCCCCAAAAACAACAAACAAACAAACAAACAAACAAAAAAGGACATTTAATCAAGGTTGGGATAAAAAAAATCACAAAATTTGCCATATCTTTGGTAAAGAGGATATACCGAAACTTGCTAACACTGCAGATTGCTGAATCATCTTCTGTCTAATAGCAATAATAATAATAATAATAATAATAATAATAATAATAATAATAATAATAATAATCTCTTTATTTTAAGAAGGTAACTCATTAAGACAAAATCTATGACAACAAAATTAATACAAACAAATACAATATTTGCAAGTATAAAAAGTTAGTCAAATGAAGAAATTGCTTATTTTCAATGAGGCCTTCTAAAATGGATAAACGAAAAACATATATTACAACATATAAAATATTATTGCAGAATTGCAGATAATTATTCATAATTATTTATAATCCATATTTACCTAAGGAGACATGAATTATCGTTAACGTTCGGAGAATATGTCCGCTAGTGTCGTTTGATTAAATGTCGGTGGTTTCTAAACGCATGTAGTGAATTTAATGGTTATTTCATAAAAAAGCGAAAATGGCCTATATTATTGTGCATCGAATCGAAAAGCATAGTCCCAATCCAAGCTTAGAAATTAAAATAATATGATCGGTCTAGTAAGGTATTTGGTAAAGTATATTAATGTTGATTGTTGATTATGTTGCATTTCAATATTAACATATCTTATTTCATTTTTATCCAAAGTAAATAAGCTACACCGAAGTAGACTAAAGATGTCGAGTATGTTGTGTATGATATTGCGGCGTGGTATACAGTCTATCTATTGGCCGCAATGACTACTGATGACGCTCATAGTGTTGACACATTGCTTCTGTGTGTTGTCTACTGTTGTTTGGTGGTCCATGACTGCTGATGACGCTCATGATGTTGACACATTCCCTCTGTGTGTTGTCTACTTCTGTTTTGTGGTCAATTACTACTGACGACGCTCAAGGTGTTGACACATTGCTTCTGTCTGTTGCCTACTGCTGTGTTGTGGTCAATGACTACTGATGACGCTCATGATGTTGACACATTCCCTCTGTGTGTTGCCTACTGCTGTTTTGTGGTCAATGACTACTGATGACGCTCAAGGTTTTGACACATTCCCTCTGTGTGTTGCCTACTGCTGTTTTGTGGTCAATGACTACTGATGACGCTCATGATGTTGACACATTCCTTCTGTGTATTGCCTACTGCTGTTTTGTGGTCAATGACTACTGATGACGCTCAAGATGTTGACACATTCCCTCTGCGTGTTGCCTATTGTTATGTTGTGGTCAACGGTTACTGATGACGCTCAGTGCGTTAATACATACCTTCTGTGTGTTGCCTACTGCTGTTTTGTGGTCAGTGACTACTGATGACGCTGAAGGGGTTGACACATTCCCTCTGTGTGTTGCCTACTGCTGTTTTGTGGTCCATGACTTCTGATGACGCTCAAGGTGTTGACACATTCCTTCTGTGTGTTGCCTACTGCTGTTTTGTGGTCAATGACTACTGATGACGCTCAAGGTGTTGACACATTCCCTCTGCGTGTTGCCTATTGCTATGTTGTGGTCAACGGTTACTGATGACGCTCAATGCGTTAATACATTCCTTCTGTGTGTTGCAAACTGCTATGTTGTGATCAATGGAAACTGATTACACTAAGTGTGTGGTCACATTCCTTCTGTGGGTTGCCTACTGCTGTGTTGAGATCTGTAGCCCTACTGATGACGATCAAGGTGTTGTATAATTCCTTCTGTTTGGTGCCTACTTCTGTGATGAGGCAAATGGCTACTGATGACGCTCACTATGATGACAAATTCCTTCTGTGTGTTGCTTACTGCTGTGTAGAGGTCAATGGCTAGTGATGACGCTCCCAGTGTTGACTCATTTATTATGTGTGTTTCTTACTGTTGTGTTGAGTTTAATGGATACTGACGAAGCTCAAACTAATTTGAACTGTGTGTGGCTTTCTGGCGTGTTGTAACCAATGGCTACTGTGGATATTTAAAGTTTCGAAATATTCCTGTCTCTTTTTCATGTTACTTGTGATAATCATACAGCGAGGGACTGTTAAAGAGTTGACATTTGATACACAATACCATATTTATACTTACGTTGGACCCCCTGTTGCTTTCATATTGATAAAGCATTTCGAACATTTTCAACAAAAATACCCCTAATGATCAATTCAGTTAAGCAAATACTTCAGAAAAATAAACGAATTCCTTTTTTTTTAATTTACTGCTATAATATTGTCTTAAAACACGCCAACAAAATCCCGTGTCTTTTTTGTACTTAAAAAAGATCAAACCAAACCTTTGACGTAAACTTATGTCATGGTACAGAGGAAGACTTTTAAGTAGAGGTGAGACCCAAAACACATATGAAACATAACAAAAGAGGAAGTGTTGCCAAAAATAGCATTACTTACAGTAAATTGGAGATAACCGCTTCTTACTTCTTCACTACGTTGCAGAACAGTATTCTCCCCTACTCGCGTTGACGACTTGCTTGGTATTTCATTTATTTGCACTCCGTTTTAGTGTTCAATGATATTACATGTATATCCATCCCTATTCTATAAATAGTATTTTTATTATTCTTGTTTCCATTCATTAAGTATATACAGTTGCTAACATTTCAATGTTATTATTGTAATTGGGTAGTTTATATAAAAGAATTTTGAGCTGGACACACACCGGATTTGTAGTGATAGTATGAAATACAGGCAGTTCCTAACACAAAATATATACATATAAGTAAAAAAAACACCAACCATTAACTTTCTTATACTGAGATAAACCAATTTGTCGTGATTTGCAAAGTAACCTGTTCGTGTATTTCTAGAGCTAAATGATGCCTTTAATACTAAAACACAGAATTGCTAGCATTCACAATATTGAGGATGATTATGACAGCAAATGTTGTTTTAAAGATGATTAAAAATAAGTACACAGACTCCCAACATAACAAGTTGTTGAAGCGAAGCATAAAAATTGACGCTGATAAGCACAAACATTCCAAAAACTGTGCAATTTCAAAGAACATTATTTAACTTGTACAATCAGAATTCATCGCGAAAATGTAAGAAACTACTTAACTTTGGGTAAGGGAAGCCCTGGTATCATTTAAACTTTGTATCAGTAATTTATTTTCTATGATATTTCTGTGTAAGCCCCTGTTCGACCAGAACTTAATGCTGGAAATGTACATTCGATTTATTTCGTGTATTTTGTGCTCGGTTGTGGGCGCCATTAATTAAAGCAATTTAGTCAGATGTCTCTCATTGTACATATAATTTTAATTAAAAACTTTAGTGTTGATACGTTTTACAGCAAAGTGATAATTTAACCCTTTTCTCCATATATACACATTTATATGCATGTGCAATCAGTGTAGATCCAGAGCAGCCTACACATTCTTGCCGTCTGACCAGGATCTGCACTGGTCGTATTTTGGTGAGAAATAACCGAACGAATAAAAAAGGAAACGGTGTAGACCCTATTCAGATGGTTCGGATGTGGTGGCTGCCTGGATCTACACTGTTTGCCCACGCAATTAAGGAATATATATGGAGGAAAGAGATAAAGTTGGTTGCGCACCCAAGTTACATGTACGAAAATAGCTGAATAGATGTCATAGGCAAAAATATATAAATTTTATTGTAAATATCGATGAATAATTTTAATTTATAGCTTTTGGCCATATTTTTATAATGACAACATAACATATACCATATATAACTTGCGAGGCTAGAGACTGGAGTAGATGGAAAACTTCTTTACCCAGCATTTGTTTTTTTTCTTTGTAAATGAATGAACCAAGATGGCTTGAAATTAAGTGCACGAGTCGGTTAATACCGTAGACAACAAGTAAGAAACATAACGATGGCAAGTTCCTGTCAAGGAAACAGACAACAGATAAAAAGGAACTTTGTAAGCCACTGAACACGACAAATATTGTGATATCATTACATTTCGCAATCTCCAGCCAGATTGCTGCGGGTGTCGTCAGTGGTGGGAACTATTGTGGGTTCTCTGCTGTTTGCGGCTCTTCCTTTCCTTGCGCTGGACCTCTCGCTTCTCACCAGCCTTCTTGATGCCGGTTTTGACATTTTGCACTGGTGCGGTTGGAAATTACTGTTTCGGGATCTACTGGGTTGACCTTGAATGACTTCTGATCCCACTTGCAGATATCCTTATAGAGCAGGGCGGGTCGACCGGTTGGCAGTGTTCCGGTGGCGAGCTCGCCATAGAGGAAATTCACTTAAGCGCTATTTGTGCAGTGTGGTGGCCGTAAAAAGTCTCCCTGTAAATATAGTCAGTGCTGTTATCAGTAAATAATCGGTTTCCGGTGTCATGCAGCGGTGATAACTTTTATTACAGTTATCTGATCTACCTTTTTGGAGGTTGTCCTGGTTTATCACAAAAGGAAGCGTCATTGGCAATGCATGGCTAGGCGCTGTCGCCGTCCGGGTTCACTCTCCAGTAGCGGCAATATCATTTTCACTAAACATGATTTTGATTTTTCTTTTATTTCATGAGAAAATGTGTTTTTGCCACAGTGTCGCTTGTCTTATGATTTTATATGACATGTTAATGTAACAAGGGTTCTGAAAAATCCACGCCTGAACCAAGGATTGAACCCGGAACCTCTCGCATGATAGTCCGACGCCCCACCACGTCGCCATAAAAGCTAGCTCTATGGCGAGATAGTACAAGTTCGGTACTAACTCAACCATAGCCGGGTTACATACACCCCCTCCAGATTGGAATTCGTCCTCGAATTTCCATTGAGTACAGAGATTCACTTGTGGAATGTTCTCGAGGTGTTTTATCATCCTTAGCAGACCCCACGTTGGGCGCCATTTGTAACAAGGGTTCTGAAAAATACACGCCTGAACCAAGGATGGAACCCGGGGCCCCTCGCATGCTAGTCCGACGCTCTACTACGCCGCCATAAAAGCTAGCTCTATGGCGAGATAGTACAAGTGCGGTACTAACTCAACCATAGCCGGGTTACATTAAAAGATGTGTGTATATAAGTTGGAATGTTCATGAGCCAGAAATAGCTGTTTATATTGAATAATAGATACTTGTGTTTCCTGTTCAAGGCACATTACGGTACAAAGAAAACTTGCGCGTGGCTGTAGTCATGCCCCTACCAATGCGGTATTTTAAATTTAAAGCCATATGTTCTTGGTATTACTGATAAAAGAAATAACTATCCTTTTAGATTTCATGCCATATTAACGCACTGCTTATTTAATTGGTTTGAAATGATAAACCTCAGACTGGGAAAGAAACTATTACCACCACAGCGATAATTTCAGACAATTCTGAACATTAAACCAACCAATGAAGTCGCGTATAACACTGATATAATATTATGTGATTGATTTATTTACTTACAGTCTTATTTGCATGGGGAGATCAGTCAGGACAATGAACTATAGATACCGTAATATAATGGCTAAAGTGAAGATTTATGAATGAATATCAGTGTTGTGGGCTATGTTTTCCGAGTATTGCATATTAAGCATTTTTGTAATGTGATAATGATCCGTCTGGGTCCTGTTTGGTATCTAGTTTTCTTATTACCATGATCAACCTTAAGGCGGTTTGTTATGTAAGTCTAGTCCGCTGTGACGACACGGTGGACGAAATTCATTTCTTGCGAACATTCTCTATACTCTAATGTCTCTAATGTCTCTCTTGAGGCAGTAGTAGATGTAACATCATCACGTATATCACACTTATTTTCTCTTATTTCATTTCTTGCATCAATATTAAGTTGATTACCACTAGTATCGAACTTTCTTTTTTATAAAACACAACCTTTTACGACCATTTTTTTTAAATCAAATACCATCATATATGAATATGTCGATATCGTGTTTGCATTTGCACTAATTAAGTATTATCTACTTATCAAGTCATCGATTCTACTCCCGGTAAACACTGCCTCCTTCACCAAAAAACTGAGAAATGTTAACAAACAGAGGCATGGTCACTTCCTTACTGGAGGCATCGATATTGTTTTAGTACACAAATGTGAGTTCAATGATTTTTATTTTTTTTTCTCAAGAAAATTTGAATTGCTTTCAAAGAGTCGGAAAATGTCATTACACATCTCATGCTCTATTACATTTTTTTTTTCACCGGGTGTTTCAAATTTGGTTGTCTAGAAAAAAAGTACACTCTTCATCGAAAAGTTTTATTTTGGTACCTGTAGTTGCTGCTGGTGAACGCATTAAGTCATCTCTTGGTCTCTTGACGAAACACATGGATAACGATTATGTCAAACGAACTATAATCATTTTCAAGGAAGTGCTGGAGGCACTGGCATGGTGCAAGTGGCATCGCCGAGGTGCTGCAGCCACAACCATCGCGTCTTTTTTTTGTACTAAAACTGCTTAACACTTATGGTTGCATAAAAAAAGATGGCATACACAAATACCAAGTTAAGGTAAAAGAGATAATAACAGTAATTAAAACCACGACGGATCAGCGACAGATATTGAGCGAATTTTCATAAGAAAACACAATATTTAAGGCAAATTATAGACTTTAACTTTAAAGCGATAATTAAATGTTACTTCATGAAAATCGACTTGAAGAAGTTATTATGTGAACGCTTGACATTAAGAAATATATTATTAAGTCTGTTTCTAAGCACCTTCACATTTAACCAGTGAAATAATTTATGGTTAGAAACACTTGATGTTTTTTTTTCAGATCCACTTAATGAGGGTGGCTATACCACGTGACTTAGAATGTGCACACACAAAATCACTCGCTTCAGGCAGGTTTTTGCTTACCTACTTTGTCGGCTGCCGCTTTCTCTAACATTCAAAGACAGTTTAAACAAAATTTGTCTTTGAATGTTAGAGAAAACGGCAGCCGATTGATATTGGAGGTTAAATGTCGATGTAAATGCTTTTTAACTGGAGTACGGTGCCCTTTAACTGATCAAAATCGGTCCAATTACTGAGAATTAAGCATAAAAACTACTTGAAGCGAGTACTGTATAAGTGGATAATTTCGCTGGCGTAAAAGTTCGCGTTTTCTGTTTTGCCGGCGTTTCGCGTGCGGAAATGTTCGCGAAAAATGGATTTCATGAAATTCGTAAAAATTACACATCGTTATATTCACTCTAAATTATTTGGTTGTCAACAAATTCCATGGTAGAAACTGAAAGTAGTCTTCCCAAAACTTGGATTGTTAAATGACAAACTGTGAACATCGTGATCCGACAGTCAATTAGCAACCATCAATGAAATGTTTGCCCTTTTAACAGATTCCTCTATTATTAAGGATAACCCGGTGTGAAATCTGACCGCAGTTTTTACCTGTTTACGTTGCAGGTGTGCTCAAACTGTGCTTGCCATTTTCGACGTGTTTAAAACATAATGTGCTGGAGAATTGACCTAATAACAATAAACATTAAGCAAATACATGCACATTGGCTTATGAAGGCCCATGATTTACTTGCATATCTGCATTTCACCAATGCGGGATACAGTCCTTACCGGTGTAAATAAATACAAATTACATAGACAGTTAATAGTTTTCAAAGGAATTGTCGTTTAGTTTATCAAATTTAATTTGTACAATTGTGTATAAGTTTTGATATTTGGTATTAATTGTACGTTTACATGGCTTTTAATCTGTACAGGTATACTATGTAGTCTTGTAATAAAGTTCAATGATCATAATGTTTTGTTTTACCATAGTCCGGTGTAAGGGTAAAATTTTGCTTGTACATGAGCTCTAATTTACGCTGGCTGATAATTTCGCGATTTTAATCAAATCGCGAAATACGCGAACATTACATCATCGCGAACATTACCACTTATACAGTAATTGTGTGTGCACGACATTCTAAAAGTGACGTAGTATAGCCACCCTGTCAACGCTTCACTCTTTACGGTACGTGCAGAACCGATAGTTCTGCCATCCTCGTAATGGCTCATGAAAGGTTTTATATCATCAGATATAAAACAGAAAACACCTCCAAAAATAAAGTTTGAAGTGATGTGTGTGAACCGTGTGTCATAACTGAAAGTCAGTAATACACAGGCCAAATGCAACCGAGCCTGCAATAGTTTCCTATCTATCGTGTCCAGTGGTTTGCAAAGCTTCTATGGTCTCATTCTCCTTCGCAAAGTTGTCGTTCCTTACACTCACTTTACATCTCTGCAAAAGGCTCGATGTCAAGATTTTTTTACCAAACTCGACAGCCTTATTTTATACAGTCAAAAATTATGAATTTGAAAACTTGAGGTAAAACAAATGACTGGAATCTTCACTATCTTTCATTAAAACCGAAGAAACCCAAGCTATTGTAAATGTACTTGGTGAACTACTTCTTTGAGTCAAAGTAAAAGTAGTCGAAAGTAGTCCCAGCCTATAACAGAGGTGAATGTAATGAGCCAATAGTGTAAGAGTGCTATGGTCTATCTGGATGTTTCAAGATCTGTTACATGCACATACGAGCTATGGATATGAACTGAACGTAGATTGATGTTTTTCTTGTGTTGTGTTTATGCCATGTAAAAATCCCTGGACAAAATTATACTATAAACATAAACAGTATATAGTATGTTTTTTAAGGAAATTAGAAATCAGGTCCCAAGATTATAAAACTGAGATTGGAGACCAATCTCAAATCTCAAGCATCTGATTGGCTGAATTGGAGACTGATCTCCATTATCGTTGATCAGATGCTTGAGATTTGAGACTGGTCTCCATTCTCAGTTTCATAACCTTAAAAGTAGCTCTGTCGTTCAATGTTCCAATATGTTCCAATTCTAAGCACACGACATTGCCACTTCTTGCCGAACCTATGATTAATAAATGTTCTATTGTCTGGTTTATTTATTATACAGGAGACGAGAAAGTGGCGTAGCACGGCACTAGAGTTGGCTTTTGTCGAAACTAGGCAAAGCCTAGTTCTATATTAGACTTTCTACGTTGTATATATTTATATATAGTGTATTGCTCTTTTACAATCATTACTCTTTATTATAATTTAATAACTTGTCAGCTGCATTATTGTAAGATGTACGGGTGAGTAATGATGCCTCTTTTGTAATCGCGTACATAATGAACGGTTGCCAACGGCTTAACGTAAGTTCTGTTGCAAGTTGTAAACTTATCGCAATAGAACCGAAATGAGTTCCATTTCCACACAGTGGAGCTAGACCCAGGATCTGATACTGGAAGAGGACGTACTTTAGGGGCACAATGTACGTCCCCTCGGAACAAAACCGGAAAATTACCTCTATTTGATGGGTTCTTGAACATGTGCGAAGAACAATTATCACCAAGGCAACCTGTATTTGTTTGATTATATGAGAACCTGTTGGGACAAGTGTGAGGTTGGTGCACCTTAGAACCTGGTTTGAACACCCGGTGAAAAAATGTTTCGCCACTGACCGTTCCAAGGCGGTAACCTCTCGGCTTCTCACTTTTGTTAATTGAGGCGTCTATTTTAAAACTGATCATTGTAAAACTATGCTCTCTTCTCTTGACTTCTCTTCTTTTTGGCTTTGTTAGGCGACTGTTTCTACTCGATGAAGTATGCATAAAAGTTGAAAGTTTTTTTTAAAATCTATTTTCATGATAAAATAGTGCATGTTTTATTGCATTCATATTTCGACAGTGATATTGATATTTCAAGTTTAAATGATACAATATAAAGTACTGGGTTCGCCCTTGTCTTAAACCGCTTGTGGGCGAAGTCATTAGCTTGACTTCTTCATACTGATGTTTTGCCTCGAACGGGGAACGAGCTATGAACCTACTGTTGTTATAATGCTTAGAACTCAGTAAGATTAATGGTTGCCGAACGCAAAATATTTTGTACAGCAACATTTTAAGACTTACTCTTTGGAATGTGAAAGAAACGCCCTAAGTACGATCTAATAGCTTAAGCACACAGGACCACTTGTATCGGAATTGCAAACGAGCGTGTTAAGGAGCAAATATAAGTCGATGCGAAGACACATAAACATTAAAGGGGCCGTCACACTATGTAGTTCTGGTTAACGTTCTCTGAACGTTTCAATCGTTTATTTTTTGAGCATTCCAGAATGAGGATTAAACATCTGGCGTGTTACGTGTATAAACGTTTAGTCTAACGCACCACTAGCGTGTGTCTAACGCACTAGAAGCGTGTAACGGCGACCAAGTAAGAAACTCTTAAAACAATTAGCATGTTTCACGTGCCACTTGCGCGCGAAGAACGATATGTCAACGTTAGACGAGCGTACTGAGGCATGGACATTCGGGTAACGCTCGAATGACGCTCAATTGTCGCCAAAAGGACGTTCGTTTCACTTTAGTCACACGCTGCATGCGCTAGGAGACCGTTCAGCGGTCGTTGATAGGTCGCCAGAGGGTCGTTCAGAAAAGGAAACGATTTGTAACAACCAAGTAACGCTTGAGTAACGACTGACTCTCGATAGCCGACGGACCAGCGTTCTCCGCCGATTCCCGATTCATTAGCCTTCACACAACACACTTCTGGCGATATCCCAGCAACCACTGACGACTAACAACGTTTCCTCAAACGTCGTAGACCGCCGGCCAGAACGTCCTAGTGTGACGGCCCAATAAGGAATGCAATGATAAGACGGTGAAGAGGCACAATGGCAAATTATGGAAGTACGGTGGTCTTATTTATCGGCATTTTAAGTAAGGGCGGCAACATTTTGTGTGGTCAGGGCTACTGAAAACACTTAGTTTACCCGGCACATGTTGCTCGGAGTAAATTTTGGTTCTTGAAAACCAAAATAAAAAAGAAATGAAATGCGATGCGTCAATTTGTAAAACACAGAGTTGTAAAATGTCATCATGTGAAACTTTAGTACAGATAAGATTGAAACTTTACAATTTAGATTATATTGTGTTGTGTAATTCGTTCAGCATTTGACAATCTATTCAACTTAATGCACCGATACATGGGAACAATACGTCCTATTTCCGTAAACAGGGGCAGGATACACTAAAATATTTACAGTACAGTTCAAAAGTCAAGATCCTTTCAGCTAAACAGGGAATAAAAGGAACATGTGTCATTATCTACCTTCACCATGGAAACTTCATACTGAATGGACTCGCTCCACAGATCTTCCTACACCCTTTATCCCACAGCGTCTGCAAGGAAACTGCAAACTGGATCCGGATGGGTGCACGCCCAACTGAGTAGATCTACTCCAAAAGACTTCAAATACTTGCCCCTTTCCCCACTGGTCGGCAGTCGCTCTCTGCAAGGTGCGCGATGACGTTACAATGGTAACCACCTGCTATAATTCGTGATATGGAATTTACGCCCGTGATTTCAGTTTTCGCCCCTCCCTTTTCATGCAAGGTACCCGCTACACGGGCATTTTTGTGTTTATTTGTTTCAATTTATAATGTAATTTATATAATAACAGTTGAGAGCGGAGTTGTTTAGCTTATCAATTTTTCAGGTTTTTGATAAAAGATTTAAAACTTTTGTGAGAGATGCATATCTGCAATTTATATGATGCCTTGCTGAGCATTTCTCTCTTGAAAATATTTCTTTTAGCATTTTACTAGATAGAAGTTCGTGGTGTCTGTATTTATGCAAGTTCCAACATCACAGCAATTCTTGTGATACAGTGGGGCTGGCTATACCATACTCACGTTAATTACATGGGAGCAGTTACTAAAGTATGTTTGTGTTTCGTACCTTAAGACTTGCAACCTTGAAAATTGAACTTATTTTGTAATGACAGGCCATGTACTTACCACGTGGCCGCGAGTTAGTGTTGTACTGATAGTATGCTTTAGTGGCTTCCTTTCTTTCTGGGTTGGCTGAACCTTAAGTTAAACAACATCACGTTACTTTTTCAAACACAATATGAACTAACCACTACTTTTTGAATTTTTGGTGTTTTTAATGAATCTGCAATGATTGTATTGGTATTATTTGTATGTGAATGAACTGTTGGGATTTAAGCCCATTCAATCCCTTAAAGAATTTTTTACGTGTACTTTAGAAAGAACATTTGCAGCACTACATGATTTTCAAATATATTATTAATGCATGGAATGTTACTTTATCAGCTTTAACAAACAGTGATTTCCGAAAGCTACGTTAGGCTTATATTAACTTTTGACACTCGTCTACAAGCGCCTAGCTGTAGCTTCGTAAAACCCAAAATAAACAATCTCCCTAATATAAGCTATAGTAAACAATCTCTCAGTTCGACTGCAGCCGCCGAGGAAAGAACATCTACAAACCTTCATGAACCTACAACAACAGGCGCACGCCTCATCGCTTCGAAGAACACTCTACGATCATCCGACACATCATTTACCATATGGAGAATGTTCTTCGTCTGACCACCTAGCGGTTGCTCGATAATTACCACACCTCCCCTACCCACTGTATTATGGACTTAGCTCCGCGGAGAGGGACCGGGGAGACGGTAATGGGTTGACTATGTTTTCAACACCGTTTCTCCGGGTAAAATGGACCGACCACAGATGATGGCGGGACGAGGAAAAAGATCTGGGGTTTGGCTCTCCAAAAGATAGTCCCTTGTTGGCGGTAACAGCTACCTGGATGGTGGCTGTAAACCTTATCAGGGACGGGACGACTGCTGATGCTTGGTTGCAGAGAAGACAGTGAGATCTTTCCTTCAATTCGATACCGAACTTTCGACCTATCATCTTCCAGATTGTCACAAATGGATGAGGTCCTAAGGCTGAACTATCTGTGTGGCATTCAGGCACCCCCTTTTTGGCTTCAAAATTGGACCGCACACCAGTTGCACATAGCAACTCGCCTAGTTCCCGGCAAAGAAATCTCACTTTCACAGACCAAACCTTAATCGAAAACGGTTTGCGGATTCATGCTGGAGTCATCGTCAATAATACCATACCAAATTTGATGAAGAAATTCAAAAAAATCGCTAAGTGTCGCGTTCCACCTTAATTCCATGTATTTTATATACACGTATATAGCTACATGTATTTTATATACACGTATATACCTACATGTATTTTATATACACGTATATACCTACATGTATTTTATACACACGTATATACATACATGCATTTTATATATAGGTATATACATACATGTATTTTATACACACGTATATACCTACATGTATTTTATATACATGTATACACCTACATGTATTTTATATACACGTATATACCTACATGTATTTTATATATACGTATATACATACATGCATTTTATATACACGTATATACATACATGTATTTTATATACACGTATATACCTACATGTATTTTATATACATGTATACACCTACTTTATATACATGTATAAACCTACATGTATTTTATATACACGTATATACCTATATGTATTTTATATACACTTATATACATACATGTATTTTATATACATGTATACACCTACATGTATTTGATATCCGAACATTAATGTGCTGTCAGTGTGTCGGTAGAAGCCTGATATTTACCAAATATGTTACGTACCCTCTGAAATAACTTTAGATAACATTAAAAGTTTACAAAATGAATTTCAATAGGAACGATTATTCCATCGGCTAAGACACGAATTTCTTTAAAATATTGGCAAACAAAAATCATATATTTATTAACTACTTGCGTAGAACCATGTGACTTCTCTCGGGTCTAAATGTGCTGTACATATTTTAAAATAATTAGCAAATGAAAGTTTACTGTGATGAACGACCCATAATTCCTCAAATTACTAACTGCGTTAGTAACATTCACTTTGCTACGCAATATTTACATTTTAACGTGAAGGTAGTCTCCCTTGAGTGTCCTCCAAATAGGAGAGTGTTTCATGATAAACAAAATGTGCGATTTACACACGACTTTCACATTTCACATGCCTATGTTATATTTAAGATTTTAGTTTGTAATGACAGTGGAATATGCGCCGTTTATTCGATCGGAATGGGATAATTATTTGTGTGATTTAATTAGTATCTCGGATAAGCTATATATCGAATATATCGCCGCTAAATGTATACCAGTTACGTCAATATCTATTTTAATTCGACAGTATAGTATGTTTGTGGTATTTGCTTTGTGCAAGTAATTCCGTTTGGATATATACCGTTTGCTTGTGTATCGTGTATAGTTTATTGTGCTTTGTTATATGCGGATATATACGATTACGATAACTAAATGGTGAGTAACATAGATTAATGCAGATGATTCAACTGTGAGTAGATGTGTAAACGTGTTTGTATTTTATGTGAGTTTTATATCAACCTTGACATTTATGCATCCGGACATAAACATATCCGGTGCATGAGACCGAGGTAATGACCGCATTTCATTAGGCGAAAAAAATGATACGATGATGCAACTGTCCAGGGGTTCGATGTTTTAATTAATGTATGTAATCTGTTACAGACCAGATAAGAACACCATCGATTTATAGACAATCTAGATATCTGCATTAAGTATAAATGTGTATGTATTTACTGATAATCATGATTGACTTATTAGAAAAGGGGATATCGTATTTTTATAGTAGTAATTATATTAAGTCCACAAGTGCACTAAATGTGTATGTTATCGGACTGTTTACTTTTAAAGTTCATGTCGTGGGAAAGTAAGGCCGATCGGTCGATCATAATTTCTTTTTATAGGTTTATATAGTTCCATAAGCATTCACAGAGTATTATGATTTAAATGATTTTAATTTCAAAATATATCGATCACATATACAGTAAAACCCTTCACAAAGACCACACCGATAATAAGGTCACTATTTCAATGATCCTTTTAACAGTTTTATACACGTGTCTACCGCAGAAATGAGACCGCACCACTATAATGGCCACTTTTGTCCGATCCCAGACGTGGTCCAAATGGAGGGGTTTCAATGTATATTGTACAATGTTCACATCTCTGTTATTCGAAGTCAGGTCATTTTCATATACATGGAGATTTTGTTAAGCTTTATATCCCGACCCGCTTTGGAAATAGCCTGTTAAGCTGATCTTTATCTTCTGATTCGTTCGACACTTCCGTTGTTAATTGTAATACTCTTTTAGATACGTCAGTTTAATATTTTACTAACAATATTTCCCTACTGATCTCATATCATTATGTTTAATATTTTACGCACAACAACAGGCGTTAGGAGGTTATGGTTGTCCATATTATCTAAGTACATACCAACCAATTAGTATTACGATAAGGCAATGCCCGTTTTATCTGAGGTCAGTATTTTTAACCTCTGTCTCGTGGGGGATATTATACTCTTTTGGACACGTCTATTTAAACAAATATTTTCCGAGTGATAACGTATATTTAATAATTTACTCACAGGCAGTTTTATGTGGTTGTGATGATTCACATTATGTAAAGTGCATACAAACCAATTAGCAGTAAATTATCGACATAAATAACAAGGCAATGCCCGTTTTATTTGAGGTCACCATTTTTCACCTCATTCTCGTTGCGGATTAAGCCGCTCTGCATAAATAAATGACGCAGACGATATAGGCAGTCTTTGTCATTAATTTTGTTACGAGATGTTCTTATATACTGGAAAGGAACAACTCAGGCATATGGAGTAAGAGGTAAAGCAGAAGTGACACGAAGCCTTTGAAGAGATGAGTCTACTGATCACACAACTAAAATAATAATGTAATATAATTAATTAATTATATAGTATGACGAGTATGATGTAATTACATAATTGATAATGTTAACAAGGTCTTGTTCGGTCATTTCGAAAATATGCCGAGAAGAAAAAGTTTAGTCAGTAGGAATACTTGATACGATAAAATTGTTAAACATTAAAATTGAAGACAAAAGCATCATTTAGCACAAAAATCATTTAATACCCATTGAATTTCAACAATATTAAACTGAACACAGTCATAAAAGCCATTCAATTTGATTAAGATTTAAGACAGGGCTCAAAATCAAAATTTACATTACACTCAATATTTTGTATGACCACCTCTAGCTTAAATAAAAGCCAGAAAAAGCCTTTCGTATGTTGTTTACGATTGTTCGAATGATGTGTAATAGTGTTTGGGCCAATTCCTTGTGCAATAACCGTTTCAGATCATTTACGTTGTTGACGTAAATCCTGTCACGCACTTTTCTTCCAAGATAGTCGCACGTGTTGAATCGGGGAGAGATCAGGTGATTTTAATTGTCATTCGAGTATTTTTATGTTGTTTACAACAAGAACGTTCCGTGTAAGACGTGGCGTGTGGCAGCGTGCATTATCCTGCTGTAGAACGTAAGCATTGCCGTTCGCTATGTAAGGAACAGTGACAGGGATGACGATATCTGCACAATAATGGGCGGCATTTAAGACATTCCGTATTGTTTTGAGTTTTGTCTTGCCATTATAAGAAATACCACCCCAGATCATAACGATCCCAACACCGTAACGGTCATATTCCAAGACGTTAGCAGGATCAAACCTGTCTCCTCGGCGTCGCCAAACACAATTAATTCCATCAGCTTCTTTGAGATTAAATTTGGACTAAGCGGGGAAAACGATCTTGTTCCATCGCTATATGTTCCAGCGACTGCCCTGGCGTGCCTAATTCAAATGTGCGACGCGTTGACGTGCTGTTGGAAGAATAAGGACGTCAAGCTGGCGGCCGAGCAGGTCTCAGCCGGTTTCAAGCGTAACAAACGAATATTCTTGATCCCCGTTGATTGTCTAAGACGTTGAACGAGCTTTTGAGCAGGTGTGAAGCGATTACGTCGTGTTGACGTTACTAAGTAGCGATCTTCGCGTGACGTTGTTTTCAACGTCCTACCTGAACGATGCAGGTTGTTGACGCTGCCAGTTTGTCAAAATCGCGCTTGCATACGATATATTGTTCGCTCATGGCAAACAAAACGACCTGTAACGTCAGCAGCGTGTAAACAAGTTTCTAGATATCTCAAAGCGATATTTCTGTCATTAATGGAGAGGCCAGTAGTGCGACCCAGGCTATCTACCAGCAATTTTACTCCGGCTTTATTTCATTGTGGACAATACACTTTTAATGCCAAAGAAAATTTGCGAAAATATCCATGCCGGTTTTCATCGGCACGTGCATCTCGAGCATTTTGAATTTACACAGTCACGGTCTAATGAGGAAGGTTTTCGTGAACAAATCACTGTGTATGTGATAAGAAGAGTTAGTACAACACATGTGTTCAATTTTTTCTACGATATTTGCAATATTGTAGATTTAGGGCGAAAACAAAAATACTGACTAAACGTTTTCTTTTGAGTATATATGAGCCGATTCGTTGAGCTAATTGTTTACGTCTGACGAGCCATGGATGTTATCACTTATCTCAAAATATTATAATGCTTTAATGGGAACGTTTTATCTAACAGGAGAATTTCTGTTGAGATAACTATTTCTGTGTTCTAGAGCAAACGCATCATTAAATTTAACTGAGAGTCTATCCTGAGATAAACCACGTACACATCTCGTAACGTTAAAATTCGATTGAAAATGTGACTTCTTTTTACCAAATTAAAGTAATGAACAAACAGATTGAATGGTTCAAGGGCCTTAGGCACTCGACATAATCAGGTATAATGTATTAATAATTGTGTAAGACAACCGTTCAAAAATTGATAAGGTTTTGTTGTTGTTTTTTGTAAATTTCACTTAGTCTATCCTCAAGATCATAAAACTGAGAATGGAAATCAATCTCAAATCTCAAGCATCTCATTGGCTGAAATGGCGACCATTCGCTACTCAGATGCTTTAGATTCGAGACTGGTTTCCAAGCTCAATTTTATTACCTTAGAGCCTAGTAACATAACAGTCTAGACATGGTTAGTTATGAGTGCTTTGCGGTCGCCGCATTAATTAACCTATATATCGGGCTAACGTTATCCATAATTTGTCGTCGACATATGTTTTAACAATCACTGAACAATATGCACGTTTATTTAATTAATGTCGTGGTCCTACCTGCGGACTTTTGTCGCACTTGATTTGCCTGTTTTCTGTTTATTTAATCTTAAAAACAATCTATGGTTATTACGCGATAATATATAGGTTTATCAGTATATCTTCATATCAATACAGAGTACACTAGTGTATACTTCAGTGTAGTGGGTTGACAAGTATCGCCGACTTGACTCCGCTAACGTGAAACTCAGACACGCTATCGGCATAAAACCCAGCTCGGCACATTGTCTTTACTTCATCCGATGCGTTCTATATTTTGATGAGGATAACTTTATCCGATGCGTTCGATATTTTGAAGAGAACCAGGACCCAAAATCATAAAACTAAGTTTTGAGATCAGTCTCAAATCTAAAAGGATCTGACTGGCTGAAATGGCGACTGGTCGCAATTTCAGCCAATCAGGTGCTTGAGATTTGAGACTGATCTCCAGATTTATTTTTATGATATTGGGCACAGTTTGTTTCTCTTAGTTATGACGTTATATTAATCTACAAAGACCTCATACTGCTGTGGTCGAGGTAGATCGGTGCCTGTTTACTTGAAGTGACACATCTGTAAGTGTTAGTGTTGTCATGATGTAAACAATTAAATCTCGTATAATATGTCTTTACATTATCGACTTTGGAAACATGCAAAATGTCCATGCATTCCATTTCCTTATAACAGAATGTTATGTAAATTTACGGTTATCTACATAGTGATACAAAGAAAATTAATTTTACTTACTGAGCCTTTTCAATTTAGAAAAATAAGCGCGATTTATCCCAAATTGTGGATATTGTTAGAGAAGTTTTGTTAGTTGTCATCATATCTTATGACGCATCGACATCCTGGCGATATTCGCTTGGCAACATAAACAGTTGTTATTCTTCATCCGTTTTGGAATAACTTAAGTCATTCTGAATTTTGTGCCTTTAATGAAGAAGAAAAGCACTTTTTTATCTGACATTATTTCATGAAAGTAAATTGATCACGTGGCATATTTTCTGTGGATTAGCCTAACCACAGCTACCAAGAGACAGTCATATGATTTTTACAGTATAAATAATTTGCATACGGAGTTCTGACCGACTTTTTCTTAATGCGAGGAAGATTTCTGCTCCAATTTGGGTTGAGTAAAACTGACAACATGTTTTTGCAAAATTAATGTAAGTATATCATTTAGGAAATGTCAGCAAAAAACAGTTTAATTAATTAGCCGCAAGGGACAGATTCATCTCAGTCACGAAGCTTCGCATTCACCGCGGCCGTTCTCGTCTTATTTACATGAATTCTGATGTAGTCTTGGGCATAATATTAATTGTCTGTAAATTTGACAGTCATTTATCGTTTTGGCAGATAAAGACATTCTGAGCCAATGTCCTACTTTACGTAAATGCATGGTATGCCTTGTGTTCCGCTGCCTCGGAACTGGTCTTGTTCCGCCTATTTGGGTATGTCTGTATATGGCGAGCCTAATTATGAACTGTTCTTGTACTGCTGTTAGTTCGCTTGCTGGTCTGGTCGTGTTTACGCCCGCTTTTCAAGTGGATGTCATATAATGTTGCGTGTCAAGCCCGTGAGAGGTCGTTTTCATCTTCTATGTGTATAACAGCGTGTCATATTTGAAATTGCATATTTCTTGTTCCGCGCTTGTTGTGTCTGTAATTATAATTATACATGTATACGGTTCTTTGTCAGAAACAAGTTCTGTTCTGTCTTCCCTGTGTATGTCATTATATATATCATGAAATCTTTAGTCTTCTTTGGACACGCCTTTTCCGGAAACGGTTTTACCAAATATCAGTTATTTCTGATCAACATGTTCAAATTGGTTCCTACTCAGAGCTTCAGACATTATCATGAATTGTTAATTATTTAGTTTTAGGTTAAAACTATAAGTCGGTGACCTTGACATTAAGTGTTCTTTGACGGTTGTATGGCGATTAGTCATAATTGTAGACGATGCCGGTCTTTTTGGCTAAAACATAAATCTGACTATGATTAGCAAGTCAAGGACCGTCATTAGTATATAAGAAATTCAAATTGTGCATCAAAATGCAGTCACAAACAGTTAAACTTCAAAGTGCTTGCTTTGCCTAAATATAATATTACTTATTTTGTTTTATTTTGCGCAGTAAGAGGAAACATCATGCAGTATTTTATTAGTCTCCAGGAGTTCTAACAGAATTTAAATACGACAGAAATAATCCCGGAAGTTATGCGTCATCCATTGACGTAACTTCTGTCTCAGTGGTTATGATATACGCTTTCATTCAGCTGAATACATCGATCTTAGGAATCATTATAATTCAATTTGGTCACATCTGGTAAATGCTCCGCGTCTATGTCAGTATATTCTTGTGATTTGAAATATTTGCTTTGATTAATAGAAGATTTGTCTTCACGATTGTCTGTCTGCTCGGGTATTGAGGTAGATAAAACAAAATACAGCGGTCACTTTCGTTTCTCTCTAATAAGTATGTAAAGTGATTAATACAGTAATCCTCTAGAATAATACAATATACTTCATTTTATCATGTGAACAATAAACATTTCAGATTAATAGCTAATTTGGTAATGATAAAGGTAAAGGCTTATAGCAGTGTAACGCAAACGTGCACTCTTAAAAGTTATTGTATCCGTATGTTTCTATTGTTTGCTGACAGATGTGGGAAATTACGCAAGTCGTAGTTACGGAAAATATGCATGCAGAAAACAACTGCATAAAACAGCTCGTTCTCCCAACCGAGGAAGAAGAGAGAAACGTATGGATATAACATGTAGACAAGGAAGGGATTTCTTGAAATATTCAGTTACCGCTGATGGGGTGGTGACTGGGTTGTCAGCAGTTGAACTTGAAGTTGTTACCTAATCGTTATAACACATTGACATGTTACTAATAACTATACAATCACTAAACGTGGAGTGTACATAGGATTGGTCCTTGACATTTGTATAATGTCCCCACTGACGGTAGAGTCAACCGTCTAATAACGCGGAAATCCAACCGTGCTTCGTTAATTTGTCGGAATCCAATTATTATTTGAAGATCACCATGACCTTGACCTTTGACCTATTGAGCTAAAAGCAGTAGGGTTATCAAGTCAAATCTGGTAAACCAATATTCAACTTTTAGTTCAGTTATTCAACAGATCGACCCATTTTTACGGTCAGTTTTAACGGTCATCGCGGCATTGACCTTGAACATGAAATCTCTAAATTGATACGGTCATATCAATCCGATTAAAATCATCTCCTGAAAACCGCTACATTATCAGTATTTGACGACGAGCCACTAAACTTGCATTTATAAACAACCTACCGAACCAACCAGAATGTCAATACTATACTGAATACATTTTTACTAAGTAAATGTCTAAAGGAAATCAATGTCAATTTTTATTAAATTTTAAATTAAAATGGAAAATAAAGATAATTCAACCGGGGTGCCATCCATATGTCAACTATCCAGGCAGTAATAACATAGTTTCAGATTGTGATATAGTAACTGTAACAGAAGTGGCAATTGTTAAATCTTTAAATAAATTCTTCCATAGAAGAAAGGAGAATGGAAGGGTGAAAATAAAAATTCTTTAAAAAATTCCTTGTGCCAATTAAGATTGTCTAATTTATGTTTATTTTTAGGTTTGTTTTCTTTACTGATCTAACATGTTTTAACGTATTGAAAATCAAAATACATTGATAGCACAGTTTTATTCAACTGTTTTTTTTGTCGTCAGATAGATTCGGATGATTTCTTTATTTATAAATGAAAGTGCAATGACAACAGTGGACGGCTTTTGAAATGGACATAAAACTTAACAAAACTTGTACCAAGTTATTTAAGACACATATAGGAATAATTTTGATAAATTACAAAGTTATATCCTGAATTTTGTTAATAGTGATATAGACCTTGAAACTAGAGACCAGTTAAATGTTCTGCGTGGCACTTTTTATTTTGGCAATTAGAATTGATAATTATGGTGCATATATGTGCAAAGTTACTCAAATATGTCTATGTGCATGACGAAGTTTACAAACCGGGCATGAAAAATTTGCACCCGCTTATCCAAACACCCGCAGATCTTCCCAAACTTATAACCAATTTTTCCTGGGATGAGATGGTTTATACATAATCTACACGCAAAGGAAAATTAAGAGTTATATCAAAATGTACGTTATTTTTTACTAATGTCAGCCAGGAAACTTATATATGGCACAAAACACATCAAATAATAAGAATTTGAACGAGTTCGTAAAACCTAAGCGATTGCCAGGTTGCAATGATTCCCATGTCAGCATATTCCGAGTACAGTAATACGGCCACGCGTTTACATTATAAATATCCGTAACAAACGACTTTGAGATATATAAGTACGTTAGTGACTTGAATGGGTGCAGATAAAAATATTATAGAAAAAGAACATCTGTCTGGCAAAATCTGTTTATGACTATTAGTTTAAAAATCAGGCGATTTAAATAGCTTAAAGGAAACAATTTTCAACACGTTTCTAACTTATCTTAAAAAAAGACAAACTCCAGTCTCACTGAAAAAAGTTTGCAAGAGGAAGCAAAAACTTTATTGCTTGCAAGGAAGACAGAGCTCGTTTTACAGATAATTCTTATGACAACTATACTTTATGGATTTGTCTAGACTTGATGAGTCGCTGTATTTCGTTAAATTTGTTACATATGTTAAAAAACAAATAGGCGCCCAAAGGGTACTAATTGTTCATCTGTTTTGCTGAAAGATTTTTATATCGGTATGAAAGAGACTTTATTTCTTTAAACATCAAAGTGACATTAAAATAGATCTAGCCTTTTATAATGTGTTCCTTTAAAGAACTTTCAATTATAAAGAGGGAAAACACCATTTTTGTTCCTTTGTCACATATTTACGCGACCAGAAAATTTAGGGTAAAACACAATTTTACTAATATTTCATATTATATGCATCTTTAAGACAAACGGACAGTCGTCAATATCATATTACTCATGTGGTCATTCAAAATCATGTTTTATGTTGTTTATGTTTGTGTTAAGATGCAAATGGAATTTTAGGGAATATGATATCTAGCTATTTTACGCTATTGTTCTAACTTGTCTAAACGTATGTAAAATAAAGATTTATTAAGACCATTTATTTTGCAAAGTTTTATTGAACTGCATTATGATTGTTTTGATTTTTAGCGATTGAAGTGCAGTGACGAGTGTAGACGGCCATTTAGCAAAATGTATACTGTATGATCGATTACAAACTAAATATCCTTTAAATATTCATGGCAACATCACGTTGGTGTTTTACAACAGCTTGTGATCTAATAAATTTACTAGCGAAAGATCGTGTCTTGAAAACGTTCACATCTGCTAGAAATTAAAGGTTGTAATCATGTTGAAATTCTCGGGATTGAGCAAAATTCGAAACTGTAAGTTGACTAACTACTATGTAGTAATACATGCAAACATTTTCGTGTTTGGTCAAAATGCGGACAGGGTTAAGTACATTATATATACTGTTATACAGGTATTATGAATCAACAGACTCCAACTTGCAATGACACGACAGCAAATCCGACAACACCCATTGGTTTAACATACGGTCTTGTTTCAGAACGGATCATGAACACATTTATTAAATGTACAATAAACTTAATTATAAAATTATATTTTGTTTCAGTTTTACATGTATAAGCGTCTGGAAGGATATATCCCTTTTGACTTCTATATATCTACTAAAAACATACTTAGTGGAAAACCAATCTTTTTTAAGTCGTTACTACTTTTTATGTATCTGTACTTGTCTTTGATTTTGATGAATATGTCTGTCACAAGTGTTTATGTTACTGAAATTGTTATACATAATACAAGATAAGTTATATTTATGGAAGGCAATGATTTATTGTAAATAAGCTATTTCTTGTTTTTAATATAACCTCTTATACTTGCAAATTTTCTTTTTGTCATTATATGTGATGATTTTGTCATAATGAGTTAGTTTTGTAAAATGAGATGTTAGCTGTGTTCCGTGAAAGTCTCTAGCTATTTCATCATTTCATTGTATTTTTTTTTCAAGGTTTAAGGTTTCACGCCATCCCGTTACTTTCTGGGGACGAAATTGTTCGCGGTATTTCGTTGTCACAACCTTTAATGTCTGGTGCAAAGACAGTTACAAATTTATAAGATACAAGTTACACAACACAAAATATTACAGAAGAACAGTGTGTAAAGAAAAAACTTATCCTATCAACTACTAGCTGGTATACATCATCAGATAATGGCGGTGACTGCTGTAGCTTTCTAATATGAATTCATCTGGCATGAAATTATTTAAGTAGTAATTTTGTTTAATTATTATTTTATTTATTCATTCATACGTTGCCCTCTTTTAATGAAAAAATATCCTATTTTCGAAAATGGTATTTAATTTGTTTACATTATTCGAGACATCGCAGCACGCAATTTATTTATTCGTGTCGTTAATGGTCTATTTTCGCTCCATCTTGCGTAACAAAATACTTCTTCTCAGAAATTAAATGTCACAAAATTACGTGAATTGTCTATTACCGGCTCCAACAGATTGAAAATTGGAGCTAGCAATTTAGCCCGCGTGTAATGCCAATACTATCTCTGATGTTTAATTTTGCAAGTTATCATTGCAAGGAAAGATTAAGTTTATCAGGGTTTAAATGAGAGTGAGGGAATTCGTTGGAATAATCAATCTTTTCTTTACCATATTCACAAAAACTAAAGAACACAAATATCGTTTAAAATGCCAAAATGAGTAATATGTTTAACAAATGTATACAGCAAGAGATATTTATAGCACTGTGTTAGACATTGAATTTCCTGGTCGCGAAAATATGTGACAAAGGAATAGAATTGTCGATTTCTCACTCCATAATTTAACATGCTTTAAAAGGACACACCATATTGTTGTCAGCGTCATAGTTTCTGAGAACATGTGGGAGTGTGGCCCTCCGTCCTCCGCCTGCCGAACGTCTGTTTATTTGAACGCCCTTTGCTCATAAACTCCAGCTCTCCATTGCATCATATGGCCACTAGAAGTAAAACCATAAAAAGAAACGACCGATCAGAACCGCTCGAAAGAATTTCACCGAATTAATTTATAACAGCCTTATATCAACCTCTCTTTGATTTTTAAGATGGTTTCACTTTGTAGTAAACTAAGCAAATCAGAGCTAAAATAGAAAAAAAGTTAAACGTTTTCTTCTCAGAACCTTTACCATACTTTGATTTGTAGCATCATTTAAAAGGTTCCTCTTCGACATAAATACTGGAGATAAAATAGATTTCCCTGCACAATCATTACATTAAACTGTTTGAGCTGTGTTCGAATTGTTTTGCTCTGCTGCAAAATATGGCCGCCAGAGCTTAAAACAGAAACAAATGCCTAATTCAGCTCTTTATTATGCAAAATCGATACTGTATGTTTAATGTTTCCACTTACTTAGCTAGATTAATAATAAAACACCGGATAAAGTTATCGCAAACCAACACTGTCACAATATGGTGTCTCTCACCTTAACACCCAGTATTCCCGCCATTCTCAGGTGAGCGTTTACGGCCTCTTCAATCATGGCCTATTTATACTTATAAAAAGCTTACTTTAATTGCTTAACGGCATATTGGCTTACTATTATCCATGATTTTCATTAAACATAGATACTTAATCCCATGCATTTTGAAACCCAAATATAGGTTAAACATGTTAAAATTTTAATCGCTATACAAGGATAGTCCCTGTAAGTCTACAAATAAATAATATTTATTGGCATCGTATTACGTTTTTATATATCCAAGAAAATCGAATTTCCATTTAATTAAAAAAATTATGCATAAAAAAGAGAAATGTTTCATTTTCTCTAAATAAAACTTCGCACAAATAAATGTTCCCGCGGGTTTATCATTATTTCATATACATGAGAAATATTTTTTAGACCAGTAAAGAAAAATAACTACATCTTAACACTCAATAAAATTCTATTTGAACGAAGTGCAAAAACTAAACAACAGCGATCATTGTTTATCAAGTTATAGAAAATTAGAATTCTGTTTAAACCCTTACATAAAAAATAAACAACAGCTAACATTATTTTAAATGCCAACATAAGAAATATGATACAGACAGCAATATCGTGTGTTCTTATGTATAACTAATGTATCAAATATAATATATTAAATTTTATAAACATGTGTTTGGCCTTGAATTTCCTTGTCGCGTAAATATGTGACAGAGGAATAAATTGTTGATTTTTTCTTCGCATTTGAAAGTTCTTTAAAAGGACTCAAGATATTGTTGTCGATATCATATATTACTCGTTTGGAGTTAAACTTCTTATTTTGTTGTTTAGTTTATGTTTTGGATGCAAATAAAATTGATAATTTATTGATAAATGTCACTTTAAATTATTAGAGACTGTTATAAAACGATGTACTTTTACCATATGGCTCTAAACCAGTACAATGAAAGTTTGCATAAATGTTACTTTTCTATCCTTCCATTCACACTGGCACTTTGGAAGTCTCCTAATTTCCTGCCGGACAAGAAATAGATTATTTTATTTATATATTAGCGACTAGCGAATGAGTTTTCGATGCTAGGCAGTATTGTGCTGTTATTGTAGCATGGTCATTGTGACAGCAGTTGTGATCCACTGACGTAGGTCCACCAGCCGCTCATATTACATGGTTATTATGACTAAAAATATATGGATTCAGTTTCGTCTTATTATTAATAAGAAAATTATAACGATTGCCTCTGTTATACGTAAACGACATTTGTTGGAAATGATCTCTTGTTTCAATTTCACAAATGCGCACTTCAATCCTTCATAATTTAATAAAAAAGTAAAATACCCATATTAGGAATTGCCATATTCGGAAGACACAGCCCCCCCCCCCCCCCCCCCCCCACACACACACACACATAGCTAAGAAGAAGAGAGGAAGGACATGGTTTATAAAATGACCAATTTCAAAACAGAAACCACAAACAATTAACAAAAATGAGAACCTGAGGGTTACCGCCTTGGAACGGTCAGTGGCAAAACAATTTGCCTCTGGGGGCTAAACCAGGTTCAAGGGTGCACCAACCTCACACGCCCCAGCAGGTTCTCATGTCAACAAACAAGTACAAGTTGTATTGGTGAAATAACTCTAACCCGCCCATCAGCTCAACAATGTTGTATGAAAAGCACACAAACATATAAAACATAAGAAGCTAATAGCATTGCAAAGCCAGAAGGGGCGGGTACTCAATGATCTTACCGAGACCAGAGCCCCTGGAGTTAAACAGCAAGAATAGACATAAACAAGTTCACAAAGTCAAATGCTTAAAGAGGATCAAATTGAAAAAAGATTGCATGACTGTGTTAAGGTTAAAGAAACTTTTTATTATTTGAGAAAAAATATCCGATTTTAAATAAATAAACATTTATAATCTGGCGACGCGATATCGACTTACATTTTTTTTGGAAACTACCTCATGGTACTTTTACGTTTTTGCACTCCTGTAATATGACTTTGTCTCATCGAATGCAGTAGTGAAAAATGAGTTGATTTTTGTAACCGGTAATGCGTATGCCAATTAAATGTCTTTCAGTTGCGAATGGTTTATAATTGGAACATGTTAGAAGCTTGGGCATTTTTCACATAACATGTATCATGTTAAAATGGCTTGTACTAACATTAAGTGATGCGTTAGTATACAAGCTGAATCTGGCTTGAACTAGGCGTTTTGACCTTTTAATTGAACAAATTATAAATTTCTCTAAATCTTTAAAGTTGGTACAGTTTGGACACAGTTTTCTTCTTTAGACTTGCTGCGATTTTTTTTTGTTTTTGGACGGGGGTGGGTGGGGGGGGAATGGTATTGTTTAATTGCAGTTTGTGAAATGTTGAATGTCTAGATAAATTCATGCATGCACGGTCATTTACTGAAATGAAGAAGAAACACGTGGCCGATTCCTTGGGTTTGTTTTGAACTACAGAAGACACGCAATGGTATTTTTGGGGACGTTGAAGACAAGCATATAAGTATTTCCTGGAATAAGGAACAATTGTACGGGTATTTCATGAAAAAATAAACACACCAAATACCCTGAGGTATTTCCTGAAATACAGAAGATTCTGGAATGTAGTGGACATGCATGCGTATTTATTGGAATTAAGGAGACACGCATGAGCATTTCCTTGGGCAATAGAATATTTTCGTATATTTGATTAATCAAATAATAGTCTAGACTGTCTGCGTTTAAGTTCCGCTAAAATACTTAATAACATTTGCGAATGGCATGTGCGCACCTCCTATTTGCTATTCCAGAACTGTCAAATTTTTCGATATAGATATCCAGAAAAAATGTACATATTAAGTAAAAGTCTGTTAATCATATCACATCGAATTATGCAAAATAAGAAGCCAACACTGACATTTGTTCCGGTGACAGCTCTCCACGGAAGTTCCACAGACATTACATAGTTTTGTGCCTGGCTACGAGATTTTAGACCGAAGCAATGATTTCAAATTTGGTCGATCGAAAAAAGTAAAATTAAATTATGATGTTAATGGGTTCGTTAATTTTAACATTTGGTTCTCAGTATAAGATTTATGAATTTTGATTAATTTTTCAAAAACAAGCAAATTAGATATGTATATTAAGAAAACGTGGGTAACAGTTCGTGAGATGATTAAGAAAATACCAGTTTTGTTTAGCAACACATGTTACGTTCATAACAGTATCTATCCAGTAATAGAATTTATCATTAACGGTCGTATTGAATGTCTGCTGTCGTCACAGAATCGATGAATCTGACCATTAAGGTAATAAGAATGAATGACCTGCCCTATATATGCTGTTGCAGGAATAATTTAATCCACGTGAACCTCTTGAACTGAGAAAATTGAGAGTTTTCATAATGCGTGCATTCTTGCGTGAATGCCTGTTCGCGCGTTCGCGCGTATCGTGCATTGATACAAAACTCCGTTTTTAGTGTCTACCTTAATTTGATTTGGTGCCTTTGCACTTGTTTCAAAAAGATTGATGTAAATTACATTTTCTCTGCTGGAGACAACTGCTTTCAGATATTTTTTTTCCCTGACAAACTGGAAACGGCTGGTGGCAGCGTGTATAATCAAGTCTGAACGGTTATTAAGTTCGCTTAACCCTTTCCTTAATGAGATACGGCTTATATCTCATGTACGACTAGTGTAGATCTAGATCAGCCTGCACATCCTAGCAGTCGAGTCATCGTATATAATGTTCGCTTGTTGGTCAGAAATAATATAATAATTCTTAAAAGAAACCGTAGATTCTGACCAGATGCTCGTATGTACAGGCTGATCAGGACTTACAATGGATTCACACGGGGTAAATTCGTATCCATGAATTTAACATTTAAATGAGTAATCTGCTCTCCGTTTATCTCATTCACAGTCTTTAATATTTGATGTGCAGTGTTTTGGTTTTTCTGTTCACCCAGTAAGCTTGGAAAGTACAAATAAAGTAGAACTCATCTTAAACATTTCTAGATCTACAAAGAGAACACATATGGTTGCAATCTTCCAGATTTGTGAGGAAAGTCTCAATTTGAGGAAACTCGACATTGATACTGCGTTTAAAATAAAGGGAAATACGCACAAAATAAAAGAAAATGAAAAAAGGGTTATTCTGAAATAAGGAATCAGCGTATAAGCAAATGTCAAATGAACATACCAATGAAACTATTGTCTCCCTAGCAGTACGGGTTGCAGGTTAAAATCACTCGTTTCTCAGTCCTTGAATGGATGATGACATGTCCTCTTTTTTTTACCTCGGGCGATTGTTCATTTTGGCGAGCCAAGTAGACATATGAATATGCCATATTGCCTTGGTTAGATGCTAAACACTACATGGTAGTACTCAATTCTTTAAATGTTATTTTTCTTGCACCGTCTTCAATCATTAAATGTCTAGGTTGCAGGTAGAAAAAAGTGGTGATCTGTATCAATATTTCTACTTGATTCCATTCGTAACTCGTTAGATGGTCCACGCAGGAAATGTTTGCAAAACAACAACAACAACAACAACAACAACAACAACAACATCATCATCATCAACAACAACAACAACAACAACAATTGTGTCATTGGAGACATCTTAAATGCTTTACATTTCTTACCGAGATTTCCGTATGTTATTGTCATCTGTTAAAGAGATAAAACGAAACTCGCATTTACGTAATGGATAGACGCCTCGGAAATTAAATGTCACAAAAATACATGGAAATGTCTGTAACGGCGCCATTAGGCACAAATTACTTTCCTATACCTTTGTCATTTGTGTGTATTGCCTGTAACATAGCAGGGTTTATTATGGTCGTTGTACTCAAAGAAGAGAATTAATTAACAATATTTCATGTTTTCATTACAATTGTCATGTACTAGATGTATTTGTAATATATATCTTGAACCATTAGTAAATCATTTATCAGCGTATTTCAACACATTAAGTAGATCTGAAAGATCCTTATTTACATATCAATGAAGTTTAAACGAATATATTGTATAAAGAATGGTTAACTGACACATGATGAACAGAACAGAACAAAACGGACATTTTGTGTCGCCTGCGATAGCAGAGAATCAATTTTATTCGGCGGTGTCCTTGTCCGCTTATCGCACTTCTGAAACGAAACTTGGTATAAAAACGCTATTGCTTATAAGAAAAAAGAAAACTTCTGATTAACCTTTAACGAGTTATGTCTTACTCTAAACTTCACGAAGCCAATTACTGAAAAAAAGTACATTGTATTTCAACTTCTCATATGAAACATAAAGCAACAACAACAACAACCACAACAGCAACAGCAAAACCAAACTTTTATCAGCAAAATCGGCAACCGTGGGTCTTTGGCTAACAGTAAACAGCGAAGAAACACTTATTGTACGCATTCTTTAACAACTATTGCAAGGAAAATGTTAAATAACTCCTGCCAATTTGCCATTTGTAAAGCCAAGCGCTTTTCGGTTCATGAGGAAAACATCAGTGAAGTGTTTGAGAACTTTAAATATTGTACCAATCAGTGAATTGGTTGGGTCGAGAATTTTGCTTACTTAGTTCTTGCTTTTTGATGCCCAAAACTGAAATAAACTATATTTCAGCAACATCAACAACCATGTCGACATTTTTTTTCCTTTATTCGCGTTTGTTGATACATGTAGATCTCGAGGGAAATATCAGATAATGCTTTGTTGAAAGTAAAACTTTAATTTTTATTTGAAGTTTCCCTTTAAATCGCGTGAATGTGAGTTTATAATATTTTTCCTTTCCAGAAAACAGTTCAACAACCGACGTGTGTTAAATCAATTACTGAGGCGTTAGATCGATTCCCATTCCCATGGGCGCACTTTGAAGAATACCTTAAATCATTGTATGTACTTTCACCAAGCCTATTGATATTCTGGCTAGTGGGTCGTTGGCCGATATAATACGGTCTTTTGTTATTCTCGTCGGCTATTGAATGTCAAGAAAGTCTCTGTTCCCTATAATCTCCTGGAATATGTATTAAAACAGTTACGTGATTTCTTTCCGACGTGTAGACTTATACAACGATGGTTGGCTTACACGTGTCTTTGATCGTATAACTGTCTCTGAATAGATATGGTAAAAGCATTACTTCTTAGCAAAATTAAATTGCCTAACGGCAATTCTCCCGCGTAGAATATAGAATGCATTAAGAGAAAAACAAAGACGACGGAATTATTTTAGAAAAAGGAGACAGCATTTGGACCTAGGATATAAAAGAAAGTCTGACGTCACAGTGTTTATTAATGTTAAACATTGTGTTTATTTCTAACCACATGGTCAAATTCAGTTTTGTCTTATTTCGTGTGCGTTTGCAGACGACCTTTATATCTTAAATCAGTTGTATTATCATGGGGATTAATTTGATGTCAGATAAATACAAATTGTATATTTGTGTTGTAATATAATGTGTCATTAAGATCACTGACGCATTAATACCGTCTATTTTTGGCCGATGACTTGCAGCTTGATCATTAGTGTAAACGAGAAAAGAATAATAACTCACAATCCACGTTTCTGATTTATCAACTTTTAGCATTATAAATGCTTCATAAATAACTATCCCTATGAATAGACAGCAATAGAAAGTATTTTGAAAACGTGATACAGTTATACATACAGTTATATTTATATACAGTTATACAAAAATTGTAGATCAATATAATAATTTGTTTAACAAGTTGGCGGGAATTCGGAACTGAAATTTGAAATAACAATGTATAACGGGTTTGCGGGAGTAGTATAGGCCCCGGTTCTGCCTCATGACTGCGCATGCGCGGCGGCCATATTGGATTTGACTCATATCGGTGGTCATGGCCGAAATGATTAGAGTATCAAGAAGAATAATTGATGTCTTTTCGAACGTCCCTTAAAACGGAAATGTGGTGCGATGAAGCGGATGCTGTTTGATAACGATCTTTGAGCTTAATTTGTGATGGAATTCGTGGAAATAAAAAACATGTATAACAAAGCGACCTTTATCTACTTGCTTTATTTGAAGAAAATACTCTCTTATCGAATATTAAACCCGTTGCGTGTGAAGCGAACGTGTTATCCGCTCCATCACGAAACAAGATGGAAATTCTGTGCTAGAATATGACTATCATTAACAGACTTGCAAAATAACTAATATTACCTCGTCAGTAGACATTTATGCACTGTGATGAGTCTATGAAAATAGAAAACTTTATACAGATCATTTTCACTTTGAAACCAATTTTTGAAAACCGAATCACGCTTCTCTGGAATAAGCTTAGATCTATGTCGTTTCAAACTGAGTGAAAACTTGTTTAAGTTATCGTAAACAACAACCCGCTAGATGCCTCTCCTCTGGTAACAATAGGCACCAATCAAAATAGTTTATTTCGTTTTCCTCTGCATAATAATTTAAAACGCGTTTTATATACAACAATTCATTGGTAGTTGAAAAACTAGGTCAAGGGTCAACTTAAGCTTAAACTTAATTCAAAAGCTAATGCCGAAAACAGCGTTACAGTTTTTTGGGGTTATCACATTTACAATTGAAAACAACATTCTTTTTCAATTCAAGCGAGCAAACAATGCAACAGAACATAGACAAAACACACGAGAGTGGAAAGGATGACGGAAAGAGGTCGTTATATTTTATTAATTGCTAGAAAATTACTTTTTCGAAATATTGACCTATTTAAGTATCAGATAAGTTAATCGTACACATTCAAAGAGAAATAACAATGTCCGCAATCAGTTAAAAAGTTTTATGTAATGCCAAGTATCGTTAACAAGATATTTTCATGACGAACATTCGCAAAGTCGTATGTTTTACTAAGTGTCACCTATGACAGCACAAATAAGATCCATTTCGCCAACTAGTGGTTTAATTTTCTCCTATTCGGTTGTTTAAAACAATTCGGAGTTCTAACTTAATGTTTTTCTTCAGCGGCTATGAGGACTTGCTAATACCAGCCACATCTGCCTGAATCTTTACCCCAGATCAAGAATGTAAAATTTGTTAAATAAACATTTACATCCACCATACTTCCATACTATAATCATCTTCCAGCGTTTTGTCTGTTAGAGAACATTTAGGAGTGTTCAACGTGTCACACTTTTATACTATATATCGTTCTCTTGTGTTATTTTCTATACCTTATCATAGTGTGATGTTTATTTTCTGAACGTTAATTTTGCGGAATGCTCTTAAGCAATAATCTGATACCATTAAGGGTATTATTTTTTCTGTTTATTGTCTCTTTGAAAGTGAGTGGTTTTCCTCTTTAGTTGTAAATTTTAAAAACATCGATTTCCTTTTTCTAGTAACAATATATTAAATCTGATTAAAAGCATCTCATGAACAGGATTTGACTTCCAGTCACTAAAACGTGCTTTTATCAATTATCTTTCGAACTATCAGATTGTCGCCTTGAAATCGCTAAAGTACATGATGACCGCTGAAATGTCGAACCGTTCCGAACCTCACGTTAAAACATTGAAGTGTTGACATTCAGTTTCATTTCCACCAAATTGACACATTCTGGCCATTTTGCGACTCTTACAGATAGCGTTCTTCTTGTATTGACTGTTTCTAAAAATAGTTATCTGGGAAAACCACTATTGCTTATTTACGGTGTCAGTTCTAACATTTCATTAGATCTGACTTGAGTGAGATATACCTTAAGACTAAGTTGCAACATTTATTTTGCAGGAAAACGTGACAGTTATGATGCCATTAGTAATGATCTGATAGAGGATATTCAACAGCAGACGTAAGTAAATATTTAAGATAAAATGTACGCTGCTTTAAAGTTAGTGAAAAAAGAACAACACCAGTTAATAAAACTATGTCTTACATTACAATACTTCTTAGTCATGTTTATTTCAGTTATGAAATTTATTCCGTGATAATGCCCTTTTTCAAATTAATTAATTGGTCGGCGAAAATTGCGTTATGTTCGGCGTTATGATATTCGACTACAAGTTCACCTTATTATTATTATTATTATTATTATTATTATTATTAATATTATTATTATTATTATTATTATTATTATTATTATTATTATTATTATTATTATTATAGAACTTGTATTTTTATGCACCACAAAGTGGGATGCAAGTTGAACTGTCCGTCCATCTACCAAATCTTGTCTCATAACTCCTAGTCAGCTATCTGGTGGATATACTTCAAATGCATAGATGATTTGACATGATATGTAGATGTTTGACAAGAAAAGTATTTTTTACCTGCAACCATTTTTAGCAGAGATATGGACCTTTGTTAATGATAGTGTCACAGTATTATTGCATCAACTCCTCATTTACTATATAGAAGATATTTGTGTTACCAGTCTAAGATAGAAATATTTCGTCGAGTAAGCTCCGTAATCCGTGAGCACGTAAATAATGCAACGAATTTAGGCCCTGCTAAATACTTTTTATTTATTAAATGTTTCGTGAGAAATGAGGAAATGAAACAATGTTACACGACAACGGAGAGGTAACTTGCAGTATATCTCAAGATTCACATTCCTTGAGATAAAATTAATTATGGAATTTTTTCGCTGTGTGCCCTTAGTATAACTTCATGGTGTTCAGGAAATGTTTCCATGCAAACATTTCTTAAATATATCCCATTTAAATGTAAATTAACTATGACGATATTGAGATTGTTTTAATAAACGTATACTTTTTGACTAATACTCAATCGCACTCCTAAGAAAATTTAATTTAAGAGCTGCAAAAAAACAGTTTTGAGCAAGAGTAAATTATTTATGTAACACAAGTCGTTAAATGTGACTTATTCTTACTGTAACAGATGGTAAAAAAGTTTCCTCAAGGGCCGTCCTCAGTCATTATTACACGTTCATCGTATAACAAAACATTATTAAAATCTCTTTAATGAAACTCATAAATAAATGTTATTAATGTATATTTATTTTGCATATGTTAGCACAACAAAGTAGATCTTAAAATTCCCTGAAATTCTATTTGCATTAATTCACAAAAACAAACAACATAAAACATTTTACATGCCTACATGAGTTATATGATACTGACAACAATATCTTGTGTCTATTTGACTTACAGGTGCAAAAAATATGAGCTAATTGTAAAATGTGTTTTACCTTCGATTTCCTGGTCGCTTCCTTGTTCGTTTAAATGGGTGACAGACGTTGATATCTCTCTTCATAATTGAAAGTTCTTTAAAAAAGACACATTATATTGTTGTAGGGATCATTATACTTATTTGGGCATTTAAATTGATGTTTTGTGGTGTTAAGTTGGTTTTTTTTAAATTAATGATAATAGAATTTTAGGAAATTTATAGGTCTAGCTATTTTTCTTTGTTATTCTAACTTTTCTTAATATGTGTGAAATGAAGAAATTATTATATTAATAAAAAATGATAGTGCCTCTAGCTGGGAGCGAATCCGCACCGTCACGGCGACAGCGCCTAGCCCTGCAATTCCTGTGACGCAACCAATTGAGCTGACAGGGACAACCCCCAACAGTGTTGATCGGATAGCCCTGATATACGTAACAATCACTGCATGACATCGGTAACGGGTTATTTTACTGATAACAGTACTGACTCTATGTACGGGGAGACTTTTTACGGCCGCCACACTGCACAAATAGCGCTTCTGTTAATTTCAAATGATAGTGCCTCTAGCTGGGAGCGAACCCGCACCGTCGCGGCGACAGCGCCTAGCCCTGCAATTCCTGCTACGCAAGCAATTGAGCTAACCGGGACAACACCCAAAATGTTGATCGGATAGCCCTGATATACGTAACAATCACTGCATGACATCGGTAACGGGTTACGTTACAGATAACAGTACTGACTATATGTGCGGGGAGACTTTTTACGGCCGCCATACTGAACAAATAGCGCGACTGTGAATTTCAAATGATAGTGCCTCTAGCTGGGAGCAAACCCGCACCGTCACCGCGACAGCGCCTAGCCCTGCAATTCCTGCGACGCAACCGACGCAAGGATTATTAATGCAAAGTTTTATTGAACTGGATTTTGCTGTTACATAGATCTTGAGATTTTTATTTTTTTACCGATAACAGTGCAATGAATTGAAAACTGCCCTTAAGCATCAGGAAAATAAATTGGAAATGAAAAGAACTAAATTATTAATGATAGACTATAAATTAAATTGATAGGCACAGTTTTGCTGCCTTTTTTCCATTAAAATTGTTCGCTGTAGGAGATATTGTTGCTTATATTCGCTTTAATATGCTATTCCGGGTTCACAAATATAAAATAACTTGTCTGGGGGGGAGGGGAGGCCAAACAAGTGTGTATCATTTAAACTTCACTTCTTATTCAAACCGTGAATTACTACGGTCATCTTATTTATCACCAGTAACGTTCAAGAATATAAACTAGAAAACTATCTTAAATCGAGAAATGTGCGAAATGGAAATATCAAATTGATATTATGAGACTGGGGATAGAATAGTCCATGCTGAAAAACCGACAGACAAACCATTACTAACAGTATAGTTTCCAAACTGTCTCCAATTGCTGGGTATTTCACAATTGGAGACAGTTTGGAAACTGTACTGAAAATGAAAAACCCCTACACAAATACACACAAACTTACCCCAAATATTTTTATTTGACAACTTATTTAGAAGTCCATTTTTGTCATGACTTGATACTTTGACAATTTAATGTGAAACAGCTCTGTCAGTTAATCGCAATGTTAATTATTTTCAAAGCTGATTAAAAACCTTTGGTGAAGCATTTTCATTTTCTGTAACCTATTAATAGGCCTGTAACGAATTAAGCGACATGCATCAGGTATGATTAGCATTTTTGTTATCTTCTGCAGCGATAGAAACGTGTTCTTGTTAATATTTAAGATGTTGATTATATGGGCTTATCAGAAAAGAATTCGGTTAATTACGTTTAGCCTTTGATAGCATTTCTAGGTGCGTTCGAGTGCTGTAGATCACGTAATCGTTCGTCGATACAGCCATATTAACTGATGTAATTTTTTTCTAGAACTGCTTCGTTTAGAACTAAAACTAACCTCTTTCACTGGATATCTTGCACCTGGGCTGAAGGTTATAAAGCTGAGATTGGAAACCAGTCTCAAATCTCAAGCATCTAATTGGCTGAAATGGCGACCAGTCGCCATTTCAGCCAATCAGATGCTTGAGATTTGAGACTGGTTTTCATGCTCAGTTTTATAAAATGATAGTGTCTCTAGCTGGGAGCGAACCCGCACCACCTTGGGCACTGTGTAGTACATTGTGTCTGGAAAGCAAATCAAAAGATTAATGAAATCAACATAGACATTTCGTGAGAATTTTTGCATAATCGCAATCATAGATTTTGTATACAATCTTAGAATTAAGTTCGAATTTAATTGATTTCCTTGCTGTAGAAGTGCATAAAACTTACGTTGTGGTGGAAGAAAAATGGCTAATTTTCCGAGGAAAATGGTTCTAGTTAAACGTAACGTTTTCTTAAACGTAACAATAGGTTTTTAGTATGACGGCTCCCGTACAATCTACTTTGCAGACCAGTTGTCTCGCTCGTTCCATTATCAGGTGTGAAGAATGCCATTTGTTATCCATCAATTTATATAGTTTCTTGGGGCATTGTTTGAATATATCAAAATACGGACGCCATATTTATTGCTTCGCGCGATTTTCATTCATGCGTGAAAAGCGGACAAATGTTTTGACATTTTGAAGCGTTTATAAGTAATGAAAATGCTACGTGTTTCATACACAAATTAGACATTATATTCATGTAATTAATAATTGTTATAAATATGATTAAATGCGCATTGAAATGATGTTACTGATATTACATATTTGATAAGAATGTCACGGATAAATTATGTCAGAGAACAATAGCAAGTATTATAATACATCTTAGATGTAATTTTCAAGTGCAAATGATCGTTAATAAATTATTGTACATGATGATTTATTTTATATACAGTGATATGTCATACTTGTGCAAATTAAGAGCGGATATGCTCATGTGCAGTACCGGTTTAAGACCACTAAATAACATTTATAATTTATTATTTTCACTCGAATACCGGCGGCTTTATGTACGACTTTTCATATTCGAATTATAACTTCGTCGTATTTTCAGATAACAAAAATTATTCACCACATCAAAACACAGTTTTGCCGCAAGGTATGAGTAAGTACAAGTTTACAGTGTGTGTAACAAAAATATCTTATGGGTTAATTTGAAGCTTTCGAATGCATGAGATATGAGATATTTTTAATTATATTTCACAAACTAAACAAGCGAGATTTCACGTGCTTTGGTAAAAGGCGTACTATACATGCCGCAAAAAAGCTATCATACACCACATGGTCAATTGTCTTTTGAATTATAAAGGATGTGAATAAAATGGACGTTGCGTTTCTTCTCATTTAAGTACCGGATAGAAGCTTTTCAGAGAAATTTTCATATCGGAATTCAAGCAGTTGTACCTTTGCTCCTTTTACAATGTGAGAAAAACAAGCCTTTCTCTCAACATCAAATATTCTCTGACCTGTTCGGTATGGGAGTTTACTTACGGTCATAAAAAACACAGTCATACAGTGATTAAACCAATCATTTCTTGGCTGATCGGTTGAAAAAATATGACAAAAATTTATCGCCAATTATGTACGTTCAAGATACACCCATGCCAGACTGTGCTAACCGTTATGTAGAAAACCTCTTATCATGCGTAGAATGTTTGCTGATAATTCCAATCGTCCCGCCAGACTCAGCAAACACACAATCTAGTTCGGAAACCTCGATAAATATTTCACGTTGCTTATGATGATGTAAGTTTTTTAATGCCGTTGATATGTTTATTCCACATAGTGGTTGTGGGACTTTTGATGTTTCCTGCTTGCCTGCCATTTTCACAGTTCTTCTCCTCAATTACTGGCAGGAATTTAGTCACATTGTGCGTGAGAAATTTGCATTTTTCTATAAGAAGAGGGCAATATAAACAATTCTTTAGTGAAGACCGGTAGATTTGAGAGCTACAAGTCCTATTCCAGATGATGGCAGGATCAAACTACAATGTATATATATCATCCCTGATTTTGAACTGCATCTTTCTTATGTTCTTCTACCAGTGTTTGGCTTTTACTGTGGCTAGGTTTTCTAAACATGATGTTCACCATTGAATTGCGAACCTCTTTTTATGCCCCCGCCATGAAATGGCGACGGGCATTAAGAGTTGCTCCTGTCCGTCCGTCCGTCCGTCCGATATTCTCGTGAACGCAACTCCTCCTACACTACTGGTGGGAATTTAATGAAACTTGACCACAATGCTTGGCCTGATATGTTGTTGTGCATGAAGGTGGGGTTTCGCTCTTACATGTTTCGTTCAGAAGTTATGGCCCTTTGATACTTCCATTTACATTAGTTTTAATAGGAGTATATCTCGTGAACGCAACTTCTCCTACACTACTGATGGGAATTTAATGAAACTTGACCACAATGCTTAGCCTGATATGTTGTTGTGCATGAAGGTGGGGTTTCGCTCTTACATGTTCCGTTCAGAAGTTATGGCCCTTTGATACTTCCATTTACATTAGTTTTAATAGGAGTATATCTCGTGAACGCAACTCCTCCTACACCTCTGCTGGGAATTTGATGAAACTTTACCGCAATGCTTGGCCTGATATGTTGTTGTGCATAAAGGTGGGGTTTTGCTCTTACATGTTCCGTTCAGAAGTTATGGCCCTTTGATACTTCCATTTACATTAGTTTTAATAGGAATATATCTTGTTTCTTATATTTTGTGTTAAGCAAAATATGCATTTTGCCCTTAACTTTAAAACTACTTGAGATACTGCCTTGAAACTTGAAATATATTTTCACCATCAAAATCTACATCATAACCAACAAGACCCATAACCCTGCTTCCAATATTTTTCAAATTATGCCCCTTTTTTACTTACATTTTGTGTTAAGAAAAATATACACTTTGCCCTTAACTTTGTTTGGAATGGAGGGATTTCAAAATAACTTGGCACAAATGTTCACCATAACAAGGCGGTGTGTCGTGACAATACCAATGACTGTAGGTCCAAGGTCAAGGTCACTGTTACTAAAAATAGAATATTTTTGCAAAATCTTGTCCGCTCTGTAACTTTGTTATTTCTTATTGGATTTTAGAATAACTTGGTATAATTGTTCACCATATCAAGACGGTATGCCTCGTACATGCCCAAGCCTTTAGGTGGAAGGTCAAGGTCACTGTTACTAAAAATAGAATTCTCTTGTCCGGGCTGTTACTTTGTTATGAATGGAGGGATTTCAAAATAACTTTGCACAAATGTTCACTATGACAAGGCAGTGTGTCCGCACCCCAAGCCTGAAGGTCCAAGGTCAAGGTCACTGTTACTAAAAATAGAATTTTCTTGTCTGGGCTGTAACTTCATTATAAATGGAGGGATTTCAAAATAACTTGACACAAATGTTCACCATGACAAGGCGGTGTATCGCGTACCAGCCCATGCCTGTAGGTCAAGGTCACTGTTACTAAAAAAAGAATTCTCTTGTCCGGGCTGTAACTTTGTTAGGAATAGATTGATTTCAAAATAACTTGACACAAATGTTCATCATGACAAGATGGTGTGTCCCGTACCATGCCCATGCCTGTAGGTCAAAGGTCAAGGTCACTGTTACTAAAATAGAATTTTCTTGTCAGGGTTGTAACTACGTTAGGAATAGAGTAATTTCAAAATGACTTGGCAGAAATGTTCACCATGACAAGGTGGTGAGTCGTGTACCATGTCCATGCCTGTAGGTCCAAGGTCAAGGTCACTGTTACTAAAAATAGAATTTCCTTGTCCGGGCAATAACTGTTTTGAATGGAGGGTTTTCAAAATAACTTGACACAAATGTTCACCATAACAAGGGGGTGTGTTGTGTACATTACCCATGCCTGTAAGTCCAAGGTCAAGGTCACAGTTACTAAAACTTGAATTTACTTGTTCGGGCTATACCTTTTTTAATGAAAGAAGGGATTTCAAAATAACTTGGCACAAATGTTCACTATGACATTGCATTGCATTACCACCAACTTCTTCACAGACATTTCCGTAATGAGAAGACAACAGTGCCACAAATACAAATAATTTACTTGATCATCAAGTTTATGCATATTCTTATAATTACTCGAACATCACTGTCTTTGAAATGCTATTATTCCCATCATTGCACTTAAGTATCTGAAAACGATGCATAGCGGGGGAATCCGTGTCCTATGGACACATTTCTAGTTTTATCTGCATTTGCATTTTAAACTCGTTTAGTTACTTATATTTATGAAATGACTTATGACGCAGCCATTGGAATGTTTACAAATGAGTTTACGCTAAATTACTTAATTTGGAGTATCGATTTTAGGTGGAACTGCCTGGAATAAACTGAGACAAACGATCCATCAATGTTAGATTGGTGTCTTTGGGAAGAAGAATATCCTGCTTGTGTCAGAACAGAACAGAACATATCGTTTATTAGAATTAGGCTCAAATACATTGGACAACATTATTTATAAGTTTAACAACAATGAGGGTAGAAAGGGGGAGGTATAAATAAAAGGATGGTAACATTATTTTGAAGGTGTTGGTACAGACATAATTACAATGTATATTACTATATAATCCACTAAGTTATTTTAGAACTAAAACAGTGTCGAACACTGGCAGACTTGTGTCTTGATAGGTCTGATCATCGATTGACGTTCCTAATGAAAGTTCAAGCTGGTTTTACGTATACTGTTAAACGCTTCAGTGTTCCGTTTCGAGTCATGTTAAAATGTAAAATCTAAAATTATGAAAAGTGTTTATCATTCTAGTAAAACAGTTAATCTGAAAATGTTCAGTATCACTTACAGCGTTATACGTACACATTGCATTATTTACTATTTTACTATTCTTAAAAGGACATAAAATATAGTCATACAACTTGTCTAATATTGCCCCTGCTGGTTAGCTCACCCGTACGGCGACAGCTCCTAACCAAGCATTTGCAATAACGCTACCTATTGAGCTAGCCGGGACAACCCCAAAATAGGTTGATCGGATAACACCGATAAACGCTATCATCACTGTTGAAGAACTATAAAAAAACTTAAAGTTCAGTCCGTGTACAAACCTTTAGTTTTGGACCAGTATGAAATATAATTATCAGAAGAGATACCACAAAACACTTCATTTGTTGTGTATAAAAGTAATGAACACAGTATGAACATGCGCCTGTGTTGGATTATTTAATTGCTTGCTAACTTGTTAGGATGGTTAGGAGCATTAGGACATCCGGACCCATATCCTGTAATAGATATTTTAATAAAAATGATTAACTTAAATGACACAAGATTTACGTGTGAGGGCGGTACGCACTATAATAACACAGTAAACAAATACTTTGTTGATAATTGTGGTTGGACTTTTTTCTGTGGTTTTGGTTTGCTTTCAGTTAATAATGAATTAGGAGGGATGAACGCAACATTGTTGAGTATTCTTTGGAATAATATCAAATAAAGAAGCGCAATGTTTTTATAGTTATAAGATAATATCAGTAAGTATAAACACTTTTATAGCGATTCAGACCTTTAGTCTGTTATATAATGTTATTAATCAAGTGAATTCATATTGGCCTTGTTATTGGGTCAAGGGTAGTCATATTGGCCCGAGGCCGAAGGCCGAGGGCTAATATGACTGCCCGAGACCCAATAACAAGGCCAATATGAACTCACTTGATTAATGACAATTTTATTAATTAACACAATATTCATAGTTCTAGACTTGCTAATTTACCGGCCTGAAGAGATGAAGTGTCAACTCTGATTCTAATGTCTGGCATCTTCAATGAGTCTATGTCCAGTAGTGACCTGGCTGATATAAGCTACCATGGAGATGCAGATATGAAGGTTGTTTTGTTTTGAATATAAAAACAATCTGAACATTCCTACACACTGTGGCAGCCAACTTTCTTGTTCTTCCGGTCTAAATTTAGTTCAAATCCAAATACATCAAAAAAATTTTCTTTTCTCGCACATTCCATCCTCGAATTCCGCATGTAATACTCAATTTATCATGTCTGTAAGTTATCCAAACGAAGCTTTGATCCTTTTTTGCAAAATTTTTCTGAATATCTTGCTCAAATCAAGAGTAATCCCTTAAAAGTCACTGTTTTTTAGTTTCAAGAATTCTTACTGCAGACATCCGCGTTGTTGTTGTACTGATGAGTTAGATAAACTCAAAGATTTTCATTACACAGAAAGAAACGACCAAACGCGGCAACATAGACTTATCCTCTGCCGCTTTGAATAAATGCACCTCGTGTCCAAAGTTACACTATCTATTATCATTTTTATCCATAAAAATTCGACTTAGAAATTCCAAAATGGCGGCATTTTTGTTTTTAAAAGGAAGTGATTTAATCCATATTGGACCAGTTCATTATCCAATCAGAATCATGCGATCTCATATTGGCTCAGTAAAACCCGTATTGGCCCAGGTTATCTCGTATTGGCCCTGTTGAAATTTCATATGAATTGAGTGCAACCCATATAAGGTGGACCGAATTGTACATATTGTGTCAATATTGTTTTAGTTAATTAATAATGTTAATTATTATAAGAAGAAAGGTTACCTGACAAATGCTAAAATGCTTTGTTTGTAACAGGTGTCTTTTTAGTGCGTGTTTCATGACGTCAAAAACGCATTATTTGTTTATTAATATTTTAATAAAACTGTTTTAACTTTATAATAATAATTAGCAGAATTTATTTGAAAATCTAAAATAATTAAATATGCAATGCCGGATTTCTTAATCCGTATACAGCTATGATCCGTAATCTAATCTTACACCAACAGACGTCGCAGAATCGGAACAACAAGTGTTTGATTGGACAATTAATATCTTTATTATTCTTAGTGTAGATATATCTGCTTCCTTCTTTGCTCTTGGATCTGTTGCTGATGTTGATTAATTTCCATACAGTCTGTTTGACCGCCTGATGTGGAGCTATTAATATCCTGCGTCTGTCATGGGAATTTAATATTTAACCTAACCTGTCAATTGTTCGTCTGTCTGTCATTCATTTGAATATGACTATCCTAGAGATATATGTTAATTTCGTTGAAAAAAATATCCACCAGACTGACTTACAATGTTATTGTGTTAATGGAAGTTCAATACTGGTTCCACTTGGCGGACAAGAATTAAACATATGTTGCCTTTATTCTTTGATTATCATAAAGCTAGCGCAAAATGTTCTCATTGATTGTAACTTAAGAAATCGGTTCCGCTGTCATTGCCAATACGGTCAACAATGCTGAAAATAGGGGAAAATCAGTTTTTACTGATCTATAGACATCATTCTTGGCAAACATTAGCTGAAATTGAGCTGTTGTGATAGAAAATCTTCCGAAGTTACGATAGGGATAGCATTTTTCATCCA